>CAJQTT010000016.1:3600000-3939459 GCA_906901655.1 Sminthurides aquaticus | reverse complement strand
ATGACAGCAAAGCGCTTGGTATGTTGTTAGCAATTTTGAATTCTGAATTAACGTCAATTTGCATTCCAGATTACTCATGCTGGGAATATGGCGGACATGGCGGTGTAGCGGGTTGAGTCCTACCATAGCTGCATTGTGTCAACTTTTTGATGTAAACCAACTTCTTTTTTCAATAGCTTAGGCTTGTTGGAGCTGAAGTTGGTTTACATAATTGAGTTGACTCGATGCAGCTATGGTAGAACTTTGGGTTTTGGGGTCGGTAGACCTCCCATTGTATACAATGCTGCGGATTTCCGTGGCATTGTAAATTCCTTGGGAGATGACCTGTGGTTGGAAGCTCTGCTTCAGTTAGCGAACCAGCGCTAGAGAGTTCAGTCTTGTGGATCGAAAAAGACACTCTCTAGTGGCGCGCTCGCTTTCTGAAGTCATCTTCCAACCACAGGGAATAGTTAGGCGCGCTAGACTGGGCACTTAGAACCGTAGGGGTGTCCAGGGTTAGGGATGATTTGTAGGATTGATGGCAGGTAGTGGCAGCTGCTTTAATAATTTTACCAGCAGCCTAGTTAAAGTTAGGGAAGCTTCGCGTTTATAGGGGGCGAGTATGATCCCTTAGGTTGTAGATGATCCCTTTTCTAGTTTCATTTTCCCCGGTGGGGACATAGGGCGCGCAGGCGGTCATTCAGTCCTCCCTCTTGAATTAGAATAGACGCTAGGCTATGATAGGTGTGGTGGCACGCAGTCGTCACCTCCTCGTGGTTGCCACTGGAAACTGTGGGTAACGATAGATTCCCAAACAGACTTTCCCAGGGAGAATGCATCTATCTTTACTCAACAGGCTAAGGACGACAGGGTTTTCACTTTCCCCCCTCTTGTTGTGAAAACATTAATGCTTGAATGCTTTTTAAATGTTCTGAAAATCTTCAGAGCTTTTAAAAATATGTCTGAAACTTCCAACGCCATCTCGTCCTGTTTAAAATGTTTTAATGAATGAATTTTTATGTTTTCAGATTTTAAGGTTTTTTACTTTGGTCGATAATTAAAGAATACAGTTACAGCCATGCCGCGGACCCACATACCGCAGAAACCTCCTTCCGGGAAACCACCGCCAACTAAGCAGGATCTTCTCGACGCTATTGCAGATGTCAAGGGAGGAATGACGAAGGCTGCAGCCATGAAGAAGCATGGCATATGTTGCCACACAATTGGTAAATATCTGAACGTTGATCCTATGCAGATTCCGGAAGTACTTATAGGAGGAAGGAAAAAGACGTTTTCCAAAGCCCAGGAGAAGGAGATCAAGGATGAAGTCGTCAAATTGAGTAAAACGTAAGCTTAATTTTCCTTCAGTCAATCCAATACTCAAAAATTACTTCAGTCATTCCAATATTGAGCAAAACACTGATAACACATTATTTCTATTATTCCATTTAGCTTTGGGGGGTTGCCTAGAGCAGCAATTGGGCGAATTGCATTCAGAACTGCGTTGAAGTATGGATTAGACACTCAGTTCCAAAACAGAACCGCTGGGGTTGAATGGGTGATTTCATTTCTTCAGAGAAACGAAGACTTGAAACAATTAATTTTGTCAGTAGTGCAGTCTCCTGCAGAGTTCGAGGGTCAATTGGTTGTAAATATTCGAGAAAAGTATGCCGGGGAGTTGACAAGATCGGGACTATTCACGTTGCAGTTGTTCTCATTGAATATCGTACAGGTAACAGAATCAAATCAATAACAGAAATGAAATTGTCGCCAGATGCGTGCAAACATGATTATAGGTTATTATTCTTTTCAACAGAGAGTGGTGCGAAATAGAGTCAATCGTATGGATGAGGAGGTATCGACCGTCAGAAGAGTGGAGCGTGGCAAGAAAATAGTTTTTCTCTTTGGAGGAAACGCAGATGGGAGAATCTTGCGGCCGGCTATAATTCTTCCTGTGGGGACAAATCCTACTGAATATCAGTTATCACAAGGACCTGCAAATCTTTTACGCTTATCTTCAGAAACCGGCTCCTTGACGCCAGAGAATTTCAAAAAGTGGTTAAACGCCGTTCTTTTGCCCCAAACCCAAGAGCTGAATGTTCCTGCAGTTCTTATTATACAAGAAATGGCAAGCTTAAAGTACCCCGACTGCTACGACATAATGGAAGCCAACAACATAACCCCCATGCTCATTCCATACAAATGCCGGGAACAGATGTTACCGCTACTGAACTATGGAAAGTCAACATTTTATGGGGCCTTGAGACGTTCTTTTAATGATTGGAAACAGGAGAATGAGTAAGCGAGATTGCAACTTTTGGACCTGCTAACATATATCCATGTCCTCATATTTAAAACTAAAAATACTGATTTTTTTATTTCAGAGGGATGCAACCCGTGTGCAGCGACTTGATAGGAATGCTTAGAGACCCATTCGAGCAGGTTATCACTGAAAACGCCTTGCGTACATGTTTCGCATCATGCAGAATCTGGGGTGAAGTGACAAATATGGAACCAGAAAGGGCAAGAATTGACGGAGATGAAGGAATAGTAGCTCAAGACAATGCAATAGAACCGCTGGATGAAGTGCGTGGGCCCATCAATCAAGCAAGGGGACCCTATGATGATGCAGTTGGGCCACAAGCTGGTGTAGTTATACTACAAGATGATGCAGAAGGACTACAAGACCATGCATTAGGGCTCCAAGATGATGCAGAAGGACTACAACGTGAAGACGCAGATCTCCAAGATGAAGCAGTTGTCTTGCAAGATGAGACAAGAATGCCCCAAGATGCTGCAATAGGACTACAACATGAAGGAATCGAACTCCAAGACGAAGCAGAGCGACTACATGAGGTAGAAAATGTTCAGGAAGGAGATACGCCTCAAGTTTTAGAAGAAGAATTGATGGTTCAACAAATGGTCGTGGAAGATGATCTGCCTTCACAAAATGAGGAAATCGCAATGGATGAGATAGATGAGAGCCACGTTTTCTTGGAGTCCGAGCTTATTCTTGTACTGGAAGACGTCTCGGACGATGAAGACACATTGTCCCCTGAATTTGAGTGTGTTCAAAGCTCGTCAAAGCAGAATAAGGTAAATAATTACGAGTAGGCAACGCCTTGACGGACCTTTTAGTATCATAGAGGAATTGAAATTGAACATAAAAACAATTTTCAAATAGTGAATTTTACTCTGCAGGCTCGCGTGCTTCCCACAGACTTGGACAACTTTCAACCCTTGAAAAGGCAGAAACCAGCTGCTCAAGGATCCATGATTTTGACTTCGCCGGACTACGTGAAAGCATTAGAAGAAAGACAGGAAAAGAAAAAGTAATTGCTCTACGCGAAAAAAGCGTCTACATTTTTATCAGTTTATTTAATCTTTTTGTTTTTTCCCCTAAGTATGTAGTGGGTTTGAATTTTTGATGAATTTGAAAAATTCTTGTCAGTTTACCACTTATGAATAACGTTTCAATTTAGCGTTTTAATGTTTCTTTACAATGAAAAGTATATGATTTGAGATATTTTAATATATTAATCGTTTCCATGCTCGTTTACCAAGTCAGGAATTAATAAATATGAATTAAAGTTATTCACACTTTTGCCCATTAAACATTGCATACTGCAAGAATCTTGAAAATGGCCATGGAATACTGGAGTAAAATTGTGTAGAGGTTTTTTTTAGATGCAATTGCTAAACAAATTATACAACTATTCGATTGTTTCAATTTAGTGAACGAAAATAACAGTGAGAGTTGCATGAAAGATGTAGTTAGGATAAGATGGATTTTTAAATCATTAATCTGAAGGATGCGGCTTTTAGCTATAGAACTGAAGTATGAGCAAATAGGCATATTTTGATTACGCGAATGGATATAAATTACTTTTTTAAAATATTCTGAAGGCTTAATTTCTTGTCTTATTAATACTCTGAACTAACTTCTAGAAGACTTAACGCAAGGATAGGTAGGATGGTGGCACAAAGTCGTCACCTCCCCGTGGTTGCCGCTGGAAACTGATGGAGTGAAGACCCGTCTTCGAGTGCGCGGCCTTGGGCACTCAGGATTCATCTTCACTCCACAGGCTAAGGACGACAGGGTTTTCAATATCAGCCCTCTTATAGTAACATTTCTATCTAGAAGGAATTGCTAAAAAAATTGTAAAACTATTCGAGTTTCCCAATGTAGTGAACGAAAATAACAGAAAGAGTTTCATGAAAGATATAGTTACGATAAGATGGATTTTAAGATCCTTTATCCAAAGGATACGGCGTTTAGCTATCGAACTGAAGTGTCAGCAAACAGGCTCATGTTCAATACGCGAATGGTTATAAACTGGTTTTTTGCAATATTCTGCAGGCTTAATTTTTTGTCTTATTAATACTCTTAACCAACTTCTAGAAGACTGAACGCAAGAATAGGTAGGATGGTGG
Organism: Sminthurides aquaticus; assembly: GCA_906901655.1. Lineage (NCBI taxonomy): Eukaryota > Metazoa > Arthropoda > Collembola > Symphypleona > Sminthurididae > Sminthurides > Sminthurides aquaticus. The sequence continues at coordinate 3,935,046 of CAJQTT010000016.1, read as the reverse complement.
CACAAAGTCGTCACCTCCCCGTGGTTGCCGCTGGAAACTGATGGAGTGAAGACCGATCTTCGAGTGCGCGGCCTTTGGTACTGAGGATTCATCTTCACTCCACAGGCTAAGGACGACAGGGTATTCAATAATAGTCCGCCTATAGTAACATTTCTTTCCAGAATCTTTAATAACATCCAGCATAAAGACTTGTTATAGATATTAAAATAAGCGCTCTCGGATTATGACTATGATTTGCATGGATGGCAATTGAGAATTGCGGTTACGAAATTCAATCAGTTGAATTAATTTGACTGAATACTAACTCCCTCTGTAGTGCATGCGAAGCCCGTAACGATAAGATGATGTCTCCAGTGCGAATATAACGGAGGATGTCCAGGTAAAGCCGTCCCCGTGTATATTTTTTTCCTGAACCCCCCATCACCGGACGAACCCCCATTACCGGACGAATCCCCATTACCGGACGAATCCCCATTACCGGATGAACCCCCATTACCGGATGAACCCCCATTACCGGACGAAGCCCCTTAATCGGATGAACCCCCATTACCGTAGGTTACCCCAGCCACGACAGTACGGATTATGCCCCAATTTGCATCTATACCTCAAGTGACTATATAACTTATTCTAGCCGCACATGCTTCGCAGTTCGCAGCGTGTTTTCCATGCAATTCACGTGGTTAATACGAGATGTATTTCCTTACCGACGCTACCTAAGCCAACTGAGTTTTGGTAGATAAAGACTAGACGAGTTTCTTTCTAAAAACGTTTCATAAATAATATATATATATATATATGCCAGCTTTGTTTTATGAAATCATTCGTTTTTTAATAGTGAGAGAGCTGGGATTGAAATAAATAGTCAGAACATTTGTAAAAGTAGAGATAAGAGGAGGCAAAGAAATATCTTGTCACAGCGTCCTTACTTCTAAATATGAAATATGCCGTACATGAACAAAATAACATGATATAATTGCAAATGCATGATGATTCCTATTGTGACAAGTCCGTGTTCTCTTGTAGCTCGTGTAACATTTCTGTAACTCGTTTTTAAATTTACTGTAAATTGAGCCTGGAGTGTTTGTAGCCCCAAAGGCTTTTGTACCGACTTTGAGACTGATGAGACCGAGGGTGTCATATTAGTAGGCCTAGTGTCAAATGATTATCATGACAACGAATACTGTACATACCTTCTGAATAGGCCATGATAAGATGTGCTATTAGATGTGCACGTAAAAAACGCATTATCGTTTTGATGCGAAAAATAACTCAATCGATTATCTGAGCTACAAACGGCTGAAAGCACTGCTTGAACTAAACGAGATATGCTGCATCTGAAGATGAGCATTACAGTTGTAAACAGAAACCTTTTCACCGTGGGCTTCCCATACTAGTTGATAACTAGTTCGACCAAAATTATTTTTATTACCATTATATTCTAAACAATTTGAAATTCATTATGAGTAAATTTAAAGGTTAAAGGCGCATGTATTTTTACTCTTATTGCCTTTTAACCACATCCATATAAATTGGTTCAGGGCTACAAATGATTTGACAGCCTTTCTTGAACGCAAGTTTAGTATCTTGGGTTGCAATGAAACGATACTTTGAAAATAGCTTCACAGCCATAACGGTGAGCACTTCATAATTAAACCGATAAGCGATGCAGTTCTTAGGTCCGTGTCCAAAGGTAGAGAAAGCAAATGGGTGAAGTTTGTCTTTGTTCTCCGGCAAAAATCTTTCGGGAATGAAAGCATCGGGCTTTTCAAAATAATCTGGATGTCGGTTAATCGGAAAGAGCGGAGCGACAACAGTGGTTCCTTTGGGGATGAACAATCCGTTGTGTGACCAATCCTTCATGCACATCCTTTCTGGTCGGGAAAATGGCGGGACATGTCTCAAAGATTCTTGGACGCAAGCGTGCGTGTAGACAAGTTCATTTAAGTTATCATGCTTGATCTCTCCCTTGTGGCGAACCAAGAAAGCGTCAATTTCCTCACATAGCCTTTTCTCTATGTCAGCATTTTTAGAGGCCTGATAAGCCAAGTGTGTCGTTACAATGGAGAACTGATCCTGGCCAGCCATGAAGAATGCAACAGTTTGAGCCATCACAGTTAGCTCCGTTATCCCCAGTTTCTTATATTCTTCAGTTTCCACCCTCTCGAGCATAGCTATGACTTGATTTATGATGTCGTCTTTCTTGTGGCCTGACTTTTTCCTATCGTTAACGATATTTCTAAATACAGTTACGAAAGAATCCGCAGCATCAGGGTCAAAAAATGGTGCAGATCCTCGAAGAATCGGGAAAACGTTGGCCAGCGTTGCCATATACCCTGATTCCTCTCGGTTCAAAACAGGAGCCATGTACTTCTTTAAGGTTTGCGCGAGGAAGTTATCTTTTGCCGTGTTCCTGTCTACCTTAACGCTGTAGACACATCGAGCGATAAGGTCACAGAGCATGTTAAATATTTGGTCGTACACGTCGCATCGCTGGAGCCGTTTGCCCGGACTAGATTCAATTTCAGCATCAAAATCTTTGCTAAAATCATCTAAAGCCCCCACCATATCTTCGTTCATCCCCTTTAATCGGGCAATCGTAAAAATCGGGCTGATCATTGATCGGATCGCCTTCCACTTATCGTCTGTAATTTCAAATTAGAACTGTAATCAACTCGGTTGTTCTTTTTACAGCTTGAAATTCAGATGCTAATGATATTTCTCAGCTGAAACAGTCGTTTACATGAAAGACTCAATGTACTTACGCGGTTGCCAGTCCACGGATTCGTTCATGACCTTATCTCCCGTATCGAACAAGCGTCTTGTATGGAAGTATTCATAGTCTTTTACAAATACGTGCTTTATTATTTCTGGATCACAGATGTAAACCATTGGATGACGTCCTTCATAAACCTGCAAAATTTTGCAGCAATCACTAAGTAATTAGCAAACCTTCCCCATCTCTAATATGTCTCAATAGTATACATAATATCTCAAGCACGTTTACCCCGAAAACCGGCCCGTATTGATTGAACCGGGCCACATCCTGCTCATGTGAAACATATTTGTGCCCATCCGGATTACTACCTAGGAACAAATGTGGTTTAACCACAGGAATCCCGAGCTTCTCCAGGCTTCCGTAGTTCCATCTGGCGTACAGCAGAAGTCCACCTACGACTACTAAAACTATTAATAACATTCCTTCAGCAATCATAATTCAAGTCAGTTTTACACTTCAATCATTTGAAAATCACTGCGCACTGCTTCCCAGCGTGACTACAACATAACTAAACAGCACCAAAACTTGACACATGATTTAAATAAACATCTAATAGCACCTCCTTTCGGCTGCGTCCTAAAGCTGCTATGCCAATAATTTTTTCTTATCAGCGTCAAAAGCAAAAGAATTTCTCTGGTGCTCTGTTGCTTCAATCATAAACTTACATTCAGCTGCATTGCGTGTATCACAGTACTTGAAAAGTTAATGATCAGTCTATTTTCTCCTGATAAAACCAGATATATGTACAATAAGACTCAATCAGACGAAGACCGCTTTCCGACCCTCCCTCCATTCGTGTGTGGGATTGTAATTCACCTTGAACTGCCAAGAGTATCCAAAGAATAATCGCCATACTGTAATTACATTTACAAACAGAATACATTCTTATTGGGATGAGCTGAAGAGGCTAGGCAAGTGTGTGCTAGAGGTTTTATCAGCGATCTTTGAGCTGATGCCTGTCAACGCGGAGATAGATTAAAAGCTTTTTCCACTTTTCTCTTCATTAACCACTTCTCACACGATGATACATGTTTACCATTTATTGCAATTGATGCCCAAGGTTAAGCAACTAATGAAGCGTGTGACTTGACTTGGAAGCAATTATTAACACAGATAGTATAACATTTTCATGATGCGCTATGCGCTTATCTTTTCGTATCAATTAAAATTTTTGCAATTTATTGAATTCTCGTGTTTACAATAATACAAATTTTAGACGGTGCAGTAGATTTGTAATCATTTCCTCTTTTCAACATCCAATCTAATAGGTTTTGGACTACAACTAAACTGCGTTCCCTTGCGAAATTCCAGCTTAGTATTTTCAGTGGCAATAAAACGATACTTGGAAAACAGTTTTACGGCTGAAATGAGTAACACCTCGTAGCTAAACCTCATTGCAATGCAATTTTTCGGCCCATGTCCAAAAGCTGAGAAAGCAAAAGGGTGAAGTTTGTCCTTGTTTTCCGGCAAAAATCTATCGGGATTGAAAGCCTCTGGATTTTCAAAATATTCCGGATTATGATGCATCGGATAAATTGCTGCAACAACAATAGTCCCTTTAGGAATAAAAAGTCCATCTTGTGACCAGTCCTTCTGACATGTACGTTCCGGTCGGGAAAATGGTGGTACTTTCCTCAAGGATTCTTGAATGCAAGCGTTTGTGTATACGAGTTCGCTCAAGTTCTCATGTTTAATTTCACCGTTGTGGCGGGCAAGGAAATCGTCAATTTCTTTGTACAGTTTCTCCGCAACTTCCTTGTTTTGAGAGAGCTGGTAGGCAATATGTGTGATGGTAATTGTAAATTGATCTTGGCCTGCCATGAAGAAAATGACAGTTTGAGCCATCACAGTAAATTCCGTAATTCCCTTTTGCCTGTATTCCTCGCTATTAACTTTGTCCAACATGAGCATGATTTGACTAATGATATCGTCCTTTTTGTGCCCGGACTCTTTCCTATCTTTGACGATATTCTTGAATATGTTTATGAAAGCTTCAGAGGACGCAGGGTCGAGGATCGGCGCCGAACCGCGGAGAAAAGGGAAGACATTTGCCAGCGTTACTATGTAACCGTATTCCTCTCGGCTGAAAAACGGAGCTAGGTATTCTTTCAACGTTTTCGCCAAGAAGCTTGTACCGGAAGCATCCTTCTCGACTTTTATGCTGTAGACGCATCGGGAGATGAGGTCACAGAACATGTTAAAAATATTGTCGTAAACGTTACGGTTTTCAAGACGTTTCCCTGGAGTCGACTCGATTTCAGCATCCCATTCCGCACAAAAGTCATTCAGTGCTTCAATCATATTTTCATTCATGTTTTTGAGACGCGATAATGTAAAAATTGGACTCATCATTGCTCGTGTTGACTTCCATTTTTCGTCTGCAAATATACAAATATTTAAATAATTTGTTCGTCCAAACTGTATTGGATTTTCCCATCATCCTATCCCTCGCAAAAACTTAAAAGCTAAATTAGTTCCACTCACACTCTTGGATGTCCATTGTTTCGTTCATTACTTTGTCCCCAAAATCGATAAAGCGTCTGCTGTGGAAATGTTCGTAATCTTTGACAAAGATATGCTTCACTATATCAGCATCACAAACGTGGACCATGGGCTCCCGACCTTCGTAAACCTAACAGCAAAAGTTGATCGTTCTTTTTTAATGAATCAAAGCCAACAAGTACCAAATCGCTAAGCTCAATACTATTTTCTAACTTTAGCCATGAAAATCTGGTTTTAATTTTTTTCAAGCGTACCCCATAAACATTTCCATATTTCTTAAACCAAGCCAAATCCTGCTCATGGGAAACTTGTTTGTGTCCATCCGGACTGCTTCCAAGGAACAAATGCGGTTTTACAACAGGAATTCCAAGCTTCTCCAGGGTCCCGTACCGCCATCTGGCGTACACCAACAGCCCACCTACAACGGCCAGCACAATGAATAAGATTGCCTCGAGAATCATACTGCACTATAGCACGACAATCCGATCTTAAAAGCACTGTACTGCTACCGAATGACCAAACTGATCCGTATGAGTCCCAATTACACATTGAATAAAAATCGGCTAAAACATCCCTAATTGTTAACCATTAGTCTGTCTAACAGGCAGAGAAAAAAGTTTTGCTGCTCTTTTTCCATTCAAAACATTACATACATGGCAAAAACTGCAATTCACGCGAGCTCATTCACTGTCTCCGCATGTTTTTTATCTCTCTTTACTGCTTCGCACTTAGCTAATGAAAATGTATGCCATATTAATGTATAATGCATAAGTTTCAAAGCAGATTTCGTTTCTCTAACCAGTCAAGGATGTTTACAACGCATTTAGTTGCTACGAGCTCCATGTTAGCATTGACACTGCAAATAAGGTCCATAGTAAAATATGAATTACGGACATGTATGCTTAAAAGTGTTGAGCACGCCGGTTTTTTGCAAATAACCTTGAAGATTTTTGGGAGGTTCTTTTTGCGCTGTTGTCCTCTGTGATATTTAAATGCGCGTTATAAAGAATTTCAGCACTGTCATTGCATACAGTACACGAATTGGAAGAACAAGAATGTTCAGAAGAATACGAAAAGACGTATGCTAAAGCTCAAAGAAACGCAACATTTAAATTTGGCAGTCAAGGACATGAGATTTTCGCAAGCTACAGCTTATAAGCTGTGTATGTTTCCAGAAGAGGAACTAAAGTCCTTGGCAGTTCATCTCCCAGCCAAGGAGAATTGAAATGACATTCAGCATATAAGCTTCACTTTGTTTTAAGATATTGCTTAAAAGTCATACCAAAAGCGCAGTGTAGATACTGGCACAGACACAAGTTAAAACAGAGGGTTAAAGGGTTCGGGCGGAAATTTAAATCTTTATTGCCTTTTAACAACATCTAAGTAAATTGGTTCTGGGCTACAAATGATTTGACAGCCTTTCTTGAATGCAAGTTTAGTATCTTGGGTTGCAATGAAACGATACTTTGAAAACAGCTTTACAGCCATAATAGTTAGCACTTCATAATTAAAACGATAAGCGATGCAGTTCTTAGGCCCGTGTCCAAAGGAAGAGAAAGCAAATGGATGAAGTTTCGCTTTGTTTTCCGGCAAAAATCTTTCCGGAATGAAAGCATCGGGCTTTTCAAAGTAATCTGGATTTCGGTTAATGGGGAAGAGCGGAGCGACAACAATGGTTCCTTTGGGGATGAACAAACCATTGTGTGACCAATCCTTCATGCACATCCTTTCTGGTCGGGTAAATGGCGGGACATGTCTCAAAGATTCTTCAATGCAAGCAGTTGTGTAGATAAGTTCTCCCAGATTCTCATGCTTGATTTCCCCCTTGTGACGAATTAAGAAAGCATCAATTTCTTCATGCAACTTCTTCTCAATATCCGAGTTCAGAGCAAGTTGGTAAGTCAGGTAGGTCGTTATAATGGAGAATTGGTCCTGACCAGCCATGAAGAAAACAACAGTTTGAGCCATCACAGTCAACTCAGTAATTCCTTTTTGCTTGTACTCGTCCGTATCTAGTCTGTCCAACATGAGGATGACTTGGTTGAAGATATCATCTTTCTTCTGACCGGAAGCTCTTCTATCCTTCACAATTTTTCGGAAGACTGTAACGAAGGAATCTGATGCAACAGGATCAAAGAAGGGAGCAGACCCACGAAGAATTGGAAAAACGTTGGCCAGTGTTGCCACATACCCTGATTCCTCTCGGTTTAAAACAGGAGCCATGTACTTTTTTAAAGTTTGTGCGAGAAAGTTTTCGTTGGCTGTCTTCCTATCAATATTAACACTGAAGACGCAACGAGCGATAAGGTCACAAAGCATGTTAAAAATTTGGTCGTAGACGTCACATCGCTGGAGCCGTTTTCCCGGACTAGATTCAATTTCAGCCTCAAAATCTCTGGAAAAATCATCTAAAGCCCCGATAATGTTTTCATTCATGTTCTTAAGGCGAGAGATTGTAAACATTGGAGTCATCATTGATCTGATAGCTTTCCATTTTTCGTCTGAAACAGGAATTGCATAAAGAAGATATGTTTTCAAAATTTAAGTCACATAGCTTCATGTGTTACTAAAATTAATTTACCAAATGGATTAAACTCACATTCTTGAAAATCCATAGTTTCATTGGATATTTTATCGCCCAAGTCAAAAGCGCGCCTCGTGTGAAAGTGTTCATAGTCTTTGACAAAGACATACTTTATTATTTCTGGGTCGCAGATATATACCATCGGATCTCTTCCTTCGTATACCTTAAAATATCAAATCATTTGAATTTCCCAATTGTATCTTTTTAGCCTCCATGTTAAATGATTCAGGCTGCACTCCTGTAATTTAATTCCTTACACCAAAAACAGGTCCATACTGTTTAAACCAGGCCAAGTCCTGCTCGTGAGAGACATATTTGTGACCATGCGGGTTGCTTCCCAGGAACAAATGGGGTTTAACTACTGGGATTCCGAGCTTCTCCAGGGTTCCGTACGGCCATCTGGCGTACAACAATAAACCGGCCACAACAGCCAGTACAATGAGCAACAGCACTTCAAGAAACATAATACACAATTGATATCTGCTGGAAGAGCGGGGGAATGACTATCATGTCTCTTCGGAGTATGGCACCAGACTGAAAATCTTAATTGTCATCACTTCGAGCCAAATAAATCCAGCTCTCAAGTCTTTTAAGACAGGTTGCTGCCATTCCACTTAAATCTCTCAGCGAACATGACACGCATCCATAGCATACATAGGAATTTATCTGTTGCCTCTCCAGCATTATTTCCATTTTGCCTTTCAAAATGCTAACCCGCTATCTACAATGCAACAGCAATATACTCAAATATTGCCAACACTAATGAGAAAATCATTATCGGACAAGTTGAAAGGGATAGACCAATGCATGCTGCGGGATTCACAAATACAGTCAGTACATCTAATCAATTGTCAACTCTTATTTCTTTTAAGTGCAACAAAAGTAGGTGTCTTCTACTTCTCTATCTGAATTGATGCACACAAAGTGAGGATGCAGAGATCTCGTACTTTGCCAAGAGGTTCTATGTACATACATGGCTCTGCTAGAAGCTTTATTAAGCGATTTTAAAGGGCATTTGAGCTGGAGTTAGTGCGAGCTTAATTTGGAATGTAACCATGGACTGCCTGCCGTGAGTGGATTTTTTTGAATGTGTATCCAAGGTCAAGTGAATTTGGCATTTAAAAACGCTTTGGGTTTGATTGACATGAATTTACAAGTTATAAATGGGTATAAATAGAATCCAGATAGCAGGCATAGCAACCGCTCGAAGTCTACAGACGACAAAGTTTCACGGAGCTAACAGTGACCCATGGCAGTTGTCACCAAAATTAAAATTGAAAAAATAGTTTAACCTCAACCTTAGGACAGTAGTGACATTCCCTGAAAAAAGAAATCCCAACTTTCTACTTTCCACAGAGTAATAGAAGCTCGAAGTTGCGAATTCGGCATAGAAAATACTACAGGAACCGGGTACATAATATGGTCAACTATAGTCGCTGCATCGAATGGGAAACCTAATAATTTATTCGTACAAAACGTGACGTTATGAAAAACATATTAATAGTTTAGTTGATAAAGTAGTTGTCCGCATCATCGGGTTCTATAATCAACACAAATATGGCCATTAGTCCATTACCGTACGTCAAAACTAGAAAACGAAATCCCACGTCGTATCAGCTCGCACCTTTATTAACCGGATTGAAATAAAACTTATTTGGTTGCCTACGCTGCTCCACCCTTCGCATCGTATGTCTGCAACATGAATAACAAACTCGTTAATTAAAGTTGTAGTTCCAAAATTGACAACAAATGACACTAGTTGAAATATTTAATACGCATACCAAGGAATTCATTCAAATTCCGCCACGTATTTAGGCTTTTTCCGAATACGTTGATGAAGTTGGGCACATTAATCCTCGAAGCTGCTACCAGGTTGATTTTGATTGCAGTTTCTACATCTTCTAGTTTGTCTTATAAGGTTCCGATCGGGACAGGGACTGACTCTTGAGAAGACTGAGATAATTCGTATTCTTCTTGAGGATTGAACTCAAAAGTTTCTTCGATAATTATGTCTTTTTCGAAAAATGCTACTATGAAGTCCACCGCTTCTAATGCTTTAGTAATTTATTCCTTTCCTGGAAGTGCTTCTGGTATACCATAACAGTGTAATAAGTTTTTTGAAACTTTCATACCAACCAATACAGAATGTGCTAAAAGATTAGTCATTTTCTACAGTTATTTTTGCTTAACAATCATTCAAAGTTTTTAAAATTTAGAATTGAATTGATCACAACGTTTTCTACACCGTACAGCTTTATGATTCAAAGCGTAGTGATTCTAGATTATGTACATACGCTCGGTTTGTTTACATTTCGCTGAAACCCCATTGTCGACGGTACAATGAAGACGATGTGATTTGAGCACGAAAGGGAATATTATGCTCCTATTCACATATTACGTGGTGAAATAAGTCAAATTTGCACTCCTCAGGGCTATTTTTTCTATCTAATATGTAGATAGGTCCTACAGTGTTCATCAAATCTTGTCGGAATTACCGGAAAGTTGGGATTTCTTTTTTCAGGGAATGTCACTACGGTCCCAAGGTTGAGGTTAAACTATTTTTTTAATTTTAATTTTGGTGACAACTGCCATGGGTCACTGTAAGTTGTAAGTGCACAATACATCTGCATTTCATGGCTCTGCTCCGAGCTCTACCTCATAGAAATAAACGTTCGTTTTTGTGCGGAGGCTATATTTACAAGTCGGGAGCTTAAAATCTATGGCTGTTGTACATTGCGTGGCAATTTTTAAATATGACACGAAAGTACCATAGGCTACGTTCACATACTATACCCTATCAATGAATAAAGTCCATAACTTTATTGTCTTCCTACAAATTACAAACCTTGAGGTGAAAGTCGAAGTTGCATATACGAATGAATGAGAATTTAACCGTCACCGTTCGAGAGCTCTACCCTCTCCCCCACCCCACATAAGTAAGATTTGCATGAACCACGCATGAAACAGACGATTTCAATTCGTTTTCCGATAATAACGTTCACCCCAATTAAAAACATCAGCTATATTCTTCAGTTACTTTGAATCAACGTTCTACGACAGGAAGATAAACGCTTAGTAGTTGAACAACTCATTTGAGGGTACAACTTCGTACTATAGAAAGGTGGCATAGGCTACCTGGATTCATTAATTTTTTTTAACATCAAACATGGTTTAAAACATGTTACTAATCTATTACTAGTCGTAATTTCGTAATCGTAATCATGTGATAGTCCTGTGGAAGGTAATAATAACATCCTTCTATACAATTATGCAGTACAATTTTAACTAAGATTTTAAAAATCACACATTAGCGAACTTGGAAAGGTAAGTTCACGTCGTTCATTGTCTTGACGACTTAACCGCGAACATATTTAATGTTAATTGTTAAGGTTTTTACGAGCTGCTTGGTTCTGTACTTGTAGAAAATGAATTTGTTTCCGTCGCACAAAGGACGTCCAGTGATTCTGGAGGATGGACAGAGCCAGGCAGGACTTAAAGTTGCAGAAATTCCGCCTCAAAATATTGCATTAAAACTACTAACACGCGAAATCTGGTCAGATCGGGGATGTGGAACAGAAAAATATCTTTGTCGCTCCATGCATCAGAGCATTTACCCTAATTTTACTGTGACTCGCGTAGAGAAGCCGGCTTGCTTTCTGCGTAAATTCGCACCAGATGGAAAATCATTTATAGCTTTTTCTGCAGACCAGATGTCGGTAGAAGTTTATGTGTTCAAAGGCCCACAAGCTGCAGCTCATTTATTTTCTGATGAATACCCCGCTAGATTTTCCAGTCTAGTAAGTATTTTTGAACTAAATAATTCGAATACTCGAAAGTAAAAATTCTGTTGTATATATTAACATTTTTGTTAAATGCACGGTTACTGTCTACAGGAAGAAGTCAGGACGAGTCAGGAAAAGCGTAACGAGGAGCGGCCAGGATTTGATCTTAATTCGGATCAAATTGGGCCTACTGACGACGACAAGAGGAGCCAGTACATACGGAAGCACATCTTTGACTCATTTTTCCAACTTAAGTTTCAAATAAGTGTTGCCCCTCCCGGTGAACAGCTAAATCGCGAGTGTAGTTTATTTACAAACGATTCCCGTTTCATAATTGTTGGATCTACGAGTCAAACTGGTGACGATACAGCTCCTGAGTTTCAAGATTATTTTAGAAATAATGAATCAGTGGACCCGAATCAGCGGTATCCTCCTGAAGATTATACGATACATTTAGTGGACATAACGTCTGGAGCGTTAGCAGATTCTAGGGCTTTTAAGTCTGATAAAATTTTCCTATCTCACAATCAAGGAATTTATCTCTACAACGAAATACTAGCAGTGCTCTCTGTTCAACATCAAACTGTTCATATCTTCACTCTTAACAACAACAAATTATTTGAAATAAGGACCATTGGACGTTTTTGCTACGAGGATGATGCGTTGTACGCCTCCTACGTATCTTACGGCAATGTCCGACCGTTTGAAGAAGCGTTTATCGGAACCTTAAAGCATAGGCTTCTGGTTTACATATTCAAGAAAGCGCACAAAATAGCAGAAGAAGAAAACGATAAATCTGGACTCGGTCGATTTTATCAGTATTTCGAGCAGCTACGCAAGTTAAAAATTTGGAAAATGCAGCTGTTGGATGAAGATCATCTTCTTTTAAAATACTCTAATGAAGACGTTGTAACATTAAAAAGCCAAGAACCGAATGCACAGCATTGTATATTAGTAGTGTACCAAATATCCACGACCGAAATAATTTCCGTCTTTGAAAACACGTCGGAACAATTTGTGGACTTGTTTGAAAATTATTCCGATTGGTTTCGCAACAATTTTATCAGTTTAGAAGCCAGGTATTCGTCATCTCCATCAAACAATATACATGCGAGGTAAGTGTTAGCTTGATGACGAGTTTCTTATATTTATTGTAAAACATAACTTAGATTTGGAATCATCAGTTGGAATTATTTTCTTTAAGGCAAATACATCAAAGGTTTCGACAGACAATCACGAGCGCACGTTACGGTGGGCCCGTTGAAGCAACAAAACGTATTTTAGCACAACTCCCTATTAGTGCACAATCTTACAGTGCATCTCCTTACCTGGATCAAGCCTTATTCTCGTATGATGATCACCGCGTATCATCCATGGAGCGCCCGAAAGCTTGTGGAGAAATTCCAATAAGGTGAGCTGCTTAGACTCATTTATTACAACATATCGTATTGTATCACATTTTCTGATTCCGTTTTGCGTATGTTATTACAGATTTTATGGCCGTGATTCGAATCTATACAAGTTTCAAATGCACGCCGGAATATTATCTCGAACCGCATTAAATTCTCACCAGAGCCGAAGACTAGTTGCGTTTACATTTCATCCAAGTGCACCTTTTGCAATAAGTGTACAGCGTGCCAACACGGAATATCTGGTCAATTTCCATATACGCTTAGATAATAATGCATACGAACCCATCTAGAAAGTGGACCACCAGCCAATATTGCCCCGTCAAGAAAAATTGATGTGTCTGAACCGGAAAAGCATATGTCGTAGATCACGCAATGAGCAGTTATCGTAAGTACCTGACGAAAGTTTCTATGTTGATTTTAGCTTTCTGACCAAGCGTAGGAAAAAAAAGGATCTTGCCATTTTTCAGTCCTGTTATTAGTGGTCTAACTGTGATTATACCGTATTAGTGAGTTTTATCTTAAATCAGTTTTAATCATGTCGACTTTCCCTCCATAAGTTACGCTAACAACTACAACCTCTCCGTTTCGAATTCCGATTATTATATTCCCTTCTAAATTGCTTTTAACGAAGTCACCGTTTTCCCCCGAGCCAAGCATTATTCACCTCAGTAGTGATGATGTTACAAGAAGACTGATAGCATTAGTTACAAGCATGCGTACATCGCCATACAGTTTGCGTATTCAGAAGCTGCAAATCTGCAACTAACTGGGAATAACTATTTGAAAGTTCTAGATTCATTAGCTACAGCTATAAATGTGATTATGATGTATACAAATATGGATCATTTGCAGCAGACATCACTGTAGCATACACATGTACACAAATTATGCCCTCGTGCTGTTTAGCTTTATTGGATCAGTTTATGGTATTATGTTTTGGAACTCAAGCTACATGGTTACAACATAACTTGAACAAACCCCGTCTAATTTGTGCAAAGAAACGCTTATATTTTGTAAACTATTGTCATATTTTTTGCATTGTTTAGAGGAATATTGTCACATTAGACTACCACCTTAATCACTTCCCATTTGCAGCACAAACTTCTGAGTTTTCATCGGTACCATCCGGACAATCCTGTTGCTTATCGCATACTTGACTTTTTGCAATACATTTTCCCATCAACCAGCATTGATGTGTCAGTTCGCCTTTAGTACACCTATTTGCAGCTACACAAAGCTTGCTCTCTTCATCGGCTCCATTTCTACAATCCTTGACTCCATTACAAGTACTGGAGAGCGCAACACAGTTTCCATCTCCACATGCAAATTTCCTAGGACTGCATCTACAAAATCAATTAAAAATTTAGACAACTTTCAAAGTTTACGGGCCCCACACATGCATTTCATAGAAAACGTATGCATTATACTCATATTGTATCCACAAACTCGAAAACATGTGTCTAGACTTACTTGTAGCTTTCCAGGATCCAATCCAAATGATTAAGCGTCCGAGCATAATAATACAAGCTGTCTTCAGGGCATTCTTTTTTTTTCTTGGAGGGTATGAGAGCAGTCACTCCAGCCATGAACCATCTGTTGGCAAGTTCAAAGGCAGGGATGCTTCCATGGAGAAGGCATTTGCTCTTGGGATTACTTCCTATAATTGCATCACAGGATTTACAAAGTCAGCTCCCACGCTTAGTTTCCCTCACCGCAAAGGAAATCATTCTCCCGATTATCTAACTACAACCGAATTAACCATACCCACAGCTTTCTATTTTCCCATCTCTTTGCTTTCTCCCGGCTTTCTCTTTCATTTTTACTCCACAGAAACAGTGAAAGAACTATTGACAACATTCTCTTTGTACTTCCCCCCTCTCATTTTAATTTCTCACGAAACGGATCACTGATGCGTGTCGCTTGAAAATCTGCAAATTTTTCAAACCCAACTTGTCCATACTAACTGAAATGTGGTGAAGAAAAACTGTAGCTTACCCGTAGTTGTTTTCCCGCAAAATACATGAGCGGAAGTGGTATTGTAAGTACTTTGGAATCCTTCCGTACATTCTTTTTCTGATCCTCCAATAATATTGAAAATCTCCAATTCGTGTGTTCCATCTGCCTTGGGCGGGTAAGTTAATCCACCCTGAATAAACCGAAATCCAAAAGGGCTGACTCTTCGTCCCCGAAGGAGGAAGGGCAAGCAAATGGATCGAACATATGGTGTATTCAGTTTGAACGGAGTTTTCGTGTGGTAGAGAACAAAATGGAAGTTGTTATTTACTTCCTCGTGACCATTATACGGAAGAATGTATTCCACCTGAACGAACAAAAACCACCAGGAGCGTAAGTAATTTATTCCCCATATTTTTCCATGCCATCAAATCAGCGTTATGCTTCGCTGCCACTCTAGGCCACCAGGGGCACCATAATTCACTCAC
Source organism: Sminthurides aquaticus (assembly GCA_906901655.1). NCBI lineage: Eukaryota > Metazoa > Arthropoda > Collembola > Symphypleona > Sminthurididae > Sminthurides > Sminthurides aquaticus. The sequence goes on along the minus strand of CAJQTT010000016.1, from coordinate 3,919,549 downwards.
GTAACCCGTATCTTTTGTTTCTTAGAATTTTTTCAAAGCTATATCCATGCAAACCTGTCGGACTACAAACTGCGGTTCCGTCTTGTCTCTCTCACCTCAACAATTTGTGCATTAGCATCCTGCTCTTGAAGATTCGAAGATGCGATTCCAGCAGCGATTACAAACTTTTCCGGAGGAGGAACAGTGTACCGCTTTTTACTTCCTCCTGGAGGCTGTCCAAAAGCCCCGCCAGCCACACCGAAAACTGTTGTAGGTCCTATTACGACACCGTTCAGGAGGAATTTCAATGATCCTTTAGTATCCTTCACAAAGATAGATGCCACCCAAGGGACTTTTGTCCGAATATCCCCGGCTCTTTCATCCTTGATCCCACAATCGAAGGCTGAAAACAAAAATTAAATTTGCAACAAGTCGTCAGACAAATCCTTATTTTCAATTTGCAGACTCCATTCCCTCTCACTTAATTCAACAAAAACATAAAACTTGCTCCCGTCCTTCCTGTGATTCTAATAAGGCACAGCTCTCTACGTTTGTTCCAATCAAATTCAAAGCTTTCTCCTACTAGTTTACAATCTCATCATTCTGATTCAACAGATTCCCTCGTAAAAAGCAAGAGACTGACTGCACAGACAACAACTTACACTGCGCCAATCTAAAAGGGGACTGGGCTTTCCCCAGGGCCAGAAGGCCAAGTAGGATGAAAGCTACTACTTGTAAACTTGTTAACGGAAGATGAGCGAAACTTTTCTCATTTTTTCTTCCTCGAACGTGCTCCATTTCCAGTTTCAGTTATTTTAAGTACTCTTCTCAGAATCTTCTCGTAACAACTTTTCGCATTCTGCATTCACAGTAACTCCTATTAGTTGATTGTTCTTCCGATTTTTGAACATACACAAGTTCAGAGGCGCGTGCTTTGAGCCTTTCTTCTTCTACAAACTATTTATCGACTGCATCTATATTTGTCCTCTGTTTTACGAATTGAATATCTTCCCTTTGAAGCACCTCGCTGGTATGTTCTTCCACGCCGTCACTTCTCTTTGCTATCCACACCTATTCACTATTCCAGCAGTCAACTGAATTACTTGATTATATTGATAAAAGTAACAGATTCGTAGCACAAGACCAAGTGCTGAACATGCACCATCAAGAAGTCATCCAGTCTTTCCAATTCTTTACAGGTAATATCATACCTGTTAGCTCTGCAGATTAGTAGATTTGCAAAGAACCAATCCATTAAGTTCCTTACTTCCTTTGTTTTTCATACGACTACACACTACTCATGACTTGTTCTCGCGAAACTTCTCTATGCAAAGTTACTATTCCCAGAAAAACCAAATCAAAGGATCTCAACTGTTCCTTCTGAATTAAATGTTTGTAGAAACTACTGGATAACCTAAAAAATGGCCAATGTTGAAGACACGCTTCTATCTAATCTCCTACATGTGCAACCATTATGCATTAATTGGTCAAAAAGAGTGTCTTCTATAAGCTGAATGAGCACTAAAAGCTTACCGATATGTATTACAAATATTCCTCTCAAGCTATAGATCCTCATTCAGTGCATATACAGGGGACAAAGCTTTAATATGTTCAAGCTTGCAGTAGTAAAATTAGTAAAACAAGTTGTCGGCGTCATTAAAAAGTTGATTGGAAAAACAGGTTTTTCAATGCCATTCGGCACGCGAAATCCATGCTGACTTCTTCTATATTACTGCTACGTACATTTGCATCTTCTCGATCTTTTACTTGCGTTGGCTGTGCTACAGAATTTATTCTCAGTTATGTAATGTACAATGCATAGCTAATCAGAGGGGGAAATGTAACATGGGAGTTGCATTGAAGCACGTTGCTATGGCAGCGTCAGCGTTTCTTCTGTCCATGCTTCATTCTCCATGTTACATTTGCCCCCGTGTCAAGTCCGTTACTATTGCCCCGCATATCATCATGTTCTATACGATAAAGATGCGACATTATCAAAACGTTGCAAAAAAATCAAACGACAAATTGCAAAGCAGGGACACATTTTGAAGGATTTTGGGAAAATAAGTTCAAATCTTTTATGTAATAATACTATAAGCAGAAAGTTAAATCATGTAATGACATCGACATTTCTTATTCCAGGAATTAATAATGCTTTCCAAGAAATGATGGACAATATCATGAAAAAATTATAAAATTTAAAAATCAACTCAGATCTTGTCATTGTTAAGGATTTTAGGTGCACGAACGCGTTGATGGAGAGAATAGAGACCTATCGAGGAGTTTTGAACTGACTTTTAAATTCGTCGTACAGCGGAAACGCTTTTAGTTTGCTTTCTCTCAAAGCGACAACGTTTTGCAGCATGGGTTACAAGACTACCATTTCCAAAAATAATGTGATAATATTCTACCTAATTTAATAATTAACTCTTGTTTGCGCACTACATTTATTAATCCCGTCATCTTCATTTTGCATAAAGCGCCTTATGTAATTAAATAAGCCGGCCGAATCCCTCCAAATCATTTGTCACTAATTAAATAGAATCAGATAAAACCAAGTACCGTCGTTGTTTCATAGATTTTCCCTTTTAGAATGTCATCATCTCAATCTCTTTCACATTCTAACATTCTTCCCCACTTATTGATTTTCCCCAGCTTTCGCCGTCATCGCATCGTCGTCACTCTGAAAATCCGACCAATTCAATGCTACGATTCCAATCCTGCCTGTAATTTTTCAACATGCAATCACGAAAAACAACGACTCTCCAACCAAATAAATATACTCTTACAGGATGTAAAAGTAATATAAAAGCGGATGAAAATTCTTGCACGCTAAACAAAGTCCCATTCTCAAACATATAGAAAGTATATCTACACTTACACCGAATTCTCCTTTTCTTTAGTTTTGATTTCGTTCAATGTTTCGTATTCCGACTTGAGGATTTTTTCTATTTTCTCTTCAGGCAACTGGTGAAAATGTAATCCTTTACGTGTGATAAAATCTCTGCTACAGCCCAGCAAGGCAACACGAATGCTCTACTTTCGGAAGAAAAACAATTCCCGGAACTAACAAGTGTTTATCAACTTAATAATGAAGTGCTTAGGCTATGAACTCTTTCCGAGCTCATAAGGGCCTCAAGTACCTCCTGACTTGTAAGTCAGGTAAGCAGGGTTACTGCGTTTAAGCAACGCTTCATGCATAAACTTGCTTTTCGTATAGTACCGTAGCATAGGTGCAGGCAGGCGGGGCGAGATGCTATGACGCCTCAGAATGATTTCTTTTTAATTTGATTGAATTACATGGCGTTGGAGATGTGCTTTCATCCATTTTCCTCGTCATCCTTCTTCCTGAGGATACATCATCATCATTCTCTATTTTTTCCTCTAGCGCGTCTTCATACAGCCCTAAAAAACAGGCCACACTCTTCAACTTCCATCCAGCATTCATCAAATCTCGAATTCCATCCAATTCCATCCCGGTCGACCCTTCCCGGCAGCTGCACCTCCGTATACAAGCAAAGCAAGTCATAGTATAGTCCGCATCTTCTACGCATCATAGGCGTGAGGCTCTTCAGCAAATCCTTCTGGTTCTAAGCCTTCTATTTTTCACCGTCAACATTAGATGGACTCATCTCTCTCGTAACTCCAGTTCGCTTGTCTGAACTTCGAAACCGAATATTTGCACAAAGGTTTTTTCTCTCCGCCTTATCCAGCTCCAGCTTATAGCATTGCTTTCACTGCGCACAAATTCTCTATTCTACACGCAATCCATTATCAGGCTTGTTCGTCACGGAGAGAGGAAGTGAAAGCACCTGGATTTGGCATTACAGACATCTGGATATCTTTTTCTTTGTTGCTTTCTCCCTAATCCCGCACCACCACTACCCCGTTTATTTACTATAGATAGTTCAATCCCACAGCCTGTAGGAATATAGAGCAGGTAGACATACATTTTCAACACACACGCTTCAACGTTATCCCTGCTTTAATATAAAAGTTGAATCAAGTTAATCAAGTAGCTTTCTTGGACCCAAAACAGCATGCTTTTTCTGTTTTTTTGGGTTGGTTATGTTACCTGGGCAATGGGGGCATTTATTTGCTCACTCATCATTTTCATTCGTGCGATCCCTTACTTGATATTTGCGCTGTGTAGTTTTCATTAGCATTGCATACATAGTTACTTAAATGTGCAATATTGTAAACACAACACCCGCAAGGCAATGTGTACCTCCTGTCGTGTCTCACGCTTACTAAACTCAGATTGACATTTTCATTAAGTGCAACGATGCGGAAAATGGACTAAAAACTTTGAAATTTTCATTCATGTAACCTGATACCTGAAACAGATTCGCAGAATTTAAGCTCACATTGGTAACTCACACTACTTACTTACAGTTACTTTGAAATTCATTTGACATTTCCCTAGTTCTAAGAAGATGTAAGAGGTTATGCATATCCGACAAAATCATTTAGACTCTATCCGCCTATCTGTGAGGAGAAAGCTCCCATACATCCATCCAGTCTGCGTGTTGATTGACTTGCACCTCTATGAGCGGTTGACCATGAACCAAAGTGGCCGTATCATCAAGTTTGGACTGACTAGGGGACACCGCGTAAACGAACCATAGGAATTTGGTGGTAATCAAAAAAATTCCTTCCACTCCCTTCAATCAATACCGACACACTTAGATCATTAAATCATAAGTTACTTTTCTCGGTAATAGCTTCATTGCCCAGCAGTCGTGAAAGTACAAACTGAGTTTCTGATCAAAGCAGAAGGATGTCTCTTTTAGTCTTTTAGTCTGTTGTCGTCCAGTGACTTTTTGAGATTTAGTTGCTGTTTGTATGAGTTAGGATGCTTGCATAAGCGCTTTTTTGACAAGTGCACATATTTTCACTAGTGGCAAAACCTGTCTTATCTTTTCAACTTTAGTATCATTGCTTCTTTGGCTCTACTTGTCCGCTAGTCCGCTCTCAGACACTGTCTGGAGAAAGCAAGGAAACGCAAGAAAATATTTTGTAGCAGCATTCTCTCGAAAGCTCTAAGCTCAAGCCATCAGATTCCTGCTGTGTGTAGTAGAGCCTCTACTGTAGAGGGGAGAGAAATTTAGTTTACAGCACGCACGAGCAAGAAAGAGCGCGACACTTTCTCTCCTCTCTCATTTTCTGGAAACTTTCTCCCTCTCTCTCTTGACGCTTCTTCCAACTCCAACAGCCCATCAACCAGATGACTGACTTTATCCATCCACCTTCAGTTTTCTACATCAAGTTCCCGAGTTTGTATCCGGCCTCTGTTGCTCTCTCTCTCTCCCACTTGCTCCTTCGAAGTTCCGTTCCGACTTTCTCCATCTAAAGAAGACTTTGGGCCTTCTTGGATTCGAAATATCAAATTGTGGTCTTGTCACAGCCTCTTCCTCCTCATCTTCCCTTCTTCTATTTACCGCCAACGACCAGAGTACTTTCCCCGCAAATTATATTACTGCCACCTCCCAAACTTGCCCCATTGGCTCTGTCTGCGTCTGGAAGTATCCGACATTTCCATTGCGTCAATAGCTAAATAAAACCCTCCTGATACGGCTGGAATAGTTCTCTCGCGGGAATAGCCTAAATCCCAGTGGCAGCGGTGCAAATAAAAATTTGGTAGTATATTACGACTTCACCTATTAACTTTCTCGTTCTATAAAATTTGAATTACATTTTCATCAAGAAAAACATACATATCGCAACAGTTGCCAAACTTTTTCCGAGTCTTGCCTCGTTCCTTTCTATTTGTCGATGTTTTGTATCCCAAAAAAGTGAACCAAGTGCTCCCGTGTTTGCCAGTGTTGACCGTGTTTATGTAGTTATCCACTTAGCAGATTCGAGCTTGCGACTATAATCTGCCGGTCAAGAATGTGGCCCGCATCCCCAAATTGCTATTCTTTACTTTCACCCACTTTCTCCAAGTGCTTTACAAAATAACTGCTTACGAGACAACAGAGAAAATCAAGAATACCAAGCTCCATTCCAATTCCTTCTAACTGCCTCAATCTACAAGGAATTCGTCCTGTGGCCGTGTGTATCCGCCAGATTCCAGACGCTTCAATTCCCCTGATTACTCTCTATCAATTCCCAAGATAGCGGATTTGAACGTGGTACCAAGCGCAAGTCCCCAATCTATCATTCTCTTATGCGTCCCGGTTATGAAGAAAGAGCAGATAGCTGAGGACATTCGTGAAAGCAATTGAAAGAAGTCGTAGAGACATTGCAGTTTCAGGCAATTCTTATCATCGCTGAATTAGGATTCATTCTTCATACGATCACGTCCTCCATTTCATGCCATGAATGGTACATGAGCGGGTATAGATTTCCTTTTGTATTATTCACGAGACTTTTACTAAACGAAAGTTAAAGCTACAAGCTGTATATGGCCCTAAGACTATCTCTGAAAATAACTCATCACAAGCAGGAGATGATCGATACATTTATTTTCTAAAGACTTATCTCTGGACTACAGTAGGGAAAGAAAAGGATTCAAGAGAAAATAATATAAATTGAGAGAAGAAACTTTCTCCACTTTCTCGTCAGTTCTTATTCCTCTGTTCTCTTCATTTTGACCATACGATTGTCTCTAAAAGACCTTCAGTGAATTTCCTCATCTTCGCACCAAACCAGTATCTTATCGTGTTCCCAGCAGCATACTTTCTCCACTACAAACTATTGCAGTTCTGAGTGCTTCAATTCTCTTTTCTTGGGCAGTCTGTTTGAAATCCGCGATTTTTCTCAAAAGCTCCATCTAATCGACGTTGTTTGCACTCCACTCCATCTAAAGCATAAAAAGGCGGAAGAGGATTGTATTGATTTGTGGAATAATAGAGAAAGAATATAAAAATATCCTCCGCTCTATTTTATCTTTTCAATACATTAACTACAAAAACTTGCCAACTCTCTGTGTCTTTCTCTCGCAAAAACGGACGAGCATACTGAATTATTTCTACCTTCTGTTTTCGCACCACTCCCAGGAGGAGCTAGACAACCTACAGTCACATGGATTATGCTACAATGCCGCGGATTCCAGCCAGCTACTAGCATATATCTTTAAAAAAGAATAATCGATCCAACTGCAGCTCATACAGGCAGCCAAAACTTCCAGACCGCCTCTCACACAAACAACCTGAGTAACCTGACTCTCCTGAGCTTATAACCCGTTATTATAATAATATTCTACAAAAACCTTCTTGATTAACATTCACCATGGAGGCGGGAGAGAAACAGACTAGATTCGCGGATACACGTAAGTAAACCATTTCTCTTCCCCTCCCTTTGTAATCCAACCACGATTCTCTTATTCCTTCTCTGCATCCAACCCCTAATATCTTTTTGTATGCTGTATCGATGTATATTGAAAAACCTTTACGTTAGTTGATATCCTTTCCTAGCTTTACTTTCTGGGCTAATATAACAGCGAAACCCTTACAAATGTTTCCGAGGAATCAGAAAAAAGATTCAAAATGAAATAAGAGAAACATTATGCACACCAAGTAGTCGAATACATATACTACTTTCACCATTTCAACTTTCTCCACAACAACATCCTCAGTCACCCTTCTACATGCATCCACTACTCTATTCACATAGTTCGCTGCTTGTTATTCTTGCATTACGACTTCATTTTGGTTTCTTGGCAATCAAGTAATTAATTTTCCCTTCATTATTTACCACTCTTTTGAACCCTCGTCGTCCGGATTTTCTCCAGCTCTTAGCTCTGCTTCTTCGTTTATCAACATTCCCTGGACCAAAAGAAAGTTAATCCAGGAGAGGAGCCCTGCTTTTATAAATGAAATCGATTCCCACGGCGAAGGATATATTTTTCCAGGGTTTTGTGTGCCACTGATTCATGCCTTACCAATATGTACCACTGAAAAAGCATTTCATCATTTTTACAATTTAGCTCCACTTTCTCTGAAACTTGCATAACTTTTTTGCTCAAAAACTTTCTCTAGCTTTCTTCTCTGCCCCTTTCGTAAATTATAGATTGTTGATTGTTGAAAACTGTATATATATATTCCGTTCTTTGGCTCTTGCTCACCTCAGTGAAAGTTACTACGGAGTACAGGAATTATTCTATGTAACCTTAGCCACTCGGTCATGATTGCTATTACCAGAGTTATAAAGTCGAGGGAATCCGTCCCATTTATATCTGCCCGAGTGGAATTAATTTCCTAAATCCTACAGAGATCCATACCAGGTTTTATGAATTAAGTCTGTGCCTCAGATTGCATTATTAGAAAAAATTCCCCACTTTCCCTCACAAGTTTCTTTTCCTGCTGACTTTGATACGGGAACTATCGAGTTCTCACATTTTTTGATATTAAGAATTCCGAATTTCTTTTTCAGCGCCTGACAGTCCCCGTAGCTGTATGAAAGGAAGTCGTCGAATAAATTTTGCAGAACCGGATGATAAATCCTCGTCGAAAGAGTCCTCTTCCATAGCTTCCGGTCCAAGTTTCAGTCCAAAGAAGAGTGCAAAGTTTGTCTCCGTCAAAACTTCTGCGGATGCTTCAGAAATAACGGAACCGAGTGGTCCTTCTATGAAAAATGCTTCCTTCTCCGAACCAAGTAAACCACAAGCAGACATACAGTTCCAGTTCCATTTATCCCAGCATTATGAACAATCAACCCCTCCCCCAAACTGTACCTCCAACGGGGACAGTCACTACAACTACGATGACGAATCAACAGCCAAAAAGGTTATGGACCCTAAATATTCTGCTGTCGACCCACAGCTTATGGAAATCGCTTCCAGATTTGTAAATGAGATAATCGAAACTGCTAAAATTGAGGCTGCTAATCGACAGCAGCAGCAGCAACAACAGGTAAGCTCCGACCACATATTTATAAATTTGATTAATTAACTGGCGAAATACCAATAGTTTTAGCATGTAGGCTTAGGAATAAAAAGACGTAGTTTTGGAGAAAGCCATGTGCAGCTGCCAGAGTCAAAATTCTCTGATTTCTTCGTACTTAATTGTGAATTATTCCTACCCACAACTTAATTCAACGAGTTTACGACCAATTACCATTTTGGAACAAGCTAACAAGCGCTATTCAAAACCATTTTAGCATGCAAGAAGTGACCATCATTTAGATAAAACCCGTACACTATTACTTTTTGAATTAACTCAGCAGCTCTTAATGAAAACTGTGACAAAATTACTTAAATATCAGTGCATCTCATTTCCATTTTTATTACAAGAGTGAAACTTTCTTTTTCTTACTTCCTTGCCCATCGTCCACTATCCACCTATTCCTTTCTAACGATGCTGTAACGGTGAAAGTAATAGCACTGCAGTTGATGAAAAAGCTCTTTGACTTCCTCCACTTCCCCTGAAAGCCTTACACGTATTTCATTCTCATTATCAATGGAAGCAGTTTTAGTTGGTCATTCGTACCGACATTCCAAATAGAATTGCATGCTTTCTCTTTTACCACATTTCTCATACCTCCAACTGAGACGAAAACCCTCCACATCTTCTACTTGCTTGCTTTCACTATATACTTTCCCCCCTTTCTCTGCCCTTATACGTAGGGATATCAATCATAAAGCCCGTAATACTGTCGTCCTTAGGTATCTTTTAGATGATTACATGTCCGGCAAATCGAGTCCGGTATTTTATTGGAGCATAAACTTTTATTGGCTGGTAAACATGAATGTGTAGCTCTGAAGCTGTTCTTCCGCTCATTTACTCACTCACAGTAACTTGTTTCTATATTTAGGGTCCTGGAAATAGCAGTACGGGAGACGGGAGATCGATTCCAGCTTTTGCAACTGCTGCCTCATTCAGAGCTGGTAAGACGATCCAATTATTTTCTACAATTCTCAGACTTTCTTCACATTTCTTCCGCTTCGATAGCTTGCAGTCTTCCCTCAATCACCTCTCAAATCTCGTACAATTTTTTCTTCCCATGCTTGAACGCTGCCCTAAAATCCTATGTATCCTCGCTGCTACTATTCTTGTGTACACCACAAATGCTTTACAAGCACGTACCTAAGGTGATACCTATGAACAACACACCTACGTCTACGTGTCTCTGCTTTCTCTCAAGCAACTTACACACTCTTCTGGTTTTGTAAAAAGTATTTACAACAACTAATTCAAAGTCCGTGTCAAACTACTGCGACGTACAAGCCAATCTGGAAACCTTCAAAGTGCTATTTCACGCTTCAAATCATTCTTTAACTGGAGCAGAAAAGTTTGACAAAATATGTTCTTATTACCCTTCAAAAATCCATCAACCTTGGAGAAAGGATCATTTCCTCTCCTATTTTCTCTTTTATTTTTTTTCTTATATGCTTTTCATGGTTGCAGAACTGGATTTTCAGACTCTGAAATTTTTCAATTCTTCGGAATCCAAACAAATCGTCGAGTTTTACGCCTTTTTATTAAATGCGTCTGCAGGGTCTCCCTGCAGTGGAGCAGCTGCGATGAAAATATTGACAATGAAATTTCCATGAAACAACCAATCCCTTCGCGCTTTCTCTTTACAATTTCTCTCATTATCTCTTCACATCCTCTCCCTTGAGATTTCGGAACTTATTGCACTATGATAGATTCATCTCCAATGTCTACCGAACAAACCAATTTGAATTTTCCGTTCTAAACTTCATACTTCATAAACTTTTCATACTTCTGCTAGGATTTGTTTAGAAAAATAAGAATATTGATAAGCAAGGAAACATGAGAGAAAGGTACACAACATCGTCAAATACTGGATGTAATGATGTAGGGATTTTTCTCTTCTAGAAAGATGTACTGACAGATGTCAAAGCACACCTTTTAGAATAGTACCATGGTGGTCAGACCATCTGCATTTAAGCCTAGCATTCTGCTGTGTAGGCACGTAAGGAGAGGATCTTGTAAGTTTCAGAATCCGTTAAAGCTATTTATCATGCTTCCAGACTTTTTGACTGCCAGCCTTTTCTTTTGATAGGACTTATCCCCCTTCCCCACGTATGTAGCTTCTTTCAGTAAAGCTCAGCTGGCTTGCATGTGCAGTAAACAAGAGTTTTCGTATTATTAGAGCAAACAATTCTAAGGCCATCACGGGAATTTATATTCCCCAGACAATCTCAATCCTTCATCATCCTCATCCAGAAGAAGCACGCATAAAGGAAAGGGAGGGATGAATCTCTTTGGATTAGTTTCAAATGGAAAATATTCTCCTGCCAGTCCTAAAATCCAGCTCATTTCTCACGTTTAGCTGCGAGGAGAGTTTAAAATGCAAAACCTTACATAGGTTCCTTCGCTCTGAAGGGCAGTAAATCTTGTAGAATATAATTTATTCATGAATGTGCATACATTTTCTCGCTTGTGAAAACTCAAGAACTATGGATTTTCCGGAACCATTACACGAACCTTTTTCGTAATATTCCTACTAAGTATGCTAAATGGCTACATTTTTTGCCTAATCCTGATAGCATAAGCCACACGTCGTGGAAGAACTTCGTGGTTTATGAATAGCGTTTTAATTTAACTTTGTCTTCTACTTTCATCTCCAAGACTTGCCCTCATAATTTCTCTTTAATACGGAAAGCCTTTAATTAAATTTAACCCTATAGCCTTATAATTATCTTTATAAACTCTAGAACTAAATTGTACTTTGCCCTGCGAAAACTTTTACCCGTACAATTCTCCAATCATTGACTATAAGCGACTAAAGGAGGGTCTAATAACTTACTTCAGTGGTTTGTTATAATTCAGAGAGTTGTTTCTCTAGATTCCAGAAGGACCATAAAACTGTGTTACGTAAATAATATAATTCTATCAAAAATATAACCATTTAGCATGAAAATTAAAATAACTTCAAGGCAAAGCTCTTCTTATTACAAAAACTTTATGACATCTAGCTTAATGCATGAAAGTTACTTATGAAAAACTCATTTTTTATAGTCTGTTGTGAGAAAGTATTACAAAAGTTGGAATTGGTAACAATTCTTGGAAAATAGTATCAACTATCTTAGTAGAAGAAAGCAATTGGCATTTTTGGCCATGCGTTTAACTCTAGGTTTACTAAAATGTAAGAGAAAGCCAAGCATTATACTGACCCAGCGTAATAAATATCTTTACTGCCACAAGAACAGATGAACGTAGAGGTAATTGTTCAGAGCCAGCAGAGCGTATTACGGGTGACAGTCATCATTCTCAGCAGCTACATTGTTGTAGATATAATATCGCTCGTTACATATAGAAAACTCTGGGTCCTGTACCCAAGCAAGCCTGCTCAGTCTTGAAAAACCTGTTACTACGTAAAGACGACAAAGCTTTTAACAGCAGTGTGGTTATTTTGATTTTTATTAAAGGATGAGATGTCAATTCAGTCTTTTAATTAATTACTATAAGTAAACGTTTACTGACATTATAAATTTCCCATTCCTTTAAGGTTGCCACACGATCTTCCCCGCCATTTATTATTCCTTATTCCCTCAACATCATCAGCCGTATAGAAATAGAAAATCCCCTCCATGGTATTCTGTCATACGAAGCAGAACGAATGCTTTCTTGGAAAAGTTTAAACGTGGGGTGGAGCTGTTGCCATCATCAAACAATATTTAAGCCTCCATCAAGAAAAGAACGAGGAAAGAGCAATTATTTGGACTACTGATATGGCTGTGACAGTACAAACACCGTATAAAACAGCTTTTCTGTTCGTAAGGCTGATGTTAAAGGACGATAGACAATGAAGAGAATAGCTAATTTGTGTGGAAAGCAAGGTAGTATTTACCTCATTACAGTTTTCTCCTATGGTTGAAAACAGTTGAGTACACGATACTTTCACTTTGTATTTTCGCATAATGCTGCTCCCAACCAAGCCACACCATAACCCATACTCCCATTAAACTTTCTTTTGAGCCCTTGCCCTGGCTGTCTATCTTGCAACATTTTCTTTCAATTGTTTGAAAGCAAGAATTACTTTCCTCGGAGAAAGCAACTAAGTGGAATCTTTGGGGATGTGTATACATACATATTTGCGGTTGAGTAGTTTCCGCTTGAAATAACGCTGAATTACTCTGGTACACATGAGAGGAGAAAGCAGTAATAAGCTTGAGATTCCTACTTCGTTTCCCCTCGCATTTACTCTGGAACTGCACTACATACAGTATGCGCTATGTCTCTAAGTTTGCAGCATTTCCAAACAAAACACAGTATCTTAAAGAGAAAGTTGCGAGCTGAACACATGGAGTACCAGGATTCCACTACTGGAAGCCAGTGTCGATAACGATATGAAGAAGATGATGAGCTTGATATTGACATTCTCAGACGTACATGTCTAGTATAATGAAAATTATAATCAATAGTAATCCTCAACCTACTAGGAATTCTCTATGATCAGATACACGATTCCCTCTGAGCTTTCTCTGCTTTCACCCATATCGCACATTATGTTCATTTAATCCGTACATCATACCCCTTCCCTAACCCGTATCATTAGAACTAATCAGGAATTTCCGACGAAAGCTTTCCCATAGGTAGCATTACTAGACAACACGAAAAGTGAAAGCGTTCCACGCGTGGTTGCATCCTGGGAGAAAGTGAGAAATGATATACGTGTCGCATCTGATTCCCATCCACATTTCCCACCCTTTCTCATGCCTATTTTGAAAAGAGCACCTGCTTCTTTTCATTCTTGATGGCATCCTGGCATCCTGCCCAGAATGTTCGCCTTTATTGAAAGCCCTCCCCTTTTTGTAAACTAACTGCCTATTAGAGACATTTTGAAGGCTCCATCAATCAGTGGAGAAAGTCAGAGACATTGAAAAATAGCCGAGGCAAGGAAGGGCATATTTTGGCACGACATTGTCTCAGCTTTTGCACACACGTATTTCACGTAAGAGAAGAGAATTGAAGCGTCAATGGAGAAAGCGGAGGAGAGCGACAAGCTTCCAAGCGAAGAGAGTAATAGAAGATAATTAAAAAGCTCATTCCCTAGCTTTTTACTACAACTAAAGAAAATGAGCTAACTCCACTACTATTAATTTTACTTCCTCAAAGGTCCTGTCTTGAGAAGACGCAATTTGCTAAGTAATTTGCTACAAGTGGTTCTTCGTCCTGTTTGTGTCCTCCTCGTTTTGCTGTTCTGCATATATATGAAACATATTATTCGGGATCCCTTGCAAGTCCCCTGTTCTTGCTGTCTTGCTTGCCGTAAATGTCACAGTCGACATTTTGGTCGAATGAAAGTAGGAGAAGATCACTCTAGGAAAAAACGTTCCCAACATCGAATCTATTTCTAGAAAGAAATGAACCTAGTATTAAAATCGAGCAAGACACAAGCGATGCGCTTAAAAGCCTTGTAATTATGTGTAGACAGGAAGAGAAAGTAAAGAAAGCAGATCCAATTGATTCACATGCGGAAAAAAGTCAGAAGGAGAAAGAAATCCATTGATTTCAAGACAATCACCCCTATTCCATTTATCTTACATCTATCCGAGTGAACGTCGTCCTTTTTTCTATCAGCAGTTTTAACAGCAGTAGCACTTGGAACCTATATTGAATGTAAAACGAGGGAATTAGGCCCGTACATAAAGGGTGCTTTCTCCACTATTTTATAATTTTCTAGTTTTAGAGAACCGAATTGCTATAAAAAGACACGACAGCCGACAAGTAAATGCACTACCCTACGTCTTCCTCAAGGCAGCATCTGAGATGCAGCTTCTCCAGATGGATTCAGGGCTTTAAATTCGTGAAAGAGAAAAGATGGGTTAAGCATCTAGGGATGGAGGAACCTTTGGAACTTCTCAGGCTTCTTTTTGCTCTCTCCGTCTTGCCATTCGGTTCGGACGGAGAAAGTACCGCAGATCGATTCCTCCAACCCAACTGAATATTCGCATCATCCCCCTTCTCTTCTTCCCTCGTCTTCCTGACTTTGACAGCTTGCATCCCTTCCACCCAACAAGATAGCACCCCTACATCACTCTCTGCTCATCATATCTGTAGAATTTTATCAAGTTTCAAGCGTTCGTGGATTCTTCCTGAAAATGCAATTTACTTACATGTTTTGTGTACTTTCTACCACGTTTTGTAGCTTCGGAGCTTATTTTCTTGTATTTTTCTATCTCATTCATATTTATTTGGTTTATAATCATACTATTTCATACATATCCCAGGGCAGGTAGTAACCAAGGAAACAGTGCGCGGAATCTGTAAGCTCCCCCATCCCAATTCTCGGGTTTTTCTTCCAGTGCCCGGCGCGCATTACCTTTCTCTTTTCGCTACATGTAACCAAGATTTTGCCCTCAAACTACCAATAACCTACTAACCTTTATGAATTTTTCTTGATAAACCAAAGAGCTTCCGTTCGTCCGGGCCATCCAATATACTTTGACTCTGTAGTTTTCTCTCTCCTTCTCTCAGGGTTATAGGATTATCATGTCATTCCGCTTTCTGCGGATACCAACAGAATCCTATATGAAGACAACCTCCGATTTCAACCTATATTGTTTCACAACTGCTCCTGTAGGATGTAGCAAGCAAGCTACAGCCACTCTGCATTGTTCTAGTTCATTAATTTTAATTTCTCCTTCGACAGTATGCAAAATAAGTTCCGGGTATCAAAGCTATATAGAGGGACACATAACCCGGGCCTTCACCTCGTAAGGGGAGAATGGGACTGAAGGAGATGATTCTCCTGGGAAACATAAATGAGCTCGTGAGGAAAACAGAATAGGCATCCAGAGCAGAGTTTAAATCAAATTTCCCATCATTTTCCTCCTTTCTTCACTCCTCCCTGAATCTACCAACTGATTCATCATGACAAATGAACAGTAGAACCAGTTTACGCCTTGTAAATTGTCGTAATCAAATTGAGGTATACTTGTAGGAATGTATTATGCATAGACAAAGCAACTTTCTCTCTCTCCAACTGACTACCTCTATACAACTACTGGAGCATGACGCCTTTCCGTTCCCATTTCCGGTTCCTTGTGCACTTTTCCTTTCAGACTTTGCCTTCGAATACCTTTCTCTTTTATCTCGCTTTTAATATCCTCCTCTTCCCTCTCTCCTCCTGTGATGAACAAAACATTTGGTCTTACGACCGTACAATTTCCGTCACGATTTTTTAAATTAGTTTCTGTCACAAGGCGTGCTTTCTCCTTTTTCGAAATTTTATAAACTTGTCTTCTCTTCTCGTATCTTCGCCTGTTTTCATTGTCGTTACCACAGAAACTGTACTGACTGATTGTGGAACATCCCTCTTCTACAGTCTTCTCGTTTTTTACCTATGCAAATATCCACTTCCACTCCCAATAAAACACAGTGAAGACTATAACAATTTCCTTTGGACTTTCATCCTTGACACAAACTCGCTATGATCTTTTGTAAGCTTTCAGCGTTGAGTTCATGCTGGAAAAACTTGAACCTAGTTTACTTTTTCAAGTACTCAAACTTCCACCCACTTTAAGTAATTTCTACTTTTTACATATTCCAGTAGTTGAGTTGGTAGCAAAAAGAATTGTATTTCCTGGCAAATATCATTAGGAGTAAAAAGAAAAACACGTTTGTCTTCTCCCCCTCCCCTCTCTTCTACTTTCTCTCAGCCTATTCTTTTATTCCTGTCACGTTTTCAAGTACTTTCTTTCAAGTTTCTCCTTTTGTTCATGCCTGTCGAAGCATCAGTGACCGATGTATTCTTTTTGCCTTTCCTCCTTTCTCTCGTCCATTTCCTACTTAGACTTTCTAAGTTTCATTGTAAGATCACAACATTTCCAAGAGTCTACATTGTAGACACAACACCAAATCTCCCACCGTTTGAGGTGCTGTCAAAATATCTGAAAACCCCCCACGTGATAACGCACTAACCACGGGAATTTATATTACCATTACGTAAAGACAGCATAAAGACCAGGAAAGCCAGAGGCTAAGACTTTCACTTGCAGGAAAGCTTTCACTTCCATCCATCCCTAGTTTAGGCCGGAAGAAAGAGATTCTATGTAGCTCTTACACCAACTTAAGCAAGAGTCTTGTTTTCTGCCATAAACAACAATACCAACAAGCAGTTGGGGGTCGACAGAGCGTATAAGGTTTGAACATTGATGAAATAGTAACCTCCATCATCTTCCTGGATGTTCAAGCAGTATTTCATCTTTCCCTAGCTCAAATAAAATTTATGGCTTTCCCTCTTTACACTCCTTGTCCATTTTTACGAGGCAGGTGTGGAGAAAGAAGCGTTTGTGTAAATTGCCTAACCACTCAAACCAATTCCTTTCTCCTAACTTTCTCCAGCCTTTTATCATAACGTAGACTTGTAGACACAGCCTATTATTTTATCCTTCGGGCAAGGTATAGTCCGACCCCTCCCCTTCTTTGGTCTTTAAGGTAGTCTGCTTTCTCTTTTCCTTCCTCGAAGATATTATTCTTGCTGATACGATAAGGTGAAATAAAATTAATGCTATGCTATTACACTCCTTGGTCATGTGATGAGATGGTTGCCTCGGCATCAGCTGAACAAGAGTGCGACGGGATGCTTAGTTTCTCGATTCCAGTAAATACCTCTTCCAGCAGTTCTAGCCTTACTTCTTCTTCGTTCCCTACGAAATTCTTATTCTAAAAGTGTTAGAAAGAGATCGATGAAACTCTTGTGTTTCGCTCTTATACTTTTACCTTTGCTTCACGCTCCGCAATGCCTTCCAATGCGTATAGATATCTGACATACATAACGAGAAAATTCGAAATTTCAACTCACAATTTTCACCTGGCCAGTTTAGACTGGCGGCTAGCCTAGACTGTAGATGTAGTTTCTAGACAGAGTTTTCACCCATATATTACGAAAGCTCAAAGTGTTTGTCTTTAGGTTCCCCAGAGCAGCTTATCCTATGTAATCTCTTACAGAAAACGCAAACGCATGCAGAGAAATATCCATACCTTTGTTGATACCCACCGCCTACAAATATCCTTTCTGTCCATGCTTCCTCCTCTTTACCTTTCTCTACTCCCGCGTTCTCTTGTCTCCTCTCCCGTTCTACCTGTGTACATTCTCATCCTCTGTTTGCTCAACTTCTGACATCCAGTCAGCCAGTCAGACCACCACACTGCTGGAGCTTTAGCAAGCTCAGGCTTTAGGAAATACCTTTACAATTTAGACTCAAGTTTCCGAGCCCTAAAAGCCCTTGTGTTTTCACGTTCGCCCGGCCGATCTAACTACTAAATCTTTCAAGCAATTTCCACGAAACTCCAGCCATACTATTTTCCGTGTATAACCCTCTTCTCTCCTCTTCTCTCTTCCCAATTGCTGCCTTCGTTTACGATCATGATAATATTGTAGTCTTCTCTTTTAACCTTACACGAACACGTAATGCATTCATTTCCACATCGTACGAATAACAGCTGCACCAACTCTCGGGAAATTGTAGAGGTCTGCAACAGCCTGGACAATATACTTGTATGAGCACGTAATGCTTTTAGCTGGAAGTGAATTGCGCGAATCATATTGATCCTCCCACCCTTATCAAAGTAAAACAAGCGCTTGTATCAGATACACACTACCATAACTTTCCCCCTTTTAACAGAATTGATATTCCCCTTTCTCAATAATGCTTTCACTTTAAGAGAAACCCTGTATTTCTCCACACTTTCTGATCAATATGCTCTAAATTGTTCCCACGAGTCAGCCATTCATTTGTAATGATTATATAACAATTTCCATATATTTTCGTATACACTATACCTTCTACCTTACCCCGACTCCGGATGACAGTCTTTTACGTACTTACTTGCACTGAAATGAAGAAAGAGGCATAAGCTTTCACTCAAATGATACTAGTATTGTCATTGTCATCATCATATCTCATACTTCCTTTTAATGAAACCTTTTAATACCATCAGCCTGAAATAAATAACAATTTTTTTAAAAATTATGTAATAACTTTAAATTTGCACGAACGCCACAACAACTTCAGTCTGAATGGGCTCTGCTTCCTGTCTACGCATCTGTATTGTCCTTTACAGGTTGCAGGCGTGAAAGTAAGTAAGTTAGCTGTGAGTATCACGGTATCTTATAGAATATGTGTGGCTCAGATTCAGATTACTACTGCTATAAATATGTTACATTACAGACAAATTATGTCTATGTTGTTCAAAATGACAAAATTTTTTGGAACAAGTATAACAGGATACTTCGAATCTGCAAAGCTCTCCATATGTGTTAAAAGTTCATCGCTTGAAGCTTTAATTGCTAGTTCGGAAAATGTTTGAATCATCACACGGAAGAGGAGACACACTATTTATTATGGAAGGGTGCAAGTTTAAGTAGCTTCTCTGCAACATGAAAGTACACTTGAATTATAAAAATGTCATTGTTATTCCCGTTAAATCTAGGTGAAATTAGTAGTTTTAAATTTTGCTGCTCTCCAATATTAAATTTCACAGCTTCCCCTTATATGGTAGAGGCAAAAAGCGCTTACAAAAATAAACATTTCTAACAGTGATAATGGCAATGAAGGTGTAGTTCCAATGAACATAATGTCCCGTTGCATGCACATTGTTTTATCGTCACTATTCCCACATAGATTACGTCTGGAATATTTGTTTATAAAAATCTAGTTGATTAACATTCAGCTTTACAGTAATTAAAACGAATCAACATTTTGAACACCCAATCTCGGTAATTTCATTCGTAATGTTGCAAAAAATTACAGTCTACTTCATGTTCATTGATGCATTAATTCATTACTGTGAGAGGTTACTTGGTTCCCAAGCAGAATTAGATAAGATAGCATGGTAGGCGATTTATTTAATCAACAATTTAGACACATTACGCTATAAATAACTAATAGGACGCAATGCAAGTTACAAAATTCGCCAAGAGGACCGCTTCTGGGTTTATTGATGAATAAATTAGTTGCATTAAGAATACTGTCCCTCGCGTTCAATTTCAAGATCTTGAGTATACTTTCTCTATCACTACCACGGACTTTCTCCTACCAAGTAAAGATAAAAATTTATATAACCATAACCTTATATACTTGCAACGTGAAAGGTTTCATTCGGGCGAAGAATATGAAGAGAAAGGGTACGGAAGAGCATACAGAAATTTGATATTCCAAGCCTTCCACCAGTCACCACTTGACGATAACTGGTAGAAAGTTTAAGAAATTTAATCAAGTCACAAAAGATTTTATGGCACATTCTCCTGGAAACGTTCAACTAGATTGAAGCATCTTTAGTTTCATGTAGCTTCCAGCTTCAAAGTTCTTTTAGAAAGTACTCTTCACACTATACGTACACCCGACCCTCGTCTTTCGTGTATGCTCCTTCAAATTCATACGTCAAATATCCGTTTGAATCTTCTTCACCTTTGATATTCAAGCCTACTAATTCCAAGTAAAAGTTCCAGTTTCTCCACTTTCTTTCAGTCAAGCACTGCCTTTCATTTCCAGCATTTGACCGTGCAACGAACTTATGCCTTCAGGCTTCACATTTTCTATTTTCTTCCATATCCATCAGAAAAACAGGAGCCAAGCGGTTGTACCAAAGTTTTTCTCGTCGTACACAGAACTCAATTTAAAGCCTTTAGAATTACATATCTCTCGGATATATCGCCCTTATTAAGATCCTAGCAAAACTTTATTTGCTGCTTCCTTCGTTCCCGTTTATCTCTTGTAGACCTGGACTCCTGGAGTGTTCATCTTGAAAGCACGATTTCAAAGAAAGAACTACTACAACTGCCAGCCGAGTGCAGCATAGCTGGCACTCACTGCCATGCCAAGCCAACTTTCTCCTCTAGAGAAACTCTACCCTTGCTTCCATTCCATTATATTTAGTTTCCTGTAAGAAAATGAATCCTTAGAGTAGAACTCCTCCCACAGTCCCGCAGACCTCCATACACCGTTGCTTTCGAATTCGCCGTTTGGATTTGCCTCAATCCCAGAAAATTCGAAAATGGAAACAACATCAGACACGACCTTCTCTCTTACTTGTGTTTCTTCATGTACTTTCTCCTCAACCTGTTTCCCCTGATTCGCCAGGCCTGCAAATCTAAGATCCCTATAAAATCCTTGTTTTCTCTGTTATTCTCTTAGACAAAGGAGTATAAGCTATCTCAGATTTGCAGACAAAGATGGAATCAGCCAAAATCCTTAAACTATCCACGAAACCCTAGAGAAGCAGCTTTCAAGTCATTATAGTTATGCAAATACTGAGAGTGAAATCAGAAGTGGCAGACAACCTTCCCCAAGAGGATTCGACAGCAATCTATTCCCGTTCAGTCATCTACTTTATCCTCATTTCTCCCGTGCAAACTTTGCTGTAATAACTTTTCACATTCGGCTCACTCACAGCCAACTTGAACACTAGAGCCCATCCTCTTCCCTTCTCTTACCTCCGAGCTATTTCCATACTAGGGGAATGGAGAATAGAGTAAATGGAGTAGAGACTAGTCTCTTTACAAAATTGATTTACTTTCTCTCGTCTACCTCATCTTTCACATATTAGAAAATTGCTTTGTTGATGATGTGCACAAAATGTGTCGTCCGGGCTTCTAGTCCAACCAGCTCCAGATCGTGTAGATTTGTGCTTTTTGAGCAAAGCAAATATATCAAAGCTTCAGTTTATGTCTGCTATTCGTAGAAGCCTCCGACGTCTTCTCGGATTTTTCCGCAACTCAGAAGTCCCTCTCAAGCAGAGGTAAATAGGCTGTCTATGATGGACGCATCCTTTCTGCAGGGATGAGTCCTGGATTCTGAGGATGTAAAGAAGATTCTGTGAAAAGATTAGTGAAAACATGGGAAACTCCTTCCTTTCCCCGAGTTTGATTTTGCTCTATGATAAAGTTACTTTCTCCAGTCCTCCTCCTTCTCCTCCTGCCTCGCATCATTATCATCATCACCGCACTTTGTATCCACATATGTACATTTCTCGGGCTCCCTCATGCAATGCTTTAACTTTTGCCTTTCTCCGTCTTCATCAGTCACCATCACCACTCTTCCGTCTATGATTAGCCTTGGAAATTCAGAGACACGTATACAACTTCATAGATACATCATACCGTACCACAAAAATCCCTGCATGTCAATCGTCAAACTTGAAATTGGCATGTACACAACTTACTCCCACAGATCCCTCATCCCTCAACTCGTTTTGGTATCTGACGTTTTCCCTATTATTTGCAAGCCTGCAACACCATCAACATTCTCTGCCATCAAAAGTATTCTAATTTCTCCAATTATACTCAAGGGAAAGCAGCTCCAAAGCTTTTTCGTAGACCACAAAACCTGCAAAACCTACAAGGCTGTAATTACTTGGAAGCGATGAGCTTGAGCTTACTTTCCTCAACCACAGCTCTATCAAACTGTGCATCCTCACTCATGTCCCTCCAACATGCTCGAACCTTTAATCCTTTCTCCTTTTCTTACTGTTTATGCTGTACTTACGCTCGGGAGTTCCTTCTCGAATCATGAGCTCGCCAAGGGCTATCCTGCTAGTCCGTGTATTTAATCCTTATGTATTTATGTTGCAGTCGCAGAAGATTTCCTCAGCGGGACTCGCCCATGGTATCGTCGAGCGCACGGCGCAATATCAAAATGGATTACCAATTTATGCGTTCGAGCTCAAACGACGATGAGAACATGAACATGACCATTTCCGCTGTCCTATTACCAGCTATACGTTCAAGTCTCCCGGGGTGATTCCGTCAGCCGTTTTTAGCAGTAGTTTCAGCTCAAGCCTACGACACGGATGGAGAAAGCAGCAACAGTCACCAAACTACAAACCGTCAAACCTCCGGAGTCCAGACTCGGTCACATGTTATCCAAGAGCTTCTCCACATCATGATGGAAACTTCAAATGCTTGTGCTACACAGCTACAGTATTGAGTCTCGTAATGCAACTTTCTGAATTGTTTTGGCAGTGCTTTCTCCATTTAACCGCATCTGGTTCTGAGTGTCTACGAACAAAAACTAGGAATGAAATGAAAGCGTTAACCAAGCCAGCAATCACAAACCCCTGCTTGGACTTGCTCCACTTCCAGTCTCGTCCTGTCACGTACTTTCTCCATCTTCCCCGCGGGTGGCTTCCTTTCTCCTTCCAGTGTTTGCTCTTTGAGATCCATGGTAAATGAATCACCAGGAGTTTGTAATAAGTTTCTATGTAATCGCAAAAGTAATTTTCCGCCCCGGCATGTATTCTCCAGTTCTCCGGTCCAAGCAAATGTAACAAGAAAGCCGTATTATTATTCTGTCCTAATACTTTTCTTCCTCTCCGTCTTTTAGCTGGGATGTACCCACGTATTGAGTAAATCAATTACTACGTTCCAAATACACCCACGTCTCCTCTAATACTCTACTCTGACATTACATTACCGACTAAAGGCACAGGGAACCTGTTGAATCTAACTTTACAACATCACCAATACAACTTGACAACCCTCTAAGCTCATGCATGTATTTCCATTACCCACAAAGCCACGAAAACACCGCAACAGCTGTGCTTGACTACAGCCTGTGAAAAGATAACATAAATAATCTTTACGCCTTCTTTTCTCCTTTCTTCGTATACATACGTTGTCCAACGTACTTTCTCCTCCCCCCAAAGCCGAGCTACAAATATTACGAAGCTCTCAAAACCGACTTTCTCCACAGATATCTCCAAGTATTTACATATCTCACCGAAAGGAAGAATCCTTAGAGATATATGCATTTCTCTAGAATCTAGAATTTCTTTTCACTCCAAACGAAAGCTTCCAACATTGAAGGATTTTCACACTTTGTAATAGAAAACGATGTCTATTGGATTTTGGAAATTTGCCAAGACAGAGAACTATAGGGCAGGAAGACAAAATACTTAGGCAACTAATTACGCGGCTATTCTAGAGCTGTACGATAAATTCCATTTATAAACGTTACTTAATAGCCATGTCGACATCAAGGAAATCCTTTTCAATTATCCTCTCTTCTTCAATCCTCAAGGAATTGCATGCAATCCATAAGATCAAGGGAAATTAGGGCTACCCGTCTCATTTTTGCACGTAAAAGCGCCCAAATGCCCGTGTGAATGACAGCCATATTGTGTTGTACGAACCTTTCTAGGCAATCTTGCACCACCTAATACCCGCTTGGTCACGCATTCCACAACATAATTATTGTATAATTCGGGCAAAGGGCGGTGCTATTTATAATAGTATCTACCATTTTAGCTAGACGTGGTGATAGGCGCTGACAATGGGCAGCGCCCTGCACTTTCTCCCGGTTTCTCCCATTTTTAGCACTCCCACGCCTTTGATTATCCTGCACACGCTTTCGCTTCTCACGAAAGATCATGCACTGCCTGAATAATTTCAACAAGCGCCAGATCACTGTAAGGCATAACAAATATATCCTTTGCTGGCAAATGTTTCCCATTAGTATGCTCCCTTGAGCGATAATTTTTATTCAACTTGCGTTTCTACATATTTACTAATTTTAAATGCAGGTCCGTTGAGAATTATTTTTCTATTCATATTTGATTTAAGTTATTAATAAAAAATTGTGTTATTTTGCATTCATGACTTACATACCTATATATTTTTGGTAACAATTTTGAAATAATAACATCCCTAGGGTAAAACTGTAAGCGCGCTTAAAAAAACTTTGAGATACACTATACATTAAAGAATCTGAATTTTCATTTATGATTTAGCAACGAGAATCGCTTACTTTCCTTCCCTAGAAGTAGTTATTTATAATATATAGTATCCTCTCCCGATCCTCTCTCCAAGCAACAACAAGAGATAACATGATTACTTTCCTGTTGGCATAAAAACTAGCAAATTTATATTTTCCTAAGGGTGCAATCATATGTCAGCTACACTTGTTCCAGTGGCAGTATGATTGACTCCTACCTATCCTAAGGTGGGCTGAAATGGGAGAGGTAATTAAGTAATTAGAAGAGAAGAGAAGTCGAGAAGTATGATTCCACTTCAGACAGATCCTGACAGAATGTTTCCAGACTTTTGCAAAATTCCTTCTCCCACCTACTTCTTTCACTCCCCTGCTGAGCTTTCCATTCAGTTCCTTCCTTGTTATGAATTCATGAATTACAACAAGCAGGCTCTTGACTGTATCTATGTATCTGTCCCTGAGTCTTTCTCTCATGCATGAGCTTCGAGTTAATTAATTGTAAAACCTCCCATCTAGTCATCCAACCCTTATATCTTCTGATGCATTAAGTTTTAGTTCTAAAATCGGCAGGCGTCCCTCGAGAAAGACTACCGGGATATTTCCATATGCGTCGAAATATTCTTCCACTAAACGAGAAGCAGATTTCTCTGAATCAAGAGCTAGAGATCTACTTTAATTTTAATCTTCCTCCTGTGGAAGATAACGAATAATTCAAGTGTGCAAATATGTTGGATGTTGAATTAATAAATCTAGTATTTCATTTAAAAAAATCGAAATATTCTATTTCTTCTTGAATGTTACCCAGCAATCCTCGTACTGGTTTTAGAGGAGGATGAAACTGTTTAGAAAATGTTTCGTTTTCTGTATGGAACATTTGCGTCAAACCAGATGAAACTTGGGTACAATGTTTGTGAAATTAGAAATGGATTTGTATTGTTAAATGTATGGTTGGTTAGACACATTTCTGCTTGTAAAATGGATTTTAGAAAATTTGTTTCTATCTTAATCATCACGAAGGCGAACACACAATCAATTTGCAAAAATCGAAGTTGCAGCATTAATACTCACAAAAAGCTAGTCGAAATGTTTTAGCAAAAATTTGTACCCTAGAAATTGGAACCAACTTGTCCAGAAACATGATTAGATAGGCTCTTCCCTAAATATTGTGTATCCAGAGGCAGAGACTCCAGGAGAAATGTTCTGAAGATATTCTGACCACTGATACCTTTTCGGAATAAATTTTAAGTTGAGGATACGATTACCTGATGTAAATAGGATGTTAAACGTTTGTAATACTATGAGAACTTGTACATATGATAGAAAAGGGGGTTCACGATTGCAAACCTTATTGAAACAAGGGTATTAGGATGAAGGATAGTATAAGTAAATACATAAAATATTACGACTTTGTTTGTAAGTGAGGAAATTCGAGACACTCCAGCAAAAGATGCATAGTACATGAGAGGATTAATTCTGCTCATGTAATGCGTATCATATATAGCAGATAAATGATGATTTAACTTGTATATTATGACACAAATATTTATTCCGTAACAATAACGTGTTTATCGTGCAAAAATGTAACGCCATCATCTACGTTTACAATAACCTAATGTATATACTGGCAATGTTTATCTCGTGTAGCTGCAGATACACGTAATTCCATTCCATACCCCCTGCCCATATGTGACCTTTCATGGTTTGTTCCGTGTGGGAATAGTCAATGGTCTGTTAAACGTAATATACACTTATATAAACAATATTATGCAGATGTAAAGATAATCAACGTATGAGAATATCAGAAAACCTATTATATCGTTAGAACAATAAGATAGTACGCCAATGTAAATATCCATATATGGTATCATAAGAAAAACAATCAAGTAAGTCGAATACTTGCAATATTGTTGTTGCTACATGCATAAATAATAACTTCAAATTTCGTCAAAAATCACATTCTTTCACCGGATTCATGCCTTCGCTTTACGATAAACAACATATCCATAGGAATCTAAATACAAGACTAGTATACTAAAATTGCCTCTGCATTGATTTTTCCTTCGAGTGTAATCGAAGCTATCACAATTATTGGGTTATACCTTGATGTGGGATCAGAATTCAGTGAGGACATGCCCCGAAAAATTCGATTTACGAGGGTATATCATCAAACCTCCCATATGCATACTTACTCTAAACAAAGTCTAAAATTCAGAAAATTGCAGTCTAAATGATAGCTGCAATGCCTGCGCCAGAGAGCGTAGCATTACATAGCTCTGTAGGGAACCGGAAAATATTCGTCTTCATCGTCTTCAACTTCGATTCCTCCATTTCTGGCTAGCATGTAGTTGTCCATATCGATACAAGAGCAGTGAGTAATGGCGTATCTTAAGCGTTCCATCATGATTGCCTGCAGAGAATTAATTACAAATTCATTAAAAACTTCTCGACAGGGAATGATTGAGAAAATATTAACTCGATCATATTAAATACTGATTAGCTTTACTCCTCTACCTTGCAAGAATAAGGAGGGAGACGTAGTTGGAAGAAGCAGGTCTGAGCAGTTGGAAGCCCGTTCAAAGGACGATCCACTTTCATAACTTGGAAACGTTGGGAAAAGTCAGCCAAGTTTGCGGGAAGCCTCGATCTCCCGGACACGAATCTCATGAATAAAACTCGTTCCGCATTTGAGAAACTTTCAAGGATACTCCATAGCCATCGAACAAGTTCGTGAGATTCGTCCATTTCTCGATATCTAATGTAGCCCATGCATTTTATTACTAAATTATTCATCATGGCATCGGAAAACACATCAAGCACTGCACATTGAAATACTTCCTTTCCTTACCTCACTATTTGCTTCAATAAGGTGATGGAAATTGTTGGAAGGCCACAAACAAGCTGTTCTAAATGAGATCCTGTCATCAAACCCAGCAGGGGAACAGGAATAATCCCAGCCATTCCTTCTCTTATTGCAGCGATCTGTAGAACAAGTAAAGGTCAAGCTTATAGTAACTGAACCTTGAAAGTGAGATGAGAGAATAGCTACTAAAACCTGATGAGGTTTACCTGAATGTCCATTTCGTGTAGTCTGAACTGAACAGCTTTTTCTATGTAATCAAGGCGATTATGGAATGTCAAAGGGATACTCCGACCTCCAGGCACTATAGGAACTAATTTACCCGTGCTGCTGGAACCTTCGTAACACTCCAGGGGAATTACCTACGATTAAAATCGAGCACGTGCCAGAGTTAGTACCACATTCAGTAAATTACATACGTGCTCAAGTCCATTTGTACAAATTCCTCAATTTTAATACCTCATGAAAAGAGTCTTCATTAAATTGTGATGCTACGTTGTCACCAATACTCTGTAATCCATTCACGTACATGAGGTCAACTTCTTCTAAATCATCAGCCGTTACTTCCTCTCCAACAAGAATTTTCCATACAACAGGCGCCAGTGGTAAAGCTACGGGCTTCTTTGTTCTGATCGAAACTCCAAACAGGATACCTGGTAAGCAATCGAAAGCATTCGGCAACAAATTCTAGAATTTGCAACCAGTATACACCATTCCATGATAGAATAAATTTATTTACCGATGAATTTAAAGGCTTGTAAGTCTTCTTCAGAGGTCATTTCAGGATTTAATAAATATCGATCACGATTAAATCCAATATTATTGATCGTATTTGGAGTAGGAATTAAATACGGCACAGTTCCATTTGTTAATTCCAGGCACATTTCAGTGATGGTGTCGTCGAAAACACCGCCAGCATCATCTGCACCTTCTCCGACGAGCTTAACCTTCCAGGCTCTAGCAGGTAGTCGAAGTTCAGCTGACTGAAGTAATACAACTTGTTGCGATATCTGAGTAAATATAGGCTTCTTCTTCTGTCCCCGGTTGGACAGACGCCGTACGGTAATCTGAGGCCCGTATGTCCTAGATTGAATCATTGTCCGACATAGGGTCCGTACAAAAGGCAAAGTATAAACCCTAGGCGTAAGAACGGGCCTTATCTTCGGACTCGAAGGAGCATGAGACGGTTCATGCTTTAAATTAGGCACACTTCCCTGCAGAACACAAAAGTCGGAAGCACATAATCAATTGAAGAACGTTTCCAAGTGCAACTTTATCTGCATGCACATCCATAATGCTACCATACTTACTACAGGAGGGAGAAGGGGAAGAAAATTCCATGTGCTAAACAAAAGATCCGAGAAGTTAAACAAAATTTTCAATCGTGCACGCAATGCAGATATTGGAATATTTTGCAAATGATGGTATTGCGGTGGCACGCTAGCGGGTGTTCCTAAAATCAAATCCACTCCAGAATTAAGATTGACCCCTCTTCGTGCACGCGGAGCTGTTGATGCGGCACTATGACCTCGTCCGGCAGACACTTGTTGCATTCCTTTGCCACTCAGAGCGAGAATCTTCTCTGGTTCCCTTACAGTCATAGTGTGTCCGACACCAAGTTGACCTTCACTGTTACTGCCCCATCCATAGATATCACCTTCAGTTGTAACACACAACGTGTGCTCAGCGCCAGCAGATATGTCAACGATCACTTTGTCGTGCAATGCCATTATCTAAAATATCAGATTTAATTATTGCGTTTAATACCTCACATATTAAACGCCCCATCAATTTAAATAGCCATGAGGCCCAGCTGTATTGAACAGTCACTCGTCTAGCTAGTTGCTGTAGCTAAGTTCAGATATGCCCCACTACATTAATTTAACGCAAAATATGTTTCTCATTCTTTTCCAAAATTTACCTGAACAGGCCGAGTGTATGTCCTTGAATGTGGCTGACCGACGAAACGGTCCAATCCACACGTGTAAACTTTTCCGGTTCTCGTCAAAAATACCGTAAATTGGGTTCCACAGCAGACCTTTGTAATGCCTATATCCTGCAACGTTTCCACAACTTGAGGCGCTTGCACTACCCCCGTAGATCCAATTCCGAGTTTGCCGTTTTCTCCATCGCCAAAAGCCCAAACTGTATTACAGTCCACCGAAACACAAACAGTGTGAGCTAGGCCACATGCAACATAACCGACACGATAAGCATTCAACGCTGTAACTCGCTCTGGCGTTTTCTTGTTGGCAACATTCCCAAGTCCAAGTCTTCCATATTCCGAACTTCCGAACACAAATAATCCACCTTCTGCTGTGACGACGGCACTATGTTTGAAGCCGCAAGCAACTTGAACGATTGTTTCACTTCGAAGACCTTCGATCTGTTTCGGTCTTCGCTGCCTGTCAGACGTCCCGTGTCCTAGTTTTCCGTAGTCTCCATCGCCCCACGAAAAGACTTCTCCACCTTCTGCGACAGCGAGACTGTGACCGTCAGAGCCACATGATGTAGAAAGACCAACGATTACATACCCTTGCAACGCGGAGATGATTGTCTGCGACTGCATATCATCAGAATTTCCATGCCCTAATCGACCATAGCTTCCCTCTCCGATGGACTGAACGGTTCCATTAGCTTGTAGTAGGAATGTACAGTTTTGACCGCAAACCACTTGCTGAGATCCGCCAAAACTTTGTGCCAAAACTGGAACGTTAGTTTGTCGACCTGCATCGCCCAGTTGACCATGACGACCACTTCCCCACATGTAAACATCACATTTTCCTCCAAACTGCCAGTCATGCGGTTGCTGAGTTGCCCATGTAACGACTTGAGTGTCCATTTCAAGAGTCCAGTTGATTTTGTCGTGCCGCTCATTTGAAAAAGCGCCTTCGACATCTAAAATACAGCATGCTAAGTTATATTCATGCCCATAGTCTACATATAATCTATTCACGTAACAGGAGTAACTCACCGATTCTATATTTTTTAACAAAATCTGGCGGCAAACCAGATCGAGCAACGATAGCTTCTGCAGTTTGAATCGTCATACCAAGGTTGTGTAGCCATTGCCACTGTGAGCCTGCAAAAACCAACAATTAATAATAATCATTAGCATAATTATTAGTAATAGTATTAGGATTAAAAAACTATAACAAACATACCACCATATTTACCTTTTATTCGCTCAGGGAAAGATTCATATGCTCCAGGAGCTGTGGTAGAAGCAATAAGTATTTTATCCAAGCCAAGGTTTAATGCTAAAGCAGCTAAGCTTTGCAAGTACCGAGTATAGACAAGTTGTTCTCCGCCTTCCACTTTTTCTTTTTCATACTGATATTGTTCCTGGAGACATAAAAATATTCATTACATTTTTAAAAAAAGTTTGCACAAGGTGGTCAAATTATGTTTCACCTAGGATAATGAAATTCTTACACTCATGAGCGAAGGCATATTCGATAGCAGAGCCTTGAAGCAGGGCATTAAATGTAAAGCATTTAACCCTTGAGCGAGAAGAGCAGTTCTAGCACTTGCAAGTATTATCGTCTGGGTCATATTTTCTTCGTTGTAATAGATTACCTTTACTTCCTGTTGAAAACATTACATATTTCATAATTTTAACCTTCGTTTTAGAAATTCATTCCCGTATACAGATGCAATGATGCTAACCTTTGATCTCGTAAAGCAGATGGCGAGAGCATTGGTGCTGATCCAGCATAAATCACTAACTCCTCCTTGCCCGCTCACCGAATAAACTAGCACCCCAAACTCCATGGACCAGAGGTTAACGATACCGTTTCCTTTGGCGCAACCAGTAGCAAGTATCTTGCCAGCTGGGTGTACAGCAGCACAGGAAACCGGATAGAAGGAAGACTTGAGGGCATGCCACATTTTGGGTTGCTGTGATCGTGCCACAAAATCCGTACTAAAACGTTCCACACTTCGACTAGCCGAGACTCGATCCATAAAGCCACCTTCTCCGCTCAAATTCCACACTGTGCACATACCGCAGTCCAGTCCAATAGTTAAAATCAGATCCCTACTTCCAGTATTGGTGCACATGGACCAAGCCAGAGACAATCCATTACTATCCAGTAAGATTTCTCTCAAGCACATCCAGTAGCTGGAAGTCTCCATCCAAATCCTGCAAAAACGATCATCGCCGCAGGTAGCGAGCAGTAAACCTGCTGAGTCAAACTTCATCGACGTCAGACACCCATCATGGGCTCTTTTGGTATAGCACTGAGCGTTAGTTTGTCGTGAACTGAATTTAATATAGCCATCATAATAGCCGACAACGAAACTCTTGTCTTCATGCGGCCATTCTATAAAGTTGACACCACCTGCAAACACAAAAACCAATTTTAAACAATGTTCAATAAACTATTCATTGTACTGTATCACGCTACTTACTTTGTTCACCACTGGAAAGAAGTTCTTCGGTGCAGAAGCGAGCTTGTTCAACTTGAATCGTAACCAGAGAAACTGTTCCATCGATTCTTCCTACCAGCAGATACTCTACATCCGTCGATGACTGTTGCTTAGGCCATGCAAGAGCCGTGATTATGCTAGAATGATCTTCTATTCTGCAATCCGAACTAGAGAGCGTCCATATGTTCAAGCAATAATTCATACTAGCCGCTAGGTGCTTGCAACTGGATGACCAGGATAAATTTGAGATCAGTTCGCCATTCAGTTCGCTACCAAACATGTTAGAGGACTTTTGAAACATTAAAATATGTTCCAAAACAACACTCGAACTTTGCAGCGACCAAGTTCTAACTGTTCCGTCATAGCCACTGCAAATTTTTAATCAATGGTTGTTAATCACATTTTGAAACTCATATCATAGAAATGTTTAAGATTTGTTCGAGGCACTTACCAAGTAGCAAAATGACCATTCGCAGCTACGCATTCTAAGCGTACAACCCTATTTTCATGTCCTCGAACGTCGAAAGATGGAACTTGGGGGAGAACCTTTGTCATATCAGAATATACGATAGCTTCTGGAATACCGACTCGAGTGACGCAACATCGGTTAAACAAACATTTCACCTGAAATATAAATAATTTCAAGATCAGCTCATTCAATTCTTTAGTTAAAAATGGCAAATTGCTGTAGGTCACTGAATACGCACCAGCTGTTCTATTGCCCATTGCCTATGACCTCCAGACAATCTGCCAGACATAACACACGACGCCAGCGAGTCTATCAGGTATAGAGAAGAATCCAGTACAATTTCACCGGGACTGGTTGGAGAGCGCGTAGGATCTGTCACAGGTAAAACAATTAAAAGCTTCAATGACAAGCCCAGTGCGAATAACATTAAATTCTGACCACTAAGAGGCTATAAGTTTGTTTACCTTTATCCAACAATGCAATATTAGGATTGCAGCACAACAAATTAACCAAGGACATAGTTACAACAAAGTTCGGTTGGTGTATACTGTCCGCACTAGAGTTGGTACTCACTTTTATAAACCCAACAGCTGCACTGATGAGTTCCTATGAACAGAAATGCCGTATTTTGATACTAACGATACATGCCATAAAGTAAAACTCAATGTTATTATTTACATAATTTTACATACCCTAGTACACATTTCTAGCACTTCTTTAGCTGCCTTAGGATCACTGGAAGTCAAAACCTCTACTGCTTTGCCGATATGCTGAAGCTTTGCGCAAGTGCCGTGGTCATACGGCATACTAAGAAAACGGCCAGGAGACAATCTGCTGGAGCCCATATTGTAGTATCTATTATCATCATCGTTGCAACCATTCATACTCGGCACTCTTCCTGCCGCGGTCAAGCACATGAACTTAATAAGCTTCCGCACGTTCGATAATCCTAGTTTTTTCAGCGCAGCAGATAGGTCGCAAGACGAATCACTGTTGAAGAATCATAGAAAATTAGTCGCACGACTACCATGAGAGCAATTTATTAGACATTATAAAATTGTTACCTCAGACTAAGAAGAGTTAAAGCTTGCATAACAATGCCCCTAGCCGTGATAACTTGAACAGCGTCAGTTGAATTCTTTAATGCTGTGATCCTCATTTTTGGTTCCTCAAGTCCCATTGCACGCTCGGCATGAATTCTCCCAGGTTGGCCAGCGTTTGCTGGTGCTCTTGATTTCTGCCCAGTTACCTTGTCCACCATTTTACTGCCCAAAGGATCCGAATCCTCCAAGTTGATATAATTGGGATAAGGTTTTCGTTCACGTAGACCCAAGTACGGAAGGAGAGCAGCATAACCATCATGAACTGTAATGAAACAGCAAATATTTTTCCACCAAATAGCGCTTAGCAATATTGTAAAGAACTAAAAAACTGCGATCATTCACCGCAAGTGCAAAAAATGTAGTACCTTCGTTGTAATGAAGACTTGATGATGCTCGAATGATACTGTCAGCCACCTGATCTTCTACGTCGATATCACAGTTCTGAGGATTAGAAGACATCAAGGCTGGTAAAGCCAGTGAGTTATCGTGAGCAGAGCAACTCGGATTCAGCATAGAAACTCGCCCTCCATTTTGGTTATAGCAATGTTCGCACAAGATGTAATGTGAACCTCGTATTTCTCCACAGTACTGGTCACGATACTGGAACCCACAACCTCGATGGCGAGTAACAAAGTGTTGCACAACGTTATTTTCCAGCGTGGAACAAAAGCAACACAAACCACGGTCGCCTATTTGAGTTGCGATATTCACAACAGGGATCTGTTAATTAAAAAAGGCAATTATACACCGAATTACCGTCATCTAATTTCATGTGTCAATCAGTTCATCTACCATGTACCAACTTACTCTCATCATGGTCAAGCCGGAATCTTGAGTGTTGCGAACAATCCGCATCAGTGCTTGTGCATCGGACCGAGGGAGTCTTCCCGTTCTACATTCTTCTTCGACATCGGATGGCCACAAATGCGAGCATCTGCTATCATGACTTTGAAGCTGACGCAAACGAGTCCTGCCTCTATCTCTGTCCAATGAAGAATGTAGACCATCTTCCAACATCAACGAAGAGAGTCTATCGGAATGAACTGTAAAGAGAGAAAGAACGACAGTTAATTTAACATTAACACAAACTTACGTTGGAAAGTTTCAATGCTATAAACCGATACCCAAGCGCTTACTATTTGGTAACGCTGTTCCAAGTGATCCCTCGCGCATTCTTCCTCTCCTGTCAGTTCTGTCCGATGATCCGAGGCTTGTCTACCAAACATCAGAAGAAATTAAATTAGCTGTACATAACCTACAGCAATGATAATCTCAAGTCTACTGTCACTTATGCATATACTGTATTAAAATTATACCTCCAAGCTCAATGAACCTCCTCCTAAGCTCCAGGGACGTGGTCCACCTTCCCCACAAGTAACAGTAACTCGATCTTCCGGATCGTCAATAGTAGGATTTTCTAACATCCACGTTGCAAGTTGGCTAACAGCAGCAACCGATAACTCACCAGTCAGTCCTGAAAATATAAAATGGGCTATTAAGCAACCGTCGAAGCCAAATTTATAATATTCGAACGCATGAAATTATATATCTGCACCTAAGGTTTGCATTGCGCTTCTAATGTGCCTGGGTAGAAATCCCATTTCTAATAGCGGTGAAGGTAGTCTTCCTGACGTATTAGGATAAATAGCACTCCGTGATTCACTCGAAGGCGGTGGTGAAGTAGAACCCGCCATTCTTCGTCTACGGCTGCTTGGCGGAGACCTCGGTAACCTCACACTGCGCCCCAAGTCGCTGGATCTTAAATCGTTTGAGCATAGTGCATCAATTATGAACCGTTCCGGATCATCATCCGAGGACATCGCAATTGGAGCATAATCTGTCATTATTCGGTGACGCTCTGCTAATAAAGTATCAAACTGTAACAAACAGCTGGATGCCAAAATCAAGTATTCACTTCCCTGAATTAAATCAAAATACCTAGTCGATCTGCTCTCCTGGACGTAGGATATAATCTACTGGCAATGGATGCAAGAGTTACAGGCGAGAAACGGCTTGGTCGAGTCGTACTGATCCTGCTAGTTGATGTTTCAACGTCCTGTAAAAAATAAAACGCTGATTTAGCATGCTCCGACCGTAGAATATATGGTACAGAGAAGAGAAAAATGACAAAATTTTGTGTATTACGGCAGGCTGAGGCTTCCGTCTTTTCTGTACCATTGGAGCGTCTTGAACACCTTCTTCTTCTTCAACGAAGTTCTTCGTCGAATGAGCACAGAAACCAGGTCCAAGAGTGTCCACCACTTGCTGAGAATGAAGATGATGCAACACAGTCTGCACTCTCTCTAATTCTGGTATGGGAACTAAAGTTGTCATTTTGCACGCCTTTACACTTGCCTGTATTCAGAATCACCCACATAGAATTAAAAGAGATAGTGAAAAATTTTAGACAGTCCACAACCAAAATATTTACCGAGACAAGGGCACAAAATGTTTCGGCGAGTGCCTTCTGAAGAGATGAGGCTTCAGAGCAAAATTTGCAGCCTCCATCACTTATTTCTCCTTGTTTACCACATTCTGGGCATATAAATATGCTATGGTCGTGTTTTCCATCTGAACTTGATTCTTCTGCATCCTTTTCTTTATCCTTCTCACTCGTGGAAGCGGAGGAACCAGGTTTTTTCTTTTTTGGAACTAATAAGACTTCAGCAAAGCTAGGACAACTTAGAATATTTCCCAAAGCCTTTACAGCACCACTTTGAATGAATGCTATTTTGACGAATGAGCTTTCCAATTCTAATTCTAGCTTCCGCTTGCAAAGCTAAACATAATTAAAAAATGTGACATTTACATTCGTCGTTCCATAAAGCATAAAATAAAAAACGGAAATAACGGACTTACAGCAAGTTTAGGATCTGGAGCAGCAGCAACGCTAGCAGCCATATCAATTGTAGGATTTTCTAGACTGCTTTTCCGTGTGACTTCATGGATTATATCAGATACCATTTGGGAAGAGAGCGCTTCGACAGCGGTGGATGAGCTACTCGGCGTTGTTCCATTTTCGGAATTAAGCTTAGAGTCAACGTTTTGAGCTCGATTTTGGAACTCATCCCACAGCAGAATTTGGGAAGCTTCTCCATCAATGCACTTCAGGGAGGTGGTCATTTCTTCTACGTCATCATCGATTTCTACTTCACCTGTGTCCGACTCGTCTGGCCGCTTTGTGAAACCAATTTCAGGATCCTCGTTGGGGAAGCCAAACTGTAAAAACGGTATTCATTAGTCTTGTCTTTACGAGTTTTTATAACGAAACTTGTTGTACAATCATCAAAAATATATTTATTTGGCTCACCTCTCCGGTTATACCACTTAACTTCGTCAAAAATAACAAGACTTCAGCTGTTAATCCGGAAAATTTTGACGCATCAAAAGGTCGTGTCGGGCAAATTTCCAAACTGGATACTAAAGCGTCACTATAGAATGAACATCACATTGTTGTAACTCAGGGACGGCTCACAATTAAGAAATAAATCGTGTCAGACTCAAACAATGTGGTCAAACAACTTACCTTACAGTTGATTCCGGATCGTCCCATTGGACCTTCACGGTTGCAAGTCCAGATTTCAACGTTCCCAAGATTATAGCTTTTTTCCCACTTGGTTTATGAGTGCATGTAGCACCGACTTTCAGACCACGATCAATTCCTCCCATCACAGCTAAAACTGGCCACACTTCTTTGCAAAGTCGATCAACCTGCTCTTTGTTATTCGGGAAGGTCTTTTCAAATTGAAGATCCTCTGGCATAAGCAAGGGTGGTGCATGATTTCCTTCGTCCATCGATTCACTAGCTTCAGAAGGAGTGGGTGTACTTTCTTCACTTGGTTCACAAAGCAATTCCTTGCTGCACAACAATCTCTCGAGCAGAGCTTCATTTATCTGCAAAGAACATAGGTGTGCATTGACCATTTGCTGCTTAAAACTTAGAAAATTATCGGAACGATTTATAATCATCACTAATTACTCACCACTTCAGTCCATCCATCCATGGCATGCAACTTCCGCATTAGCGTAACATATGATTCGGATAAAAGAGCAGGAGTGGGAGCACACATTGGTTCCCCTGAGACAAGTGTTTTAAGTGGCCGTTTTCGTTCATAGTCTGTTATTTTGACCTGAAAGCATTAGACAAGCCTTAAACATGGAACAATTAAACTCGCATGTATTAGTGATACAAATTTCTCATTTTGCGAGGTGAGATTCCATTCTACATAAATTCTACCTTTTCACCCGGATTAGTACTGTAAAATAGAACGCATGGATAAACTTCAGCAGCGTCAACATCCTGAAAAGCCAGGGAAGGTTCTTCTCCATTCTTTCCGAAACTTAAAGTCTTGTTATCACAATCAAGGATGACAGTGACATAGTCCCCTTGTGTAAAACTAGGTAGCATATGACTGGATTCCCCTTTATGATACAGATTTCCGCTAAGAAACAGACAAAGCGGGTTACAGCTACAACCTGGAATTACCAGTTTCCACATACTTTTAAAAGAAGTCAAGTTCAGTAGCTTACCTGTAAGCCCGATACAACCACATATCTTCGGTGGAACGATGGCTTTGATCTTTAATCGGCCATTTTGTGACGCCAATGCAGGTACCTTCGTTACCACGATTTTCCTTCACAATGAGAAACTTCCATTGATGGCAACCTGTCATGAAATCAGCAGCAATAAATAATAATAATAGTAATGCAATCATTTCTAGTTGCAACTGAAATCTTAATCTAAATTATTTTAAATACCTGAGGAAAAGCCTAAGTTAGCAACACCATATCCACGACCTCCACGGCCATGGACTAGAGTTTGACCTCCTTCAATAAAGCAGTACATTGTTTTCTCGATATCGAAATTTAGTTTGAAGGACTCGGGCCTGTCAGTATGAAGACTTTCTCCTAATTTAATATAAAATAATTAACATAAAATATGATGGACATCAGCGAATTGGTTGCGCGTCCAATTGTGTTTAACTAACCATAAATTGCACGACAAACATCCTCTCTATTGAGTATATTTCTCTGTGCTCTTTCATACAGGGGTTGCGCCCACATGCAGTCTTGCAACTGATTAAGTAAATCTTTCACAACCTGCAATTTAGGCGATCGTAAGGTCCGAATTAATGCTTGATAAAAATGTTCACATATTATCTTTTGAAACCTATTTGTAAAGGCCTTACGTGTTGCCGCAAGTCTGCAGTTTCTGGGGAATCCACACACAGTATAGATTCTAACAGTTGTATCGCAAGCAACCTCGGTCTCATACTTGGTGCAAGCACTACACTTCGACAGATTTGAATTCCCAAAGGTGACATAACTAAATCTGCCACCTCTCCGCTAAAAGTGCTTTGTTCTCCTGAAGGCCCAGTACTTTCAGAAAAATCCTGATCAACATTTTCCGATACATCATCCACTTTGAAAAATATTTCTGTATCACTGAATGACTTGAATGATAAAAATGAAAGTAGCAATTTGATCCACTGAGGGCGGCACACAAATTTTCCCATTGGTCCTTCAAGTATTAAACGTCGTACAAAAACAAAAAAGTCTCCTAGGCGGTTCTCCATTTCTTGCTTATCAACTGGCGACAAAAGGGGCTGCAGGGGAGGTCCATCCTGTAACCGAAAATGGAGGCAATGCTATTTACACAGGGCTCTCCATTTTATGGACAGAAGTTTTGCATTCAGCGAAGTCCTAAATTGTGCAGCTGAGAATTTTAACTTACGTATGATGAACTACAGACAGATTTTTGTGAATCAGTGACAGGTGATAACGAAACAATTGGCGTATCCGGAGTTCCAACAGGAGTGGGAGACACATCCGCATCCCATGAGATGTGATTACCAAGTAGCGCAGTTAGCATCGTGGTTAACTGAGTATGCAATAAGTCCACGACCTTCTCAATAACCGTCTCGTCTAGCCGCCTTGCATGAATCCTGAAAAAAAAAGTTATCTCATAAATTCTATGCGCCCAGTTTTATGCATGTCCATCTATTACGCATGTCTCAAGTTTAAAATGGTTTGCTTACGCTGAAGAAACTGCAATCATGTGCAGAAGACGAACACTCGCCACTGTAACGTAATGAGGATAAGGTAACGAGGACCATACATCCGTATTAATTTTGCCAAGATAATACCCATTTTCAACATTTAGTTGGCTAAATTTCTCCAACACATTCAAGATTCCTGCATGCACCATAACTTGCAAATCTTCGGCGCTAAATCTGCCGCTGAGGGCAAACAAATTCAGGAGCTTCATTTCGTCTGTAATATTCCTATGTTGAAAACAGCTTGAAGTGGAATCTTCTACTGCTAAAATTTGTCCCTGCAGGTTATTAATTATCCACTCCATGACTTTATGAACCATTTTCGAGACATCCTTTTTTATTTCGTACGGCGCTGCTTGTATACAATCCAGATAGTGGCTCAACTGTAAATTGACATCCTGACTAGATGCAGTGTGCTCAACACTGTTTCCACCACTAAGAGCCGGGTTGAGACCTCCCAGGTTAAAGCATCCAGCAAGTAGGTGTTCGACAACAGCAGACAAGTAATCTGCATCCACTTCCAAATTTGCATCTTTCACTTTCGTTGCAACTTCATCATCTTTATGGGTGGCACAGGACACTAATTCAAAAACTCGTCGAATGGCTTCAAGTCGCATATTTGCCCGGTCTTCTTGACGATACAATGAAAGCAAAATCACATGAGGTTCAGAATTCCAACCTTCATTTGGTGAAAAATCAGAAAACCAGTCTCCCTTGGTGGTCAACACACACTGCGCAACAAATTTAACGACATTTCGGCCTAGCCGTTGCACTACAGTTGAATATTTCTTTTCGATCATAGTCAGATTATCACTACGGGATACGTTTAATGATTCCGTAGTTTTGCCACTGCTTGAAGAATCTTCGCTCGTTAAAATCCCTAGCAGCTCGTCAGGTAAGACACAGTCCTTATCTAGTTCTAGCTCAAACGAGTTTACATCCGTATTTTTAGGAGCAAAATACTGCATAGCTTTAACGCCCAGTATCAGAAGCAGTGATTTCTTGACCACAGATTGGCAAACATCTTCGTATGTTGCTTCAGTCGTGCATTCAGTGTTTTCTGGTGTCGATAACGGTGCAGTTGCTGCTTGGGCCTTGGGTACAATTCGGGAACCCATACTTAAATCTAACGGATTGTGAGTCCTTGCCGACGTGGATGCTTGTAGTAGCGTATTACTGGAAATTGGGTTACTATCGACAGGAGTTGGTGGACTCGGAGGGTTATGTAGTAGTGTGTAACCGTTTTCATCTTCAGTATCTGTATCACGCGTAAGGTCGATTATTCCGTATGGGCCATACGCACTTGATGGAAGATTTGAACCACGAGTGCTGAAAGGTCTAGCACTCACAGAGAAATTCCTACCAGATTGATCACGTGTATTTCTTCCTCTGGTGGCCCGATGGAATCTTAAACTACTACCAGTTGGTCCTCTGTAGCTGTGATTTCTCTGAACAAAGCTGCTCGGTTCTTCAACATCCGTTGCAACGTAGGTACTCAACGCTTGACATGGCGCTGCTAATAAAGCGATATCTCTCGCTGTTACGCTGGTTCCCATACCCAGTTCAGAGAAGCTCGCCGAATCACTTATCGTTGTACTACTTTCCACAGCTTGGGCATTTCGCATACCGATTTCCGTTGAACGTACGTCAGAGGAGCTAGAACCGTCTCTGAATGACGGAAGATTGAAGTCTTCGTGAGGGATTTCCAAGTCATTGCAAATTTGGGTGACCAAGTCTTGAGTCTGTGATCGTGTCTCCGGCTCTGATGGGGTAAACGAGGTTTTCTTCGTTGACCTCTCACGTTTCAATGTCGTAAGTTTCGCTCGCACCATAAACACGAGAACGAAAATCTCGTGAAGTTGCGGATTTTGCCGACACTCCGGCCTAGGTCAGACATATTCATATTAGTTGGTCGTATCAAGTATTGTTACCTGAAGCATTAAAAATGCAGCAATACAAGTTAAGTTCTTTCTGATTCTACTTACAGACTCATCACAGCCATTCTATCTCTCACACCCGTGTGTTTTAGCATGGCAAGGAGCAAGAGCCGGGATACAGAATCCAAGAAAAAGTCATCTTGATAATCACAAGTATCCCAATCAAAACTTTTAGCGTGCTCAAACATGAGATCATAGAGGCAGGAAACACTGCCAGATTCCATGGGCTACAACAAATGAAATTGTCAATTACAAAAGGTTTCATGCGCTCATTCTTCAAAATACTTACATTTACGCAAGAATTGATTCTTACCCCGTTTAAGGTTGGAAGCGCTAATTCGAAAAAATCCTTCATAGAAACATCGTACTCTTTTTCCAGGCTCGTCAGAACTAGATCAGTCCAATCTCGCTGGCGATGCACAAATGTCTCACAAAGAAGATCAATCGAATCTCCTGCTCACAAAAATAGTCAATAAACTTCTGCGTCTGCAATATGTTCCAAAAGCTAGTCGGCTCCCAGAATGAACCAATAGTTGGATTAGCTCGCAACTTACGCAAAGAAACTGAAGCGTTTTCCAGCCCAAAAGATAACAAGTGATTTGCCAGCCAATTTCGGCACAAATGCTCTTCAGGTATCTGAGGGACCCCTCTAATCATTTCTCCCACAGAGCGTCCGATCAGGTAACTACATGCTCGTTGCAAATCGAAGAACCAGATCCATGTCTTCCCTGGTATCGAGCATCCGTCAGGCTCGGTAGCGGTTGGTGTATGAGCATCTACAATTGTAATTAACCATAATTCCAAATTTGACCACTTCCCTCATTGTCAGCTTTATTATTTTGTCCTTCAGATGTGTTACCTGGATTCCATTCATCATGATACCGTTGCACTTCTTTCTTAGGAAGACTGCGCACAAGGGTTTCCATCGAAATCAAGAGCTTGACTAACTCAGATATCAGCATTTCGAACGTATTGTCCGCCATAAGAATCATTGAATGAATCACTCTAGAGAGCATAGAACCGACGAATGTTGCGTTCATAATACTAGAAAGCTGCAAATGTAGCTCCGGTGAACGCGATAGTATTTTAGAAATTCGCAAGTAAGCAGTGGACGCAGTTTGAAACAGTTTCCGTAAATGCTGCTCTAACATGTTCCACAAGTAATCCTCCTACAATGAAAATAACATACATATAACAATAGTGTACAAAATTATTATACAAATAAAACGGATCACCAACCAGTTCTCCCTTTGGTCCACCACTAAAAAAGCAATGCGCCAATATGTGGTTTTGCATGGATGTAAGAAGCTCATAAAGCCTTTGGAAAAAGGGTCGTAAAGAAGTGTCTTGTTTCAGTTTTCCAGCTTTTTCTAGCTCATCCAAGTATTTTTCCTACAAAATATAAAGAATGTTAATTCACCTCAAAATGAACCACAAACACATGAATACCTTAATTTTCAATTATGTACTAGCTTACCAATTCGTTTGCCAGGATACTAACGAGTTTTGACATCAGACGCTGCGTAGATGCTAGATCTTTCACAGCGAATGCATCCTGCGGATTGGGTGGTTTTGCTAAGCCTAATATGTAGGCAACTTGTTGAGAGTCCTCCAAACTTGTGAAAATTACTCCGCATAGGAGAGCCTAAGACCGGAAATGCAACGTTAACTGATCTGAAGT
This sequence comes from Sminthurides aquaticus, assembly GCA_906901655.1. Taxonomy (NCBI): domain Eukaryota; kingdom Metazoa; phylum Arthropoda; class Collembola; order Symphypleona; family Sminthurididae; genus Sminthurides; species Sminthurides aquaticus. Next base: position 3,876,408 of record CAJQTT010000016.1, on the reverse strand, counting down.
TGTATAACACGAAAAGCATTTCATTGGATTCCAAAGTTTGTTACCTGTCCTTTACTGAGATCGGTCACATTTTTAAGCATGTCTAATAGCAGCAGAAGCTTTTCCTTTAGTGGGGGTAGAATAACAGAAGCTCCAGTGAGCAAGGTAGCTCCAACCGACTGTTGAACACGAATTGGTAGATCCATTTCTAGCATACTGTAATCACAATTCAAAAAACTACATTCCACAACATAGTTCATTCTTTGCATTACCGCATCGTGTCCAAACTTACTTGAAAAACAATTTACGTAGACCATGCATCTCAACTTCCATTTCGGTTGATACATTATTCGACTTCGATACTATTACAGAGCAATGTTCATTCAGTAGCTTTAAACAAAGAACAACAAAATTTTCGTGTTCCCTGTAACGCAAGCAGAATAGTAATTGTATATTTAAAATTCTAATTTCACTGTAGTACTGTAGTTCAGAATAAGTGGTATTCATCGTTCAAACTTACTCTCTAGTAGTGAATGGCGCAGGAATTTCAGCGAAACTTAGGCCATATTTCTCCAGGAAGTTTCTCAATAAAGAAATGGTTGCCTCTTTCACATCAGTCCAAAACGGTGTGCTTAAATTTGACCGTCCACTTCTATTTGAAATGAAATAAAAGTAGTGATCGTACACAAAAATCGTAGCATTACTAAAAGAATCTTAAATAACAACAGCAACTTACCTAGAACTACAAGGTTCAGTCCACGCAATAGAATGAGATGTACCAGCTGATATATGGCTTATCCTTTTGCCTTCAAGTCCAATTACTTTCCCGGCTTTCAGAATTGGGGATACCGAGCTTCCTAGCCCACATTGACCCATTGAGTTATTTCCCCATGCGTAAACTTCATAATTTGCAGTTAATACAAGAACGTGGGACTCTCCACAGCAGATATCAACCACTTTTTCACTGAAGAGATCATTAACTCGTTCTGGAACTAATATTTTTGTCTCATTTGATGTCCTCCCCAAGCAGACACCTGTTCCCCATCCGTATAACTGAAAAAACCGCAAAAATCATGACTTGATTGACTTCACTCGCAGGCTACAACGGAAACTTAAAGTAACAACAGAAGTCACACCATAAATTAATTAAATTGTAGAGATTACGTACCTCTCCGCAGTCAGTTACACAAAACGATGCGTACGCAGAAGCAGCTAGTTTTAAGACTGTGTAGCCTTGTAAAGCTTCTATAACTTTGGGACGAATCTCCCTTGTCACACATCCGTGTCCAAGTTTACCGTATTCACCAGCACCAAATGACCAAACAATTCTTCCGCACGCAGACGCTGCTAATGTGTGACTTCCGCCGCATGCGACTAGACCAACATTACAAACATCCTTGACTAGAGTTGGAACTTGCCTATCATTAGTGTCACCATGACCTAGACGGCCACTTTCACCTTCACCCCAAGTGTATAACTCTCCATTTTCTGTCACTGCAGCACTATGCCTGAAACCTGCGGAAACGCACTTGACTACTTTCCCAGCCAAAGCCCCTGCAATAAGTCTTGGAAACTTCTCTGTAGCAACTCCAGCATGGCCCAACTTCCCGTAGTCGCCTACGTAGTGAGAAAAACAACTGCATTATCAAACTATTTGCTAAACTTAACATTCTGTAACTTCTGAGTAAAGGTACGAAGAGAAGCTCACCATCTCCCCAACTATAAACTTGACCGGTTGTGGTTAGTGCCAATGTGTGGCCATCACTGCCTTTGGACGAGGAAACACTTTTAAATCTAATATCGGGCGCGAGAGGTAGTTGCTTCGGAGTCGGTTGGTTGCTTGAGTCCCCCAGCCCAAGTCTGCCATAGCTACCTTTACCGCAAGCGCTAAGAATCCCATTCGAACTTATTGAGAACGTACAGTACTGCCCAGCTTCCACCTGAAGTAAACAATAAGATTCGTAGACGAAACGTTCATTTTTTGCATGTTTATACCGCGGCTCGATACGTTATTTTTATGCTTGAATTAATATTTGCGGCAAGGTGCTGTAAATAGACGTACCACGACAACATCAGGAAAGGTTGTAGCCAATCTGGGAGTTAGTACTCGATCCGGACCACCTTCTCCCAACTGACACGAAGAGTTGCTTCCCCAAGCAAATACATGGGTAACGCGGTCTAGTCTCGAAGACCTTGACTTTCCCACTGGGGAAGACGCTGCTCCAGGAGCTTGTGCCCTGCTAATACCCTTACTGGAGTGTTTGCAGTAACCTTCATCCAGCTCCATCGAACCTGTTTTGGTCGACATTGTCACCAGCTATGAATGCAATTATAAAAATCAATTTCAATCCTCATTTTCGTAAAAAATTCGGTTGACTTCAAACCGTTGATTCTATACCTCCTCCATCAGTGTCGTCGCTGCGTCGTACAAGAAAATTTTATCGTCTGAACTGCTTTCACTTGACTCGTATCGCCCAGAAGAGTCTCCAAATGCGCATTCCCTGATTGCGTTTAAAGCGGATTCAAAAGTTAATTTCGTAACGTATAGATCGCTATTCTTCTTGCCACATGAGCTAAGGGCCATATAAATCCATTGCAGAATGTACTGCAGGCTTCCGCGTTGTATGGCTAGCCCCAACATGATTTCTGCACCCAATACTTTACCTAAGCAAAAAACATCAAATCGTTCTTATTTACATCAGAAGGCCATAAATCGGGTAATATCCTATTTTTAGCAACTACTTACTATCAACGTTGGCTTCAGATGTCGACGACACCAATTGATTGAGAAAGTCATTAACATCCTTAAGCGTTTGAATCCCTAACCTTGGTAGCTTGTGTTCATTAGCCAAAGAGAGTGGAGGCAACCCCCAAATCACATCTGAAGCAGTTCTCAATACATCTGTACAGATACTACCACCAGCTACATCGAAAATACACATTCATTAGTTGCAGATATATTTTTACGAGGTTACACTAAAATCAAAACCAAATCCTAAAAACTTACCAGCACTATGAGTCCAATTTAATCTCAGCATGCTGAAAAGGAGACTGAGCCCTGTGCGAACACCCATTTCAATTAAAGAATCAGTAGCGATTTGAGTAACATCGATAACTTTCGTTGACGAATCAATTCTATCAATCCTAGCCGATACTTGAGTCCTATTGGGCGGCTCAAACTGTAAATATCACCGAAACTCATTGCATGAAATTCAATTCTCGTCACTGATTGATTCTTGTATCAACGTAAATTAGCAGCATCATCATACCCTTTTTTCTTTATCGTGGAATCTAGAATAAAGCGCATATAAAATCCGATGAATAATAAGGATACGTTTTCGCAGTATCCCATAAAAAGGTGATTCCAAGCAGACGGCAGAAGCCAGTTCCAATTGTGCTTGTAACTGTTGCACCACATTTTCTTTTTGGTCCAAAGGGTTTGCCTTTTCGAATTCAAAATCCGGTAAATTAACACTTTGATTCAGCACTGGTTTCCCGGTCGATAAAACTATTTCCTAGGTATACAGAAATCACTTTAAGTTCACCACTTATACAGTCATAACCACTTCAATTTATCGCAAGTCTTAGTTTAATCAATTTCTTAATTATATGAATCTCTCTATTACCTTCGAAGCCACAAGATGTTCAAACAGTGCCACAGTCTCTTCTCTAGTAGTAATAGCATCAGCTCCTTCAAAGACCCAAACGGAGTTGTTACTATCCGACCAGGTAACCCGGTAATTGGAACCGGGAACTGGCCCTCCGTTCCCATTATCTGGGGCTCCCCCAGCGCTCATTTTACACCACCCTAAGATCTACAAAAAACAGAATTTATTAACTTCTACTTTCAAAACGCGTTTTTGCCCTCGTGAATTGTATTAACAGGCATGACTTACAGAGTAAAATCAGCAATTTTAAAGCGAACTGCTTTATAAATTAAATTCTTTATCACTATAGTTCCATATTCATAGTAATTCAGCTCTTTCCATCAGTACAACCACGGAACAGGGCTAAGATGTTTCAACAATCTAGAAACAGATAACAGAACCCAATTGATCACAATGAACGTCCTTTACAAAAAAATCACTCACATTTAAGCTTTAACTAAACAAAAATGTAGGAATCACCTAACTATGCAGAAGATTCCACAATTCCAATCACCACAAACAAATTAATTTACAAAATCAAATATATTTTACATTCTATAAAAATTCACATACATACCTATTCCACAACTCCTGCCAATCACGTTAATACTAACTAATATCCCTATTAAAAGATAACTTGGTCCTAGTATACTCCACGTCCATGTACTACACGTCCTCTACGAAATCTATTTCTGTAAGCTTAAAGTTCTTTGCTCCAAGGCGTTTAGATTGCTACCTAAAGCTAAAAATAATTAACAAACAAGATTTAGAAACTCCAAAATTATTTAACTAATTTTGTAAATTTTAAAATATCCCCCTGCCGTGTGACATTCGTTTCAAAAAACCTAATCGCCACAGTAACAAGTGTTGACAATTTAAAGAAACTAGACATGTTTTTGATTGCACAAAAATTATAACAGCTTGCCAAAAAAATTTAGGATTTGAAGTTGCCCGTGTTTCCCAATCTAAAAAGTTTCGTAGTCCCTTGATTAAGACAATGTGTTGTAACACTATGTTTAAATTTTTGCGTGGAGCAGTAAGTAGATATATAATAGAATAAGTTTAATTGCTAATGGGTGTTCGGCAAATTAATTCACACGTGTTAAGTCCAAACTGACCACCTAACCTTTAGTAATGCTCCACACCTGTCAGCTGATGACTGCGTACAAGATACAACGTACAGATTGAAGATGCACTACTCCCTAAAATCTGTTGAGGATACTCCTCCTGCCTGTCTCCATACCACCACTTGAAACAAGCACAACTTTATTCTGTGTTTCCTTCTGAGATCCTTATGTGCCTACCGCAACCGAAGAAGAAACCTAGAACCAAATACGCGCTTATAGTGTAAATACATGACATGTGCCAGAACTGTGAATGAATACAATTCCAATTTTTACCCACTGACTCAATTATTTACCAACACGTCTAATCATTACTCTTCAGCTGCTATTATCGTACAAGCTCTAGAAGCACAAAAAAATAAATACCGCCGACTCGCACAACATGTTTTAACTTTGTCCCCTCTTTGTCTCCTCTAGCTTAAATAACAGTCAGTGAAGCGTTTTAATGTAACCGGTTGGCACCACGTCAATTAAGTCTACCTGTACGCACAGAAAGCGTCGCTCTCCTATTATGTAATTCATAAGAATATATTCCTCTTCTCTACAAAACTGCCTTTTGCCTAATCTATCTTTAATAATTTAAAATCCAGCTCATGGTAATAAGTGTTTCCAAACTAAAGTTGTAAAGCTGACCTTCTCCAAGAGGTGGCAGTTTGCGACTGGAGACTATGAGTACAACAGTTTCCGTTTTCCCTACTGTCTTCATATGCGTGTCATTCAACACTGAAGCATCTGACATCGTTACATCTCTTTTCCAAGTTGGCACGTTGTAAACGAACAATTCTATCGATTGATTGTAGACGGAGATAGTAGTTTCTCAGGAGTCAATTTCTAATGTTTTGAGAACAACCAGATGGAAAGTGTCATCTTGTCCTATTCCTATTCCTTTGCGAGTTTTGCTAAATTGCTTCTGCAGAATGGCGAGAGGAAGCGGAATCTTGATAGAGGATGATTCTTCTTGGTACGACGTACGACCAGGTACGAATTAAGTGGATAGTTCTGGTATTGGGTATGCTACAGATTTCTGGACATTCAATGGGTAGTGGCTGCCGTCAGATCGGTTCCTGCATAGACGTTTTAAGCTGAACATGCGAATCAAAGGATTCTGAGAAAAATTGAGAACGAAAAAGTGCTTATCTAATTGGGTTGGCAGATAAGCAACGTGATGTTTATACTATTAATGCGCTTTAATGATAGAAAATACAAACATACACAAGCTAGGCTACTGGTTTTAGAAGAAATTAACAATGATTGCAATTGAATCTGCATAACAATTCAGGCCTGCTTCGCTTAAAAGCTTAAATATTATCCATGGCCTAGCCACGGAGCATCCATCTAACTTATAATACGACAGCAGTTTACTCAATGCTGGAAGACAACATAAAGTAATAATAATTTGACATTTCTTTCTGTCCGCTGATCCTGGCGCTACCTATTCGTTGTCAGGTGAAAGTATCCTCAGGTCCTTTACTACTAATTCGTAACTTCCTCCCTGCTAGCCTGCTAGCCTATTTTAATACTTTTGCATTGTTCACTGCTACACTTTTAACATCCAACTTCCGGGTAGCTGGTTGATAAAAATTGACGTTAAAGCTCGGTTTTGCAAAATGAAGACGCCAATTCCAGCCTGTCGCCATTTTAATCTCAAGCGTCTTCGAATGACTTTGACGGGCTATGTCAATGCATTAAGATCCACCTTTTTGTTAATCTTATCTTCTTTAGTGCATACTGAGAGCGACTTCAAACTGCATTACTATCTGCAGGTGACAAGCATATCTTTTTGCAAAGCTTTTGATCCAAAGCAGCTCCAAAGTGCCAATGTAAACAGCTACCGCCAATATTTAAGCAAACTCAGACCATAAACAGAGCAAAATAAAGCTTTTGTCCAAGCATAGCTGAAAATATGCAATTGATTTTTAGACAAACTAACCTGTGATTTCATCCAGGCATTTAACGCTCCATACCATCTGACTGAGCAGAAAGCTTTGAACCTCAAATCAAAGCTTAGCATAGATGAGAAGCTAAAGCCCGAAGATGATTCTGGCAACGAAGCTGCTCATCATTCATGAAGTCAAGACTCCATAGCCGGGGCAGATGCTGGCTTCATTTAAACACACAGGACAGGTAGAGGAGGAATCAGAGATGATTTTTTTTACCAACCGGCTCTCACGTAGCCCAGGATTTTGACTTTTCCCTTAACAAAGACCTTGAAATCTTAGGAAATGTTGACTCCCACCGGAACGGGTCTGCTCACTCTATTTCTCGTCGCCCAACAAATGTATATAGCGTGCATTATGCATCAGAGTATCTTAATAACATATATTGCAATGACTTAAGATTCTACTATTGGCGAGTCACCGTAGATGTATATTCCGCCCGAAGTGTCTTCAACAATGCTGGATTTAAGCAACCGACAACGTAGAGCAGATCGGTGGTATGGTAGCAGTATCAAGATGATTCTTCCCCTGCCCTCTCTTTCTTAAGCGTCTTTCTATCAGAGCAACCCTTGCCTTTGCTATATGAGAAGAAGTAAATTACAGGTAAATCTTACCTGGTTTTCCGTACAATTTCCTCTTCAACCGTGAACGCTCTGAGGGAAGAAGAAGAGCATGCAGAAAGTAAACTTGCTCTTCTACTTCTTCAGTCATCCTCAAACTAACCCGGGGGCAACGAGACCAAGACCACGTCAAAGATCTTTTAGTTTTAATACAAAAGCTAACACAATCTGTTGTTAGCTGGAGGACTGGCTGCCTGGATAGCATCAACATACTTGTACGTTATCGTTTTAACTGATATTAACTACAGGTGATCTCGCTCTTGTCAAGATGGAAAAGTGCAATATTTTCGCTATTCTCATCATCTGCTTCGCTGCTTTAACGGTTTATGGAGAAGATGAAGCAGTACAGAAATACAATACGGAAGAATTTAATACCAGAGTTCCCCAAAAGAACCATTACGTTATGTTCTATGCGCCATGGTAATTCACGCTCATTTTAACTGAATTCCATGTATTTTCACCACCATCCTTTTAGATTAGCTTCAGCGTCTCAAAACTTTTAATCACCTATTAATTCAAAATCTTTTTTTACAGGTCTAGCGATATGAAATCTCTCTCACCTGTATGGGAAGAGCTTGCACAAAAATATAACAGGAATCCCCAATCTGATGTTGTCATTGCCAAAGTTGATTGCACCACGGAAACAAAGCTGTGCAGCCATCAAGATGTTGCAGATCTCCCCGCGTAAGCTCTATTTCAATGCTTTTTTGTGAAATTTAGCACACCTGACTAGGCGATGCTACTAATTGGCAATCATTTATTATTATCAATTATTTATTTATTGTATACCGGTATTACTTTCAGTATCAAACTGTACCGAGTGGGTGGTCCTGAGTTAGGTTTCATTTACCGCGGTGTCAGGGACTTCATGTCAATTGAACAGTTCTTGAATTCATGGTTAAACCGAAATGCCGAGGTGAGCAATGTTTCTTATTTAATTTCCTCTCATTTTTTGAAAAGATTATAATGCATTAGTCAAATCTGACGCTTTTTTCTTCAAAACATTGCTAACAGTTCATTTACGGAGCACGTGTCAAAGTTCTGCCTGACAGAGAAAAAGGACTTTTCCCGTTACAAGATGAAAATTTTGACGACGTTGTTGAAAATGGTAACGCCATAATAAAGTTCTGCACACCTTGGTCAAGTAAATGTATGGATTTGGAGCCGGTTTGGAAAGAAATCGCTAAAGAGTTTCAGTTCACACAAGAGCTAATTGTGGGACAGGTTGACTGTTCAATGAGTAAAACAACATGCAACAGGAACGAAGTCCGCGGATACCCCAGTATTTTGTGGCTCAAGGATGGTATTGTGGTAAGTTCCACACTCTTCGCCTTACCTTGAAATTAATTTTCTTTTTCCAAATTTTTCGAAACATTAAGCTAAAACAATTGACTTTTCCCAGGTTGAAAAGTACCCAACTCGGGAACGAGATTTTGAATCACTCAAGAAATACATTTTGAACAAGCTGGGTAAAAAAGAAGCCACGAAACTGACAGCAAAGCAAATTGCAGAAGAAGATCCTGACTTGAACAGCGTTGTCCTAAGCCTTGACAAGAACAATTTTTATGATGTAACTGGATCCGGAAACGTGACCTTTGTCCATTACTGGACTCCCTGGTGCTCTGAATGCATGACCCTTGAGGTTACATGGGAAGCCCTTGCTGAATATTTCCAAGGATCTGAATTGCCCGTAGTGATTGCCAAAGTGGACTGCACTTTACATAAGAATTTCTGCGAGGAACTTGAAGTAGACGAATTTCCCACAATCAATGTTTATAGGAACGGTGCTTTGGAGCATATTTACGCGGGTACAAAAAAGCTGGATGATTTAATCGACTTTGTTACTTTAGCAGCAAAGACTAAAAAGGTGGTCGAAGAGTTGTAAACTCATCTTATACGAGCAACTCATATAATGCAATGGATAATCTTGTTACAAACTTTGTTACAATCTCATTTGCTATACGTTGTTGATAAAGCTTTTACATGCTAAATGTTAGCCATGCCACAAGCATTTCTTCCTCTCTAAACTGTACTTCTGTTCATCTATTTGTAAGAACAGCTCAATAAATTTTAAACTGTGTGATGGGAGCAAAGCATTTTAAGATGGACTTGAAACTGGTAGCGACGTAAACCCCATTCAAAATGCATGAACATCCGATTTCCTTTGAAATAAGTCTAGCCATTGCCAACTACTGCCATTTTTATTAATATTTAATAATGTATTCACTCTCATCGAACGTTAAAAACGTTACTACCTAGAACCATGCAGAAAATTTCGTTAAAAATGTTTAAATATTCCAGCCACGTAGCCAGTCTTTGGGAATGTTATTTTCAGTACAATTGGCCCTTACTGGCGATAAATTATACAAGGCACATTTTTGAACAAGAATTGTTTTCTTATAATTTCAGAAACTAATATCGTTATTGCACAAGCACTAATTTTGAGAAATTATTATTCCAAGCAGCTCTTCAAAACTCTGTTTTGTTTATAGCTCCTGCTTCGTTGTTTCAAATCCTCCTGCAAGAAACCCAATTTATAGGTAAGTTTGCAGGTAGGAAACAAATTAGTCGAAATAGCAGCTTACTTCTGTAACTTGCTTGACTTTGTAACTTTAAATTGTACATTAAATGTAAATATAATAGGGAAAAAGAACTAACCATTGTCCAACTGCTCAATCATTTGAAGGAAAGCACCTTTGCGACTTCTTGGGACTACCATTTGTGTCATTTGATGGACGACATCATCCCTTTCAGATTTGAATTTATGGAATCCCTCCCTGTAAAACTCAACAGTTTCCTGCAACAATAATTTTTTTGTCATTAAGTACCATAGTGTCGTTATATTTTTACATACTGTTGGCCTAAACTCTAAACTATAAATCAAGCTCCACCTTTAACACAGTTCCCCATTCAGTCGGCTTGAATCCTAAAACTTGTTTAGCTTTGGAAATATCCACAGCACCCCGTGTAACAGAGGGGAAGAGATGGAAACTTTTCGGGCTTTGTTGGAATTCAAAGTCGACTTTAACTCCAACAGCATTAGACAAGTCTTGTAAAAATTCTTGAAGAGTAAAGTCACGATCAACTCCAAGATTGTAAACTTGGTTCCAGACATCACTGCCTCTATCAAGTGCAAGTAACACAGCTTGAGCAATGTCATTAACGTAGACAAATGAAGTTCTCAGTGACTGCACTTCTGGAGGAACGAAAATCGGAACCTGCAATAGCATTTAGCATTTAAAGTCGATCTGCAACTACTTATTATAACAAATATTCTGTTACAATCCCATAATTCCTTTCCAACAAAACTGTCATTAATTATACCTTAATAAAATCATAAAACTGGATCCACATTTGATAAGTCCACCATCTGTCAGTTGTATCCTTTGGACCGATGACATCGGGTAAACGGAATATCAGGTATTTAAGTCCTCCCTTCTCTCTGTTGTCAATCAGTACCTATTGATTAAACATGAAATCTTTTGAACATTTTTGTTTCTCTGGGTAATAATTTCTAAATCCCAAATCATTTTTACCTCTTCACCGGCAAGTTTTTCATCCCCGTAATTATCCAGTTCATTTAGTTTATCTCTTTCGTCGTCGTCATCAGGCCTGACAGCATCAGTTTCCTTACTTTTTTCTCCAGGAATACCAGGAATAGATACTTCATATACCGAATCAGTGCTGATGTAGACATAAACGCCAGTTTTCCCTTCAAGGTGTCCTAGAACATCAGCAATAACTTCCGGTCTATAAGCGCTAAAATCCAGGACGTAGTCAAAATACTCGGTTTCTGTCAACACCTTCATTAACTCTGTGCAGTATTCTAAATCAGAGTTTTCTCGGTCACAGATAAGGTTTGTAACAAAAGGTCTGATTCTATCAGCACTGTCAAAGTACCAATTTCCTCTGCTGACAATATATATTTTGTAATTTCTTTCAATCATTTTTGAAATCACTGTAGATCCAATAAATCCGTTGCCACCAAAAGCTAACACTGTTTTTGGCAGCGGTGGCGCGTCGTCTTCGCCGCTAGTCTGTGCCATTGCCATTGTGACAATTGCTAAACCCACAAATAAATAATACGTGATTAGTTTAGCCATCTTATAACAGACACAATGAGAAATGTGTTCCACCGGTAACGAGAGAGCCAAAATTTCAGATGACAGTCCGGCGTCTCTATGTAATCGTTACTGATTCCCGTCTTATTTAAATCTTACCGGCTCAGCAATTTTCAAGGTCCAACAAGTCCAGTCTTCGAACCTCTTGAATCAAATTTTTTGCTCCCAAGAGTTTCAGTTTAGCTACAAAGAAGAAAATCTCCTGGCACCAACACTTTGTCTTTATGCTTATTAGCTCATCCTCATCCCTCATTCCCTCATCCTCCGCGCCTTGCCTCTGCCTAGTCACTATAGTACTGTCGCACTTTGCACCATTACAATGATGGTTGAGCTTTCCCCGCTCATAAATATGCGATACGTCTTTTGTTTGAAACTAAATATCGCTAGGATCCATCCAGGAAGGGCAAAGGAACAGCAATGCAAAACGTTGTGCTTAAAAACTTCCAAAGTAGCATCTCCAAATTAAAATTAGAATCGCAGTCTTGCCTTAAAAATTATAGCAGTCAAAGAGCCTTCATTTGCATTCACAAATAATAAATTCTTTCCCGATTGACATGAATTCGGAATTTAAGTTAAAAGTACACAGGAAATCACACTTAATTAGGTTTCATGGCATAATGGCATCTATGCAGCATGCACCGTTGAGGCAGTTCTGGGTCTCTTAAAGACAAGTAATATTTTTCAAACGTGGAAACAAGTTTTCGCATTGTGGCCGACAAAGAGCTTCTGTCCATATATCGGCGTTGAACCATTATTTCAGACAGATACAGCTTACCTACCTATATATACTCTATTTTCAAGTTTAAAAACGCATCCATTAATACTTACGTAAAGTGTAACCTCATATAGTATCTAATAATGTTAGGGAAAGTTAATTAAATGTATAATGTGTTAGAAACCCCCAAAATACAGACTTTATTTTCAAAATGTACACGGCAGCCGCCACTACAAATGTTTGAAATTCTTGCGTACAATAAATATGGAATAAATAAATAATAAATAAATTAACTTTAAATTAATGCACGCAGAGTCCCCCTAAGTTATCTATTCCCATATTACAGACTGGGTATTCGACTACATTCAAATTTTAAACAGGGTGAAGTACTGCTACTATTGTTTGAAGTGACCTCGTTATTCCCATTATCCATCCCAACATAGCCCCTTGCCATTCTCACCATGAACGAAGGGAAGAACGGCTCCATTTTGTCCGTGATTTTCATCAATCTAAAAGATTTCCAAGAGGTAAGTAAAATGCCTACGATTAAACCAAAAGAATTTAAACCTTTCCCTCAAAGGAAGCTTCTCAATTAAGTTTCTTACTTGGTGAAAAGTTTGTTTTCAGGATCCTCCCCTGTTTCTTGGCTCCATCGATTGATTTCGCATGAAATCCTCTCAAGGCACTTTTCAGAATTGAGGACCCGTTTCCCAAGTTCAACCATTTGCTCGGCAGGTGTAGCGAATCCGTTCCTTGAATTTGTGCCGGAAGTGTTTGAAGATAAGATCGGAATGGGCAGAAACAGGAGAACCAAGGGCAGGAGGAAGAACACAAGAAGTAATTTTGAGGCAGAGCTGAAGAATCTACCCGGCCTGAATCTCCCCCTTGACCTGAGAAACGGCCTCAAGAATCTTCGCATCCCTCTCAAGCTAACTCCAAGATTTGGCATCACTGTATTACGGATTCCGGACAGACCTGCTGCAGCAAGATCCAGACCTGCGAAACCAGTGCAAAATTGAAACTCCTTGCAAACATCGCCCCGAATTCAATCGTTTAACAACATTATAAGCTTTTTAAATCCAAAATACCTACTTTACATCAACTTACCGTCATCTAAATCGATGATAGAAGGCCTTGGAAAAGTTTCTTCCTGAACTGCATCCTCGTCCCCTGCATAAAGGTCATCCTCCATTTCATCCAGATCGTTTCCAGCAACGTCAGGGAAATCAAACAAGCTATCAATCCCGCTTCCTGCCCCCTCTTCATCTTCTTCACCCCTTAAGTCATCTTCCTCCTCCCTGGAGTAGTCATCATCGTCTTGTTGTCGATCAATCCGATGTTTCTTTTTAAGTCCATCATATTTATTCTTCCTTCTGCCTCCTCCCCTCCTAGGCTTGCTTTTAAATCTTCTCGAACTTCCTGCAGAATTGTGCTGCCTCCTGGCGGCTTTAGACCTTGGAGTAGATTTCGCAGTTTCTGTCAAATGATGTCCATGTCCCGGCCGCCTCCTATTTTTCAATTTCTTAACATTTTTTATACTTTTATCCGGTTGGTCAGAATATTTTCCGCTTCCATGGTGATGATGATGGTATCGTTCCCTGGGATTGTAGTCGTTGTAGGACTGGGACTGAGCTGCTGCAGCAGCGTCGAAACTTTTCATATCGTAGTGGTTTCCATAGGGATATGGGGTATAATACACAAGATTTGGTTCAATTGTTGGGTCTTCACTTTCCGGAACCATGTTTTGATGGTAATACATATGAGAATTATCTGTAAGATTGCTGCTTCCTGTAGCGCCTCCATCTGGGTTCAGAATATACGTTTTAGATTCTGTATAAAGGTTGTCAGGATTAGCTCCATATGCTCCAGAGGTGGATGTCGAGAGGAGTAGGAGAAGGAAGAAAGATTTTAAAAAATTGTTCATGGTTCTTTGATAAATTTGAAACACCTGGTCACTTTTATGTTATTTTTGGCAAAATGGCACTTTTTAATTTTGTTGCGTCACTAAAAACGCATTTTGCAAGGAAATAACTTGTCTCTTCCACAACTTTCCGGAGGAGCAAGAGAACTTTAGTAGTTGTTGTTAGGCTTGCTGAAATTTCGAGACTAAATGTGATTTCTGCAATCCAATTTGTTTTTATGGCGTAGCCGCAAGTGGTGGGGAGCGCCCGCTTCCGCAAAAATCTTCACAGAAGCTGTCGCGAATCTACCCAAAACGCTTTGCTTCTGCATGAGGGGGAGGACGAGAAGGAGGAGGTAAAATACAGCAGAGCCACCCCAAAGGCCGGTTAGATCATTTAGCCATTGCATTAATCAGAGCCAGACATGTAACAAGTTTCGGGGATAAAAGTCTCCTTTGAGGGTGGAAGATCATGAGATGAAAGAGTGAAAAGGGATGATGAGGAAGTCCTTAATCCCTTAAGCGTCAGCTGTAAGTTTCATCGTTGGTATCGTGCGAGTGCAGGGATTTAACATGTGCAAAGCTACTTTTCGGACAATAGCAAATGCTACTTTTACTCCCAAATGTTGTTGGATATTCTAGTTTACTTACTGGCATGAATTTGTTCAGATCTGAATGTCAATTACAATAGTTTCCATGACATCAATTCGTGTCTGATCCGAATTCCACGTGTCCTACATCTAATTCCGCATCCCTCTCCTTTTCCTTGTTATTTTCATTCAATTAATTTAAATACAATCTATTATGTCTTACTGAACCAAGGATACGGATCCTTTAGCGCAGGTAAATATTCAAGCACCCACTCAGCGTGAAACCCTCGAAATTACATACAGCGGAAGCCTTTACGAGAAGAACCATCTTACCATCATGTTGCTGGCAGGCAGCAACAAAACCCCGGCCTTAACATTCAAATGGGTTTGCTAGATTATGTGGGTGATTGTTGTTTCCGAATTCTAGAGTAAACGCTTTTACACTTGATTCTTTCGGATTCTTAGGGAAAACTCTGGGTTGCATACCCATTATTAGCCAGTACCCATACAAAAGGCATCAGTTTACTCAAATGATTGTATATTCTTCACTTCTTTTGAGATTCTTTTATTTATTCCCTCTTACTGGTTCGGAACGTTGTTGTAAATTAAATAATTGTAATTCTCTGCAGATCCTATAGATTGCTTCCAAGCATATAGTGTCGTACATGTATGGCTCAAACTTTTAAATACTCGCGGCCTTAAATCTCCATTAAAACCCATACAAGCTTCCTACATTTTGAAAACTCTTGCCGACCCCATGGGTCTGTGACACAAGAGCATGGATCGTAATAATGTAAACATAGTGGGCTTGGCTTGCTGTACATCTTAAAGCTTAAATCTCTGCAATGCATGTTAAGAGGTCGGGGATGACGCCACTAAAACGTTTCCATCCCATACTCGGTAAGCATTAAGCTTTAACTAGTAACTAGTAAGCATCCAACCAGGTAAGTAAATCAAGTAAAGCACGCGCTCGCTCGCCCTACCTTTCCTTCACATTGATCATTCAGTTTGTGCAATCCGAAATTTGAACAATCATCAATGAGACTCCATGCTCTGAAGCATTTATACAATTTCTTCATCCATAGTCCCTAACACTGGCTTACGTTCAGCATTACTTCTCTTTATTTGTTCCCCTGGTTACTCCCACCAAAATCCCCTTATCCAACCATTTAGTAGTAAAGCTAAAAGTAAATACAAACTTGCAACAAACCAATCGTAATTCGAGTGGAATTGTTGCATTTCCTTCCTGTATCACTTTATTTGCTCCGTACTTATTATTTGCACTAATTCTTCAATCGTAACATCCATTATTTGTATTACTTGTTGCAAATCATCCGATTATTCCATTCTGCACGATCCCCTTATTTTTCCGCTCTCGTAAAATCCCAAAGCTTTGAAGTTTCAAACAAGACTCAAGAACCAAAGGAGTCGTCATCAGTCAGACAGGATAACCTCTATCCGATAAATAATCCATCTGTCCCGCTTATTCTTTCCTCCCTTTTTACTCTAATCTACTCTTTCTTTCTAGACCTTTTTCCTAAACTTACTTTATACACTCCTACACATATTTCGTGAACAATTTACTTTATATTTACCTGCCTGTCATCCTACAGTATTTAGCTTTTTTATTGTGTACTAGACAGTTTCCATCATCCAAAATTAGGCAGTTCCGTTTCCCAACTAAACTTTGCTAAACCGTCATCTTCGTCCCCTTCTTACGTGAGCTTAAGCAGCGTAACTTGCTTATTCATTCACAGTTTTTGTAATACATCAGAGCTGAGGAAGAGGTCACCCGACTTGGAATAGTTTCGTAGGATTCTTATGTGAATTCCATCAACCCAATTGACTCCTATCCCTTTGACCTAGTATTTTATTCAATCCGGAGGACGCACCCGGTGGCACGTTCAAACACAATCACAGCCCCTACAAATCATTAGACACTTTGCCATATCATCCTTCAAGCATACGTGTTCACAAACGTTTTTTCCGTAAACGATTACTCTATCCAAGATTCTATCCCCGTTTCTTCCAGATTTTTGAATAGTTTTTTATTTTATCAATCACACCTCCGCGTCGGCTATTCGCGTAATCACTCACCTGTAATTTATATCCGATCACACGTTTTTATCTTTCCCATATCCTGTGGTCCGTTTCAAATATTTCAATCTCGTTCTGCTCATTATTCTTGTGTCCATTTAATCATGCCGTCCGTGACTTTGACCCAGATTTCTAGGTCACATCTAGGAAAAGAGGATGACTTTACTACGCATAAAGTTAAGCTGCCTTTTAATAGCTACCTTTGCAAAATTTGAATTACAGGTCTTTTCTCTTGGTTTCTCGGTAGTTGGCCTTGGATTAATTATTGATAGATTTAAATTAGACTACGAAGATTTAGCGTATGGGCATCATGAGAAAACGTAAGCACTACTTTATGATGAAGCTCCAAAGCATCTTGGATATGTGCTGCACTTTTTGTAGTGATAAATTAATCCGTCAGGCTTACAGCGCTGACAAAGCGTTTAATGATGCTTCAAAAGCTGATTTCATGGAGTTTATGCATGCCATTTACAAGTGTGAAATTCCGTAGATTCATCAGGGAGGAGAGAATGGCGTGTGTGTAGCGTGGATATTGAGTATGAAATTACCGCTTTGTTATAACGTAATGCCCTTCTTCAGTTAGTTATCCTGAATTGTTTTTGTGGTTTGAGGTGGTCAGTTAAAATTTGGCGAAACTTTCGCGCTATGTGCAACATGAACAATACCTATCGAAGGTATGCAGTCTATTTTCAAAGTATTTTTTTTTAAATCTGCGTTTATTTCATAAAAATAATTACACGCTTGGTATTGTATCAATCGCATATCTAATCTTATTCAAAAAACGTGTATATACTTCCCCAATCCGCATGTCATATTTCCCATTACGTAAGTTTAGTTGCCTTCCAGCTTTTAGTTAGTAAATCAATAAATAATATTTGCAATTATGCTACAGCTAATAATTAGAACCCAGTTTACGTACAGTCAAAAGTTTAGTGGTAATTGCTAATATCCTAAGGATTATTCCAATGCTTTAGTAATCATGTTGCATTCAAAAAGTTTGCACGGTCTTTGCTGAACATAAGATCTTGCAATCCTTCCCAGTGTTAGAGGGAGGGACGCTCCATAATTAAATAATAACCTGAAAAAATTCAACCCAATTAAAGTCATTCTAAAACCGTATCTAAAGATGCGCGTATGCATCTAAATATACTGCCATTATTAATCTTTAAGGAAGATTGCGAGTTACGATTAGTGAAGTATTGAGGGAAAATACAAAATAAAAAGGTAATTAAGGGTTAATAAACTTACAATTTAACAGCTGCAGGTATCCAGCTATCTTCGCTCCTCCTCCTGATCTCACAAGAAATCCTCTCTACGCATTGTTCGCTATCAGTCACTTTATGAGCCAGTGAAGTCACAGCTCCGGTGACTTCAGTCATATTAACGGAATTCATAATGCTTCTTCCCGCCGCAGCTGGAATCGTGATAATTGGAACCGGTATAAACAGGAAGGCCACAACGATGAGGAAGAGCCATGGAAGGAATTTCCACAAGAGTATGATTACTCCCCGGAAAAGGTAAAAGAATCCAATAGCACTTAACTTGAGCCCTTTCAGGCTCAAGAGGCCTCCAAGATGTTCGATACCAGTTCTTCGATTCTTGCTAAGTGCTTTGTTTGACTTTTTGCTAGCTTTTGAATATTTTTGAACTTCAATTTCTGCACAAGGATTTCCAAAAAAATTCATCATTAAACTGTGATACCATGATTATCATGTTACATCAGCTTTTGATGATGATAATCTGTCATGCGAAAGCCAGACGACACAATATTTTTATAAATCGGCGTTCAAGTCTGAAAACAGTAATCAATGATTCTATAATATTTCTTACCATTGTCTTCATCGTAGTAATCGTCCTTCTCTTCCTCTTCATCCTCATCATATTCGTCATGATCCCTTAAGTATTTAGGCGTATGCTTTGCAACATGCGTAGTCTCCGAAGGGTATGGATCTTGATTGAAAGCGCTGTAAGGATAGTTATTGTAATAAGCACTGTATCTGTCTCCGTACTTGTCTCCGTACTTGTCGCCGTACTTGTCCCCATACTTGTCCCCATGCTTGTCCCCGTATTTGTCTCCGTACTTGTCTTGCTGTGACTGTAGATCGTAGTGATAATAATCGTTCATATTTTGATAACTTGCTCCACTGGAGCCACTAGCACCGGTTCCGGATGGGCTTGTACCGTAACCTCCGGGGTCAGCTCCCGCACCTGAGGCAGCGGCAGCTGCCGCTGCCCCCTGTCTGCTCCATACAACATAAACAGGACTGGCCGTAGAGCCAGGAGTTGCAGTCGTAGTTCGTTTTTTGTACTTGGGATAATAGAAGGACGAACGATATTTGCCACCGCTGCCGCCACCACCAGGAGGAAACCGATTAGCGCCATAAGGACTATAACCGGAAGTAGGTATTTCAAGAGTTCTGATAAGAGGAGTTGGCTGACTGGAATTGAATTCACTGGAGACGCCATTCCCAAGACTGACAAAAGCTATGCACCACAACAATAAGCAAGAATTTACCGAAAAGCTCCTGAGAGCCATGGCCAGTCGATGAGGGACAGAAGGCGCGGCGCTAGCAATGCAATTTTAAACCTACAAGGGACGCTCCAAGGGCTTTTCTCAAATTTTACCTAGTTCCTAATTTCAAGAGGCATGTTATCTCCTTGCAAATTTTCGCAGAATGTTTCTCGGGGAAAAAAGGGGCTGCGCTTTTATAGGCTCTGGGTATTTCAGATTTAGGGAATCCGTGGACGTTTCTATTCCTTCGCTTGTTCTCAAGATCAAGATCGTTTCGTCTTCTTCCCCAAGAGATTTCCTCAAGGAAAGAATCGCAGAAAAGATGAGAAAGCATGTAATAGTGGGTGGGTAATGGGTTACAAAACACCTACTCATCCGCAAGCCTTAGAAGAAGGTGGATGATGATGATACTTATTCACGGGACTTTTACCCCTTGGTTTAAATGGGAATGGGTAGGGGTATTACTTGATGAGATTGTGTTAGCTTTTTTAGAGACCATCCCCCTCGATCACTCGTTTCACTATATCAAGCGTATGCAGACTGTCGCTACCAGGTTTGCCCCTGAGGATGAGCGTCACGTCGCTAATTGAGTAACGCTTTATTTCCTCTAAAGCTTTTCTCCTAGCTCCTGCCTACATACAATCGGTTGCTGCAGTACATGAGACATTCGTACACACCTGTCTGCCTCTTCACCATCTAACAGGTGAGACAAACAACAAAGAGAGATGCTATTCAAACTCATGCACCTTGACCCTTTCTACTTTCAGCATTCATCCAACCAATACCCGAACTATTCTTGTATACTTCATTATGTAAAGTGAAACAAGGGTATGGCAGGATGAGCGTCGTCTTTTCAATACCCAAACTACTTCTAATTAAACACAACAAAATCTTCCGTCTTTTATTATCTTTTTTCTCTTTTTTCCGCTCATTCTTAAATCGGGGAATCGTGTAACTTATCATCCTCGTAAGTGTTCCATCAACACCTTGAATGACACTCAAGGCTGCGGATAGTGTGTCACAAGTTTCAATCAAGCCCCTCCAAGTTACAACACCACAACTCCTTGAGACAATTGTGAATAGTGGACTTTTAATAGGCAAAGTCAACCAAATTGTAGTGAGCTATTAGCCATTCGGGATTGTCGTAGATGATATTTGAGATTTTAAACGGTGCCAGTTGGGCATCGGGACGCTTGAAAACTACATGGTAAGTCATGCGGTAAGAGGGAGCGGATTGAATAGAATGATGCGGCAGAGCTAGCTGCCCTTTTAGCATTTAGATTGCAAGCCATTTGAACTTGAAATCGAACCCGTATAATCATGGGCCGTGTAACTTTACACTTTTATTTCTTTACTTTTCAATCTTTAACAAGTGGTAGTTAGTTGATAGTATACAATAATATATATAAGTAACCTGACGGAAGTATAAGAATAAGAGTTCGGGACCGAGGGAGGGCTGACGTTTTAAAGACTTTGGACTAATTATTATTAAAGGAATGTAAAATTTTAGCCGAACCGAATTCCCTGCCCTGGGCTACTTGTGTAGTATTTCTAATGTATTTGCATGCTCTCACGGCCAATTTGTTCTCCTTTTTCGCTTGCCGCTTCGATTGCGCTAATGAAGGCATTTCGAACACCGAATTTCTCCAATTGTGCCACTCCCGCTATCGTTGTTCCGCCAGGGGAACAAACCGAATCTTTGAGCTGACCGGGGTGAGAGTTTGAGTCGCTCAGGATCAGTTCTGCTGCACCTTTCATCGTTTGCGCTGCCAGTTTTACGCTGATATCCCGTGGAATTCCGAGCTTCACAGCTCCATCTGACATTGCTTCCAGGACGGGGAACATCTGTCAAGGAACAAATAATTTAGAAAATCAATCACTGCGCTTCCTTAAAAAAAACCTTAGGTTGAGATCGCAAATTCTTATACAATGCTTGAAGACGCTGTAAGAAAGCACTGACACTTGTAAGGGTTTTTTCCCTCACTGCCACACATTTTGCGACATGAATACTTTTCGCATGCGCTGATACCTGCGTTGTACGCTCCGGAATTTGTAATCAGCGAGTCAAAAAAGGACAAAGGTGAAACGTCAACGCTTACACAGATAGCGGATCCCTGTAATTTCATGCACCACTACGCCTTTTGTGGAGGCTTCAAAAAATCACAAGGGAATTCCGGAACTCTTTCCCAGGCCTTTTCCAATATCACCAATAATAATGAACAAGAAAATCCACTTACAAATCCAATTCCGGAGCTGAATAAGCCACAGTAAGCATTTATCTGCTCTTCCGGCACGTGATAGCATAATCCGATTTTAGAAAAGATCCCCTCCAGCCGCTCCTGATGCTCTTCCGTTGCATTCTCACCAAGTGCATATACTGCAAAAAAATTGCGAATTGTAACTGGCCGGATTTTGAATTTAAAATGGAGTCATAACGGGTTATGCAGGTAGATTCATGCACTTGCAAAAAATCCGGGTAATTAAAAAATGTAAAATAAGTTTGAAATTACCTGAGCATCCCGAACCCACCCGGACAGCAATGTTGGGCATGACTCTTGCAGTTGCAAATCTCTCATGGTTACCATCATACATTGCAGTGGTTAGTGTGTTGTCGAATGTCAGTAACGACATTCCTGCAAGGATGGAAATGTGGAAAGGCTTGGATTCCATCTCCAAAGTCCGCGGCACAGGACCAATCGCAGCCGCAGCATCTGCCAACGATTGCGGCTTCACTGCCCAGATCACAGTATTTGTAGATTCCAGAACGTCCACTTTTTTACAAAAATTAAAAATTAATTAAAGCCTTCAAATTCATGAAACTCAAATTTCTAAATAAAGTCAATTTTGGCAATTCCATAAAAACACAAACTGTCTGATGTGCTCTTACTGTTCGTTTCTGATACATTGCAACCAGCTTTGGCCCATTCGTCCAAGTAAATCTTATCCGGGCAGCTAACATAGACTTGGGAAGGCTTTAATACACCTGAAAACAGTTACAAGAAAACTCACTTGACTTGATGGATACAGTTCGATGGCGTATATGTTTTTATTCTATTGCTGCTAATACATAAACCTGCAAAATATACAAATATTAATAAAAATGAAGAACAGAACAGAGATTGGTAGAGAACGGAATGCTCCAAGATTTGGAGCAACTTCAGGAAACCGGTCGCCGGTCATGTCACCAAAGTCACTTTCAATTCATTTCTCCTGCTATACCCTTTTGTATATACTATTTTATGGATAATTTGGCATTCTTTTGCCTCTGCTGGTGATCTTCTTCAATAAAGCATTTCCTATTTTGCTTCTTTACCATATATCAACCTATTCCAGAGCCTTCGAACGATCAAAAATCTGTCTCCCAAAGTGGATTTACAACTTTTGGCTTACCTGATTTAAACAAGGCAGAGCGGATAGATGTCGCCATGTTTCCCGCCCCGATAAACCCCAGCGTTTTCAACAACGACATGTTCACGCCAATGAAGATTATTTTGCAAATACTTGTCTTTAAACCACACTCACTAAATCATGCAGTTTCACACCCTTTGCTGGTCCACTCAAGAAGATAGGCCCTTACCACAAATAAAATCGATAGTTAGTTCGATATTGAATCTAAGGTCCTTCCAAGTTACTTCATGTATCGTCAGTTGACAACTAATAATCTCTTTCTCTCTCAAAGTATATCAATCCAAGCATCATCTTGCACCTCACATTATTCTCCCAGCTCGAGAGAGGAAGAAACCCAGCATGGAATTATTACCAGGGAACAGTAATTTTCTGTAAATTCATTTTGTTATCTTACAGTGGAGTACGCAGCCGTTTTATATATGCGTCTCTCATAATACTCAAAGGTTAGCTCCTCTCTCTTGAAGCACCAAACGTGTGCAGTGTGGTGTGCGGTAGGCCATTTGATTTTACATTCTTGGCTGTTAATAATTTATTTTGATACATTCTAAAATCCGTTTATCTCTTATTCACACTTAGCCCCAGTATGCAAAGACTCCAATTTTAGATTCATTTACCCCATAATGCTTATTCATGATAGGATTATCTTAGAGATTTGTGTAAGTTTTATACAGAATTACTTCTGGAAGAGTTTACATTTCCTCCTCCACCCAACACATAATCGTAGTACAGTGCCCCAGCTGGAGCAACATACCTAATACTTGAATGCATTGCATTCAACTCCAGCATACAGTTTAACAACCCTCGCCCAAGATTAACGTCGCAGTTAAGCATTAAGCCTATGGCCCAAGTGATACGCAGTTCCCAGATAGTAAAGCGTCCCATGGGATCACATATGCGTTTCCTAATCCTCACTACGACAAATACGTTTTACCTCTCGCTCTCTCTCTGGAGAATATCATATAGCATAGCTGGATCGTCACTCGTATGCAGCTGAAATAGCAGGGAATGATGCACTTTTAAAAATTTGATTCGCATTTAATAAAAATTTGATAAAAATATTGGCAATTGGCACATGTATAATTGTCATAAATTGTCATTTTAAGCGAAACTAGGAGGTAATTAGATAGGCATATAAGAGCTCGTTTGAAAGCGTCAGGCAGTAGGGTTTGAGTGGTAATGCTAGGCTTACCAGTAAAATAAAATAAATATTACAATACAGAATTTTAAGTTTAAAGAGATCGTCCATTCAAGTCGTTATTGAGCTTTGGTTTTGTCCAAGGAATAGGTTATGCGTCGTCATCCATCACGTCCTATGTCTTCGTTTCGGTAAGTCTAAAGTAAATTATTCTGTTACCTCATCATCACGTCAGTTTGATGCGGGGAGCAAGAGGAGGTCACGGGTGAAGTGTAGATTAAAGCTAGCTTAGAGGCAGTTAAAACTAGGCAGACAGTTGGGCGACATCTAGTCACGTCAGTTTGTTGTCAGAAATTTTTTTAAACAATCATTTGGTAACAAAAACAATGTACAGAATAACAAATAATAATCATAACGTTAACTTTTTTAAATAATTACGCAGAGTAATCTATGATTAACAAACTTCATGAGGCTTTCTTAGCTGCAACTTCAGCCATTAAATTACAGGAATATTTGGCACACGTTGGCGGACTGTCCATGTAGGCTCGCGCCATTCTTTGTAGAGGTGACGGCATATGATTTTCAAATCGGTAAATCATTCTGCAAACAAATTTTAATTGAAAATTTACATTAAAACCCTTCATCAAGTCCTGCAGTTCAAACTCGCAGGCTTAGATTTGAAAAAAGGAGCTACATTTCCTTTGCTGATATTGGTAGAGAATCTTTATAAAACCCTGCGGATTATCACAGGTAACAAAGGTTACAAAGAAACGGAAAAATACATAATATAAAGGTATGAAGCCGCAACTCTTACCTCGTCATAGCCCTGTCGAATAGTGACCCTCTGCTGACCCGGCTAACCTCACAGGAGATTCTTTCAATACATTTCTCGCTTTCAAGAACACTTCGTGCTAAATTGGTCATCTTGCTGCTAATATCCGCAAATCTGAAGATTCCAAAAGTTCGCCCGGTTGGACTTGATGGAATAGTGATGACAGGGAAAGGAAGAAAAAGGAAGAAAAGTGGCAGGATGAGGAGAAGAGGGATTCCCAGCAACAATATGAGAGGAAGTCCAAGACCAAAGCCTCCCTTCAACAACCCTAAGATTCCCAATCCCTTGAGACCTTTAAGACCCAAAAGCCCTGCAAGTCCTCCAAGACCGGCGCCAGCCCCACCTAGTGAAGATCCTTCAGCATCTAAGTCGAATACTGTAAAACAAAAGATATATTGTCATGTTCACCGTTCCAGTTCCTAAACTAACTCACTTCCTAAGAGCTAAAACAGTTACGACTAAATGCTTTGGTGCGTTGGAAGATATCCTGGACGAATGCCAATTGTTTCGCTGCCAACAACACTGGCTTGGCAAATGCAATGCAAGCCGACCCTACTGCGCCATCTACCTATGAAGTGTATGTAAATAGTAAACTCACCATCTCCATCATTGGAAAAGAAAGCTGGTGGACCGTTTGAATTTCCCTGAGGTTGCGTTCCATAAGGTTGAGGATTTTGTTGATGACCAGCACTATTATCGCTCCCATAGCCGTAGTCTTGAGCAGCATCAGTATACGAGTCTCGGTTCCAGTTGGGTAGTCGACTGTAAACAATATTTCCTCCCGCTGGCATATTACCCGGAGGGTAATAATAAGCAGCTCTGTACTGGCCATCACTAGCACTAGGCCCAACATTATTCGACTCAACATTTCCAGCCAACTCGTTACCCGCCCCGGAACCACCCACTCCTCCACTTCCGCTCCCTCCTTGGAAAATATCCGCAGGTGGGTTTCCTCCAGGAACCACATTTCCACTAGCACAGGCAACTCCGAGCAGGACTGCACAAACTACTTCTGCAAAACTGAAGGCTTTTCCACAACGTCTCACAACTACAACAGGTCGTTTCGCCATGATCAAGGGCAAACAATTTAAATCCGAACCGCCTCAACGAAAACCAGCGCTAATCATGTACAGCTCTCAGAATTCTGCAAGGCTCATGATCAATCGGGAGAACAATTGGCAGCGCACAAATCTTTTTGATCACTGACAAAACTCTAGCTGGAAATCAATGTTTATATAGTCTCTGTGGTCCCCACAACATCAGTGAGGGGACATAGGTGCATTTGTACCGATAGCCCTCGCAAATGCGAAATCGCATTTGTACCGGTAGCCCTCGCATTTGTACCACTACAACGGTACAAATGTACCGACAGCCATCGCAAATGCGAAAAAAGCTTCAAAAAAGGGTCAATTTTGCAGTTTATTCGACCTGCGGGTTCCTAGAAGTCGTCTGCGGGTGAATTTTTTTATTGCATTCGAAAGAGTAATAAAAACTGCACAAAATGTAGATGGTTATTTAGAATCGTAGATGGTTATTAGAAGTTATGGGACTTTGAAATATATGTTACTTTTATACCACAAGTGGCATGTATCAAATTCCTAACGGCTATCAGTTCTTCCCTACACTTACTTTGCTTATCAGACTTCTCATGATTCATGCATACGTAAATTCGTCTGATGCTAGTAAACGCTGTTTTGGTATCAAGCAGACTTAAGCATCACTTGGATCTTTCATAAAAGCTTCATATAATCTTTGACGTTTCTACGGCAATGGTTGTCTCTGCCTATCCCTTTATCATTGGCTTTATGAAATTTATATGAAAAACGATATGAACGGGGCATTAAAGTTTTGTTAATTACTATTTGTAGTAAATCAAAGTAGAATCCATTAATTTCAAGTTAACCCTCTCGGACTGTGCCAGAATAATTTCTACTTGTTATTGTCATATAAAGGGAACAGCATCGTCCACCTGTGGTTCGGACGCGTTATGTATATGCCACACGCTCTTATGAACCGATTTTATAACCGACTTATTTAGCAAATGTGAGGGCTGTCGGTACATTTGTACCGTTGTAGTGGTACAAATGCGAGGGCTATCGGTACAAATGCGATTTCGCATTTGCGAGGGTTATCGGTACAAATGCACCTATGTCCCCTCACTGAACATCTGACCCTTTCCTTACTGACCCAGTTATGGTGTCCATCTCCCGGAAATAGGAGAGGTGAACGACGCACACTAGGGACAGAGACCCCTCTCTCATCCCACACACATTCGTAGTTATAGTTATATTATTACACTTTCCTCCGAATTGCCAATACATACGACTCATTCACCCGTACCAAATTTCTATAACCATCCAACCGTCCATAACAATAATACCTAAAACATTCATTGTAACAACACCAACTATGACACATCCCTCTGCACTCTTCTACA
The DNA here is from genome assembly GCA_906901655.1 of Sminthurides aquaticus. Classification (NCBI taxonomy): domain Eukaryota; kingdom Metazoa; phylum Arthropoda; class Collembola; order Symphypleona; family Sminthurididae; genus Sminthurides; species Sminthurides aquaticus. The sequence goes on along the minus strand of CAJQTT010000016.1, from coordinate 3,849,354 downwards.
TATGACCACCGTCCATTGCCATTAAAATAACTCTCCCCTGATTATTTTTGCAGGACTTCATCCATATCAAAGGAATCCCTCGCCCTTGGGGGACCTCCAAGCTTTAAAATTAGAGAGTCATCATCATCTCCCGGATCATACATCCGTTCTCAATCAATCCATCCCGCACACACAAACGTTTCTTTTCCCCAAGCGTCCCTAAGTGTCCCATACCTCTTCATTATACGTTATGTATTTGCCCAATCTGACACGTCATAGTCATTTTCTCTATTGTTCCATCACCCCCTTTGCCACAGGCTTAATCCATTTGAGTCATCCTCCTCCTTCTCTTTCCTCTCAAGTGGGCTTATGATCCTATCACTGTAAATCATTTACCAATTTCAAATCCAACATCCTCATCAGCCCTCACTTCCTCCTTACATCCTCATGTCTTCAATCAGCGTCTTCATAACATCATTAACATGCAATTACACGCCAAATCAAATCAACCTTGGCTATTAACATTCTCTCAAGTTGCAGCAGCGGCGCTGCTGCAGCGCAGCAGTAGCGTCCAAGCGTATATCTGCAAACGCCTCTTTTGCCAGAAAATACCCTTTGAAAGCATTGTAAATGCTGGCTGGCAAACAATGTTACTCTATCCCTGATAACATGGTGAAGTCGATTACGCGCAGTTTCGACGCCAAGGAGTCGAAAGCCACAAATCGGCATAAAAGTTGTGCATAAAATGCGTGTAAAGAGCGCAGTGAGTTAGCGCCGTGAAAAATGCACGGAATATGCAACTTTCAGGCTTGTTGTTCTGCTTTAAAATCGAATTTGAAAGCAGAAAATACGTATGCGATGCAAAGTCTCCTCAGCAAGGAGAGGGAGAGAGGAGTGGATACGGAGGAGTACGTTGCTCATTGCCCGCCACTGCTTTGTTGTTATTCATTGCATGTGAGAGCGCTCCACTGCCTCTCCAAAAACAGGAAAGAACATTTCCCGCTCTGCTTTCCTTGTGCATTCAGTTCTTGCAGAGCTTTGCAATGAGTCTCATTGCGTTTTCTAACTCTCTAATTTTCAGCAGTAATCGCAGTTATTATAAGTAAGTTCACAGTAAAAAGTTAAGTGTCCGAAAGCCTTATAATGAGTTCTGTGTGCCTAGTGTAAATTCAGTTGTTAAAAGTGTGAGAGGAGAGGGGTTAGCTGCACTAATTTATTGTTTAGGAAAAAACTCTCCCGCCAGATTTTTAGCTACAGAATTTGAAAGTTATAAATAAATAATTATTTTGTTCCCAAATCTGATGTTAAAGAAATGTATGCTGAATCAAAATGAAATGAAAATGAGCTAGCTATGGATGAAGTATATCGTAATAATTAATGAAATCATAATTTTCATAAAGTACAAAGGCAGAAACCCTGCATATTATAAGCAGTAAATATGCTTCTCGACCGCGTCAAAACGAGCCGGAGACAAGCGCAGTTTATGCGTGGTTTCGACCTGCATATTTCATGTATCTCCGCGGCGGCCAAACCTAGCGCATTTACGGCGCCGTGTGTAGAGCATTTTATGCGCAGTTTTGGCGCTACCGTGTTATCAGGGTATGCTCATGCTGTGCTACGTATACACAACGTATACAAATTACCTATTCCTTTGCGCATGTTTAATTTCTTAAAACACCTACGTCCGTCAGCATCACCCACAATTCTAGTTACGCTTTTACTTCCAAGAAGATCGGTCATTGAGCTTTTCCTTACAATAGATCAATGCGTCTTCCTTGTCCATTATCTCGGCTTTCTCCTCAACCTCCATCGTTAGTGAATCATTTTTATCGGCAGCGTTTAGATTCTTTGAATTTCTCAGCCTTGTTATTCTCCTATTCTCTGATCAAACGCAGGTTTTAATTATTCATCAATTTGTCTCAGTGCGTTTATTGCTTTTTGTTTAGTCTTTCGTTCAACATCGCTTTTAGTTTCCATTTCATTTTAAATCAATTCAATTCTCTCTTAAATGACCCCGTTATGTTTATATGTACTTTTCTCTGAAAATTTCCGGAAGTAACTATAAGACCGGAATTAAGTCTTTCATATCCGCTTTTAAAAGTTCAAGAGCCTCTCTCTCTTACAACTTACTCATCTCATGTCAGGAATCCTAGCAAGTCGTAATAAAGTAATCCTGAGGGCGTGTTTTCACATCCATTCCTTGTCCACCTTACTCTACATCCGGTTTAAGGGCTTTCACTTTTTTTTCCTCATTCATCCTGCTAATCCTTCATCTGCATCCGCCTAATATGCTTGTATGACGTCAATGGGTGACACAACTTCTCAAAAGTTTCATCAACGTGGATGCGTATCTTAAATAATTCAAAAAGAAAGGAAGAACAGTTGCATGGGATATGAAGCCAAGATTTACACCCGACGGATGTTCAAAAGCTAAACATTGCGAATGGTAATGGTAAGAGTGGTTCTTTTTGTCATAAATATGCGTTTTGTAAAATTATGAGAAGAACACCGCTCCGTAACTTTTTTGTGTTTTGACATTACCTTAAAGATTCCAAAAATTGCATTTATGCAGGCTTGCGATGTCTTGCACCAGATTCCTTTATTCTTGGATTCAAAATGTTAACGATTATTATCACATCAAATCCAATCACAAAATTATTAACAGAAAACAATTAATGATTGAGTGGAATAAATGAACTCAGAAAGAGTACTAGTAATCTAAAACTGTCGCTGATTGTAAATAATATCGGATTAGTTACCATCCCGCTTTTGCAATTCTACAATAACAATGCTATGTCCTCCTTACAATTAAAAGTATAACATGCTCAGGTCTACGTTTGACCTTGATTGAATACACTTTCTGCACGCTAGGGACTATAGAGACCATTCAAGAGTCTGCCTTCATTCTATGCAAGATTATTGGCACCTATATTTTGTGATGAGTTACCGTTCAGGAATAAAAATCGCCATTGGGCTTCTCAATCAGTCAATTCAATCACAATTGTATTTATGTAGCGCTTTATCTGTAATTGGAGCAATAAATTATCCGGTCTGCGACAACCTGTCTTCCACCTTTCTCTCAAATCAAATCGAAGAGAGAATCCTTACAACACAATAAGAAGAGTTTAAGTTGCTGCGGAAAATCATCTTCCAGTGATATACTCAAGACATGACACTTTCCTCTTGATACCAAAGCTCGCATTTCGCTGTATAATACCAATCAAACTGTTGGTATACATGATTACTTCATGTATTTTTAAAACTTGTCGCTACACTCGCAATCCAGTTTTACGGAGCATGTCCACTACCAGAAATAAGAATGTTGGCGAGTCGAATGGCATATGAGTTCCAATTCAACCCGTCTGTATGAACGACGACGATATCGAAAGCATAAATTAAATACTTGTTTCTGGCTCCCGTCCCTGCTTATCCTTTAATACTTTCACGGGTACCACTCTGGTCATACCAAATTAATTCTAATTCTAACCCAAAGAAAAATCACGTACTCGCGCGCATGAACAACTATGCTAAAGAAGATTTCATCTTTGTATTTACATGCTCATGCGGTTGGAGCAGTGAACCTAACCGGAGCGCAGCTACGTAGCCCTTGACCACTGCTCACTAAAGAAGATCCAAAGTGCTTGAATCAATCTTCCCATGACAACTTCTTACATTTCTCTTCTTTCTGAAGCCACCACAACAATCCTAAACAAAGATAAATCTTTTCATCTTTAGAATTCCTCAATAAGCCACAATCAACTTTCATTCTCCACATGGCTAATTTGGGCCTCACCTACGGATGGAATCTGACCATAATATTTTGACACAACCTGTCACCTATCCCAATTCCACCCACCAATATCCTCTTCCTTCATTTTCTTCTCCTCCCTGCCTTTTCTCCCTTATCGATTCGATATACATATTTCTTAATTCATCACTCAAGAAGATATTTTTTTAGATTCATGTCCACCCTCCGCCCTCAATTAGATTCATTCCTTGTTGACGTTATTAAAAATAGCGTTTCTCGCACATGTTGCATGTATTGTCAGCTCCGCTCATTTTTAAGCTTATGCACGCTCTTGAACACCTCCAATGCGCTCTTGACCCAATGAATTGCCCTGTTTATTGCTCTGCTTAAAAACAAAGACGAACCCAGGTTTTGCTATAAAGTTTTATTATTAATAGCTTTCAGGCTTCTTTCATTCTCCTCTCATCTTCCTACCAATGCAACCTTCTTCTTCCCGTATCCTCTATTCGTATCCTTCATCAATGACACCATGAGTTTATTATTTCTCACATTCTGACGCGTGGTCATTTCATTGTATGAGAAGATCAATTCATCATTAAAACATTTTTTAGGATCTCGGTCGTCGGACTATCCGGCCGGTCATTTGGCTTGTTTGTCAAAAGGGTGGAAGAGCCAGTTGTATTTCATCTTACAGTTGTACCTTTTCCGATTGTATATTGCAACTATTAATAAAATTATTATTCCTGTGTGCCGGCTTCTGATGTACATTCATGTCATGTTCTTTGAAATTCACTCAACCAGATAGCAAATCAATGCGTCCAGGATGTGTCCATCAACTTTGATTGAATACAGTGTAATTACCGCAAGTATTCCTGTCTCTCATTTTTCTTCTCTGCCCTGTCGTCCCTTGGCTATAAATATATGCATTCAATGATTATCGGAGCTCGTGTTTAATTTCAACCAGGTATGACATGTCAATAAATACGTTTAGCTTTTGGAAGAAGAAGAAGACGCTACCCCACACCTTTTAAAGTGGATTGATTCAGGCTTTAGGCGAAAAATAATCCAGGTGTTTATAACGTTGTTGCAGCTAACGATGAGCACCGGGATATTTGTACTACGGAATAATTTAAAAGTTATCAAGCATCTTATGATTTTTAATTATTCTTCTTTCGCATGCTTCATTATTCATTTACCCCGTAATTGTAATGCATATAGCGTTTCGGTGTCCATAGTCCATCTCTTGAGCTTGAGCAGCATGTGTTCTCAGATCGGCCTACAGTGTGGCCCCACACTATGCCAAGTTTCAGACACTCACTCGCTCTTCTGTAATTAACTCATGGTCCAATTGACTTACAAGCATTTAAAATTGAGCATTCCAATTCAGGTGATAGTAATAATTAATATCCACATATGTGACTTGTGTTGGGAAGTGAACAAGAACAATTCACAAGAGAGCGTGTGAGCCCCCTTATTCTTAGCGCTTAGTAAGCGGGAACGCAGACCTGATCTATCTACCGCTTTTCTGGCATGTATAATAAACCCCTTGGAAACGCACTTTTCTTGCAGTCCAGAATCTCCGCCAAGCACGACCTCAGTTGACGATCCTAAATTGAAAATAACACCTGTGCAAGAACACAGGTTTGCGCATACGTGCCAAACTGTAGCCAGTCATCCCTGCCACAGCCTAGTCAATCCAAGTATCCAAGGAGGTACGATAATATGTAGACCGAATAATCTTGGAAATAAAGCTCACGAATGACCCAGCTATTATAACACTTACACTCCCCCCATGCCGTGCCCAAGCTGAAAGTCTAGGGTTTGTGGAGAAAAAAAGAAACCGAAACCATGGAAGTAGCCCGTATTCCCGTACCTTCTTATTGCACAGACTGTGAGAATTTTCTACATGCTACTTGCAACGGTCATGTGCGCTTTAAATTGCAAACTCATCATTTATCAAGGTTTAGCCTCCTCCATGGTTAATGGATACTGTAGCGTAGTAGCCCAATTCGGATTGCCCCAAGGAAGTATATAATCATTTTACTAGAACGATCAGAATCCGACAGGGATTTGCATCAGCACAGTTTGTTAGTCGACTCATATATTGAGTGGAGGGCGGGAGCGGGAGTGAGATCAGCTCGTTATACAGATTAGCAAATCAATCACCCTCTGGTCAACCGCTCTTCATAAAGCCTCTATTGCTTCCCTAATTGTCCTTAAGGAGGCGAGAATGAGAAGTGTGGAACCAGAGCGAATCAGATTTTCACTCGTCCTCAAACCATGTCAACCCTATCATCAATATCCTTGTCACGTTATTGTCCTATCGTCTTCTGTGTACTCCCTAAATTCCGCTTACTTTTTCCACTTGATTAAATATTCTACTTTCTCGGAATCGTTTACAGATTGTTTTCACCCTCTTCATGGTGGCGACCTCTGCCTTCAATTATTGCCTCATACAGTCATACATGCCATTCCATTCACATTTCTAGTATACGCACAGCCATAGCGAGATCCAACGATCAATCTGTATAAATTACTAAATGGTTTGTCAGCGCCATCTGTATCCTCAGCGCCTTTCCGATACTAGATTTCTATTACTTGGATTGTCTATTCTGCCAATATTACCAAAACTGATTAATTTTTGCAGATTCTTGCCATAAGTATGTATGTTGTAAAAAACTAATATAGTATTAAGCCTTGAAAAGGTCTCAAGTTTTCTTTTCTCTGTTTTTAATAATCTAAGATAAATCTTGACTCATAATATTTATGCTAACGGCTACTTTTCTCTACTACAACCTACCCTACCCCAACCCAACATCCACCACGAGTCAAAGTCGTACAGTTACTAGCTGCTAATCCATCCAAATCTTCCCTACCGCTAGCGCTATGTTTAGAACAATCGTAACTTCGGCCTTAGCTTTCTCCCCTTCCGTCCATTACTTTCTGGAACAAGACCTCACTTTTAAGTCCAATTGGTATCTCCCTCGCCTTGCCCTCTACTTCACCAATTGCAAACTTGGAGAGTTGGCAAAACGATTAGACTCTTCTGTCCTTCCAGGCTATCCAAACTCGCTGTTGTGTGTATTCCTTGTTTGACCCACTCTCACACCTCCATCCATTCCAACGGAAGTCGATTCCATATAGACTCTCCTCTAATCGTGACACACTTTGCTTCTGATACCTTCTTCACCCCCTCTCTTGTCTCGTCTAACCATCCAGCCCTAACTGTCCTACTTCTTTTTAACTTGTCCTAAGCCTAGAATCCTTAACCTACTAGAGCCATGGCAGAAATCAGAAAAGTCCATCTTTCCCCATGCCCTCTTAGAGGGATAGGAGCCTTTGGTAGGAGAATCCTTTTCCAACTTGTACTCGTCTATCTTTGTTCACACTCTCTTCCTGGGGGAAGAAAGATGATAAAGTAGGTGAGGAGCTTTGGAATATTGCGTGAGTAGGTCGCGAATTGAAAACGATAGCTTGGTTCGGGTAAGTAAGGTTGCTGGATTTTCAGTCTATTCCCCTTAAAATCCCATCTCGTTCAGGATAAAGCTTCAGTCTGCCGTCCGTTCTCTCCCTCTCCTCCTACAGTGGTTCACTTGGCTGAAAACATAGGAAAGTAACAAGAAAAACTATGCTAAGGACAAATCCAACCATATCTTAGCATACAGGAGGAGGCAATGGGGCAACCCCTACAATCTTTCCGAATAGCTTCCGCGAATTTTTCGCAAGCGCAATGATATTGGCCCCTCGCTCTGTCTGCCTGTATGCTGTACGGAGCAGATTATTCCTTACCGCGAGTTCTCAGGCTTGCAAAACTTTTAGACTGTTCGAGCTTGTGTGAATTTCTCATTGTGTACTGCTACGAAGGCTGACTCAATGTTCAAACTCAAGCATGCCGTAACATATGTAGCATTTCTATTCCATCGCAAGCATCTTTCCTTCCCTCGTCCTTGCCTATTGCAACTTGCAACTTGGGCTGAAGCTACTCAAGCAGTTTTCTGCACATGTGTGCGGGGTGTTTTACAGAAAGCTTGTGGATTCCTGAGGAAGGTAACTCACACTCCACACTTTTGCACATGCACAGTATTCCTTTTAAACTGCGCAAAGGGGAGAACTGCAACAAGTTGAGGAAAACACACAGGCTGCTCCTGCAATGCAGGAACGATCCACTTGGTCCCAACAAGATTACATGCTGTGGAGCATAGGAGGGGGAAGGATAGGCAAAAATAGAGGCTAGATGATATGAAAATGGTGTTGAAGTTTAAGGGCAAGGCGAGTCCTTGGAAATCGGGGCCGTGGAGGAAATAGACCAAGGGTATGGAGATTGTGAGTGAGAACGGTCCACAATTCTGATTCCGTCTACTCTGTTCACAGTTTTCCCTTGATGAAAACAAGTTCAAGGTTCGATTCTCCTCAAAATAAGAGGACAAGGTGAGATGGGTTGGAGAGAGAAGGATGAAGATTCCATATTCTCACACAGGGTTTTAGGTCAATGATATTTTCCAAGAGAATATGGGTGAGCAGGGCAGACAGAGTCCCGGCACAAGGACATTATTCCTCCAATTCCTCCAAAATAATACAAACCACCCATTTACCCTACAAAGTAGCTTGATAAGAGCGGATTCAAGGATCAAATCCCTTCCAAGGTCCAAATTTCCTGTCCACTCAACTTATCTACGTTTCCTGGGCCGCCACAGCCCTCAAAACATTTCAAACCCTCTTGGCCTCAGCCCCTCGGTAACTTTAGCCTTCTTCTTGTAAATTTTGCTTGCTACTGCTATTAACCTGTCTTATTGTGTAATCCATATTCCATTACCTCCTCCTCTTCACCTTGTCTATCAGTTATAACAATTCCGTATCCGTCCACCCCTTTTTTATCTTATATTCCTGCATTTTACCCATCTTCGTTGTTCCGTTCATCCCTCAGCTATATATTAATTACCTTGAGCTGGATCTACTCCTGGATGGGGGAAGTGGTACAAGTTTTTAGCTGTAATCCCCCACAATCCACAAGTTGCGAATCAAAAGCTTCTTTAAACAGAGCGCAGGTCGTCCGTGTCATCGGTTCTTATAGAGGATCCGACAATAGTACTGTCATAATACTGCCTACTTTGCAGCACAAGACTACTTGAAGCGTAGCAACAAGTAGCCGAGCAACATGAACTACGGGTGCAAGAAACGCCTTTCAGACAAAAGATCATCTACTAATGGATCAGGTCCCAGTACACCTTTCCGTCCTACCTGCTCTCCTATTGTATTCTGCAGGATTGTTAAAAACGTTTCCATGCTTGCCATCATAATCAGCTTCTTTCCTCATCCTGTCACGGTATGTAAACAAGACCGTATGTGCAGTGCACTGAATTTATTTTGCCAAAAATAACACAAGAGTAAGCCACGCGAGAGGCTAGTCTTTCAATTCCTTGCAATACATTTTGCAGTCCTGCCTATCCATGTCACTAGCTTTGCTTTGAATGGAAGTGTGCGGATTTTGTTTTCCAAACGTAGCTGTCACACTTGTCATCTTCTTTGATTTATTGCATAACGTGTATAGAAGAAGCGCGCCGTTGGCACGCTTTTTGCCTTTAGAAAGATGCACCATCGATGCATTTCGCACTTGATGGATGCTGTATGGAATGTACACTTAACAGCTAAAGCTCTGGGGGCTCACATGCCACAGTACTTGGATGACTTTGACGCTGGATTTTATTGTTTTTTTAAATTGCAGCTGATGCATTTGAGAAATGTTGGAGAGGTTGATGTGGCTGTAACGGAGACAGAAATTGCAAGGAAGGTAGCAGAGGATCTTGACCTGTCTGTGATTGGATTCTTGACAAGAACGGGTCCGTGTAAAAATAAGGTTAGTTATAAAATTCTATTTTTTATAATTAAAATAAAATTATGGCAGTTATTTCTATACAAGACCTTGTGTTTGTCACCTATTTTAAAATACATAAATGTATATAATATATGTTGCAAACATTTTACAGCAAAGCAACAAGGACTGTTTCAAAATATTGCAATGGTGGGATCCTAATTCTAGTGAGAAACAGGTAAGATTTTTCACAGGTTATCCCCTAGGCAAATAAGTAGAAAACCATCCACTTAGCGGACTATCATATGCACATCAATCAATTTATATACGTTTACGAAGCATATTTTCTAGTCAGTTTTATCCCCGCTAGTATTGCCAACATTCAGTAACAGTTTCACGTTTTAAATTTTTTACAGATAATCTTGCAACAGTCAAAAATAATCCAGAACATCGGAGACCTGGATCCGTTCGAGCTTATTCAGGAGCCAAATCTATTAAACCCAGATCATGCTACAGTACTGACCAACGCGGTAACACCAGCAGCATCAATCCCAGAAGATCTGCCTGAACGAACTACCTTGGAATCCTCAGCAGAATCAATCAGTTCTACAGAGTCTCCTATTCTTGCCCTCTCCCTGTCGCAAACCCAGGTGCCCGTTGAAAATCCCTTGTTTCATTTCCCTCTCCACCTTTCAACCAGTCCCATTATAACTAGCAAAGCTAATAAAACGTTAATGAAACAAGGCCCTAGAATTGAATCAGCAGAAAAGAGTAGGACGGTCGTAAGTCCAGACAATAATAAAAGAGCAATTGTACCTGCTACAAGCGCCATCGGAAGGGTCAGCGAAATGTCCGACAGTGTTATCAACGACAATGTTACACCTAAAAATCTATCGAAGAGTAACAACAAGTCCCTTTCTTCCCCCATCCATTCCGCAATAAAACAAAGCATCTAAAATAGAGACGAAAGAGGACAGACTGAAAATAGATAGACTGAATCAAATGAATCTCTCAGTAAAAGGGACATGATATTGATCCCTTTCTTGGACATAAAAGGAATAAGCCCCTAGGTCTCTGTCGGATTGTTAAGGTTATAAAAAACAGCCGAACTTGTAAACAAGGGATAACGGACAGACAAGGAGGACATAAAAGACATTCCGAGCTTTCATTTTTCTATTTAAAATCAAACAATAAAAACTGGAAGCGGTCAAGCCAAACAAGGCGGATGTAAGGTTGATCCGTCTGAATTTGGGAGGCACAGACGTTAGGATTCCGAATTCACATAGTGCAGTCTCAGGAGGACCACAACACGAATCGCTAAGGCAAGTAAATGGGTCAGAGCAACCCACTTGAGGAGCATGACAAAAATAAAAAGAGAATCAATCTCAACAAGACAAATTCCTAGAGAAGAATAATCATTTACTTTTATTATTGCCCTTCCGTTGAAGAAACGTTTGTAACAACTCCAAAACAATTGTAAAACATGTCCTAACGGGTCAGTATGCCGTACAATCAATGCATCTTACGCATATGTGTACTCGTAATGAGGAATTTGTTTGGTTACTTGTTGTGACGCAGGTAGACTCGAAAGGAGACATACTAATGTATTTTTGTCTTTGAATGCCCCAAGCCCCAGTTTGAAATTATGAAGTAGCTTGTAATAATAATAGCCTCATCTAAGCGGAATAACTGTTGAGACTGAGACTGAACAATTCTAATTATGTTGTTTTACCTTCTTAATAGACGAAAATACTGTTAAATCCGATATAAATAATATACATGTAGTAGAAAATAACTTTTGTTCTCATAAATAAAAAAAATCATTTAAAATTCTCTTAATAAGTAATGAAATTTCATTTTAAAGTCTAATCTAAAAAATCTTAAAACAAATACGGCTGTTCCTGTCACGTGTTTAATTTCGTAAACTTTTAGAGGTCCCCCACTCATCCAAAAAATTTAAGGGATTTTCAAGGAATCTAAGATCATGCTTCATTTGTAACCGTAACGCTCTATAAAGGCCAGGAGAAAAAATCAACTCATCTAGAAGGGACACGATTCTGTTTTATTGGCCTTTACGTCAGCCTTTTCATACAAAAATAAAGTATTCCAGGATCCACCCGCATCCTTCACGTTATTAGCTTGTTGGTGTTGATTGTAAAACCCTTCAGTGACAAGACAAGTATCATAAATCCTTTTTCATTTAAAGAATTTTTAAGGGTTTTATCTAACTACTGTACCTTTTCAAAACAAAACGTGGATACTTGAACTCTGGTCTGGTCTGAAAGCAACAACATAATTTTGTGCTGGAACAGCATTCTGCGGAATCATATAAAAGCAGACGATATTTTTTATCACAATCATTGATTCCTGGAGAAGAGTTTCTTCCACAACTCTTTTTTGCCCTCCAAGATTTTCTCCGAATTTCAGTTTTTAGCGCATTTCCAACCTTTTCTTTATTATTATGGCCAGCAAGAAACTTCTTAAAATGGGAGAAATCTTGTTTGTCACTGCCATATTAGCTAGGATTGTTCTGGGGGTAATTCTTTTTACATTTCAAAAATTAGTATTGAGACATTTTCCACATCTTCAAAAATTATATATATATATATACTCTTCGCTCAAGTATTCTTTTAATAAGTTTTCGTGAGAATGATAAAACTGCAACTCTTAATATGCCTAAAATAATTATTAATTACAGCAAGCCGCGGCTGGAGAACAAAGCCCGCTAAGGACAACTCCCGTAACTACCGGAAGACCTCAAACTTCAATGTACAACAATTTCCCTATTCTTATACAACCTGGCAGATATTCCACAATTGGTTACAACCGACCCTTTGTTCAAAACGCTCACAGTATGATCAACTCTGCGTACTACCCGCAGTATCAGCAGCTTCTTCGAGCCATACCCTTACAACCGGTTGGAACAAGACCTGCACCTGGATTGGCCAAATCCTCAGCGAATTTGAAGCCCATCACCCCACTGGATCCACGATTCTTCTTGTTTCCCTGGACGTGGGGAGACAATGACTATGAGGGTCAGATGAAGGCAGATGAACCGGAGATCCATTTCCATGAACATGTCTTCGTGAACGGTCAAGTAAGCAATTCTTTTCTGGAAGCGTCAGCATCACTAGCTGTTAATTCGGCACAAATGTTGTCCCTCACAGACTTTTTATAGAAATTACCCTAGCAATCCCTAGATTTCGGCACTAACTAGAGATTAGGCTCCGCGTGTAGAAGTCAAATGAAAATATTAATATATGACTCATTTTGTTTATTTTCAGTACGCCATTTTAGATGACGGCTTCGTTTACTATTACGATCATAACTGGAGTCGCAGTGAGAAGAAGGAACCAGAATACAAGTCTCTTGAAGCTCCTCCAGTTCCTATCCCCGGTTCAACCCTTGCGCCATTAATCACAAAGACGGAGGCAACACCTGTAGAACCAAACTAATGCATACCAGATGAAAGTTCCAGCTCGTATTACAATGAATAACAAAATTAAGTAAATAATCAATCATAGACGTTTTACTACAGGTTTGTAATTGAAATATCTTTGAATTCTGTCAATCAAGTTATTTATTATTTAATAAATAAATCTTGTAAACCAACTCCTTGCAACACCATGTTTCAGAAACTCGTCACTTTCATATCAAAATTAAAGTCAATCCCATAAAACTTTGAAAAGTAGGGTTTTAAATATCTCCTAAAATAGTAACGCGATAATACAAAATGCATTTGGTACCGTTGAGTCAACGGTTGACGCTATAGCAGCTTTTAACCGGAAAAAATTCCGGGAACTGGAGGAAGCTGTAAATCGTAAACTCTGATTCTGGAAATCGGGTCATAAAAACTGAGCTGAAGTGAAAAAACTTCTAGGAGGACCTGGAGCAGTGAAAGGGTGTACGAATTGATATTGATACTACTAAAAAACTTCCTTGGTTACCGTATAAATAGCTGGTGTCATTTTTCTATTTTCATCATTCACTTCTCATCTCTTGGATCTCATGGAACTGAAATTTTGTTCACTCCGAAGCACAGGTCTTTAAACTTTGAGCCGATACTTTGAAAATTTTTGTTTGCAATTTAACATATCCTCCAAAACTAGCCTACAAGAAGTTTTTACGAGATGGCTTTCCTCGGAGCTCTGCTTCTACTACTAGTTTCCCTGGGTGTAAGTTACAAATTTTTAAATTTTCTTACTTCAAAATTGAACCTGGAACATGTCTACTTTACAATCTCCGGCTCTTTTCTCTGGCTATCAACACTTGAAGCTGCGAAATCAGACGAAGGGCTATTTACCACTGTAAAAATTGGAATGCTAATAAAAAATTTCTAATTCCAGTTTGGAACTGCACAAGTTGCCTACCGACGGCAACCAGCGTCTTCCAGTTGGACCCAACCGGAAGCTTATCAGTACAGCACAATGACACTTCCGTCCCAACAGCAATATACTACTCGGCCATACAGCTGGCAATGGCGGTACCCACAGCAACAATATCCCTACATCAGCTACAGTCGTCCTCAGTACTATGATCCGTCTCAGACCTACCCAGTTGCAATGCTGTGGCCATCCCTGCAAAATTATCCCGCACCAGCTACTGGAGATACTGATCCAAGTCATATAGATCGTTCCGACTCGGATCTTCCTATACAAGCAGAAGCAGCACCCTTGGCTCAAGGACCAGCACATGATCAACAGCCAGGTCATTCCCACGGTGATGGCCACCCTCACACTGATGTTCATGACCAACAACCGGGTCACAGTCATAACGACGGCCACCCCCACGTTGATGCACATGATCAGCAGCCGGGTCATCACCACAATGACGGCCATTCTCACAGTGACGCTCACGACCAACTCCCTGGACACCAGCATAATGACGGTCATCCTCATACCGACCCACATGACCAGAGGCCTGGTCATTCTCACAACGACGGTCATCCTCACGCTGACGCTCACGATCAAATCCCCGGACATCATCACAGTGACGGACATTCTCATACCCACAGCCAGGGTTTTGCTGAAACAACGGAACCGGAAGCGGTCAGGGTGACAAGGGAAGCTCACCACGAAACTGAAAGCCATCATCATCATCATGATCATGTAAGTGATAATCTGAAATCTACAATAGTACTAATTTTGCAGCTTTCTCGTTCCATAGCAAGACCCATAAGCTCTAAAAACAATTTAAAAGGCTTAACTCTTGTGTGGATTTGCTTATATTGAGGGAAGCAAATGACAGTTTTCTATTACAAGTACTGGAAATTTTATTTTGCCACAAGAAAACTAAATAAGATTTTTTTTTCAAATTTCCAGCATGATGTCCATTCATCTTATCACCGTTATCCACCTACTCATCATTAATATCCTGGTCTCCAGGCTTACATCATATCCAGCAGCAGCTTCATCAGCTTAAATTCGATCTCTTGCCCAACTTGTAAAAAGTAAATCTCTTACGTCTTCTGTGACGCTGTGTACGCAGCTATAAGCTTGCATTACGCTACGTAGCTAATTAAGTTATATTTTGCCATTATTGATTCCTCAAACAGAAATTCACTCATATAGTTTATAATTGTTCTTAACTAACTATAATTAAATAAATTTTATGTCTATTTTACCTTACTAATGAAAAAAGTATTCTTTTTCGAGTTGCAACTATTCTTGCTTGTAGTAACGCTATGAAAATTAACCGTATTATTTCATTTCAAATACACGTATACACTCCATTTTTCGAATATTTCATGAACAGCAACTGCTATCGTGAGTGTTGTATTGTGAGCTTGATAACGGTTATCACAAAGCTCAGTCATATCGTAATTCATCCATTCGCGTGCTTTCTTCTATCCCATTTACGAGAAAACAAAGTTCACCTTCAAGCTTCGTATTCTTAATTTTTCAGTTCTTGTGCGTTACGTGTTAACGTATAGCTGTATGTTATTACTCATTGGTCACTATGGGCCTCGTAAGTGCATATGACAACGCACCACCGTCTACATTCAACATTAAAGCATTTTTGATTTTGTCTCTGTAGCACAGTGCCCCAAGGCAAAGATACGATTGAAGCGAGAAAGTGTAGAACAAATAATAAAGCATGTTATTGCTTTGTGACATTTCCTGACTGGTAACATAATAATAAAAATCCTGTATCCGAAGAAAGTGTACTATCTAGAATCCAGATACTTACATAGTCGCGTTATCGGAAAGCCCTCAAGGTTTTATTTCCAAATTTCACGGAAACGTATCCAAAACAATTCTGTGTTTACTAATGGTAACCCTGCATTTTTATTTCAAGTTTCCGTGAAAATATACTTTTTGTCCAGAGATTTACTTTTTTCTATCATTGTTTCCTGGAAAGCTTTTAACCTGTTGCGTCCCATAAGCTTGGCAGGAAACATTTAAATTCCGCTCCATGAGCGAAATTGATGCTTGAGAGCACAAATATTTGACGGTTGTCATGGCCGTAAGCTTCTCCTCGCACAAATAAAAGACATTCCTATTGCGAAATTGATGTTGTAGAACACAACAAAAAGACGGAGTGGCAGCCCATTGATGTTTTTTAAAAAGTTTAAATCTCCAACTGCATAATGTGTATGTGAAGATAATTTGGCGCCAATTAATAACAAAGTGTTTTTAAAAATCCATGCTTCTAATAGTTGTCTACTAGTAAATACTGACTATGTGGAAGGGGGCATGAATCAAATAGTCAGTCATAGCAACCAGGGCTAGTAACTGAAATACTCTCATATGGTTCAGTACGCAAGAGGTTAAGTATCAAAATAAAAGTAAGAACTTCTGAACTGATCGTGCAATAAACTTCCATCATGCTATCTTCATGTTTTAAGAGAGACTCCGTCAAATAAATCGCCATCATCCTGAAATTCTATAAAAACCCGGACGAATGAAAATCTTAAATCATTGTTATCCTTCTGGTCGTGATTGCAACGTTGTCTGGAACTTAAGCCCAATCTGGAACAAAAGCATTGCAACATGAAGGGTTTCGTGGCTATTTTGGCAGCCATTGTTGGCACTCTATTTTGGGTAATTGATAGGCTGACTGAAATCTCTAATTTCTATCATCCAAGTCGAAAGCTAATAATTTACAAAAACTACAACATATTTAATATATAAACTCGGTTTTCCAGGTTGCGGATGCCCAGCTCCCGCTTATAACATTGCCGGCCGAGGGTCAGAAAGGATATGAAATATTCCACCAAAGCAAATCTCAAACATCTCCTCCACAACCCAGATCTCAGTCTGCCGTGTATTTGAATGAGCCTGGGCACTCTCTTCCATTTCCGCAAAACCAACGCTCTAGACTACTTGATTCTCCAATCTCAGCTCCTTCTGAATCCGTTAGCCAAGAGACAGCCGCTAATGCCCGATGTTTTTGGCTTTTCTGGCCGCGATTTCACGGCGGCTATCCCCATGTAAGCTCCGATTCATTAACTTGATGTTCCTCTTGATTCCTTTGTAACTGACATACCGTTACATAGTCTCTGGCCTCATTTTAGTTCCAAAGGCTTGTTAATTCTTTCAAACCTGTTTTCTAAATACATATGCGCTTATCATGCAGAATGCATAATGCAGACTATATGAATATGAACTTACGCTTTTCTTTGTAGCATCATCATCATCATCACGGAATCTTTGTGGGATAGTCCTTCTCAATTCTCAAGCAAGACCCTCAAACACTGAAAACAATCTGGAAAAAGGCGATTGAAAGACCAAGTATATAGTTTTCATTTTCGCGTTCATGTTCCTTCTCTAATGCTGGTGTTATTCTTTCTCGTAGACAGTTTTGTACTCAATTATAATTATTGTATGTGAAATCCTGATATTTGTAAATAAAATTTACTCTCAAACTTCCTGCCAGTACAGCCATTATCACACCTGCCATTTCCCGCTTCCCATTATTGTCATCCATCTTATACTTTCTACATATGCTTTCCCCTGAAGCTCCTCAGTCAGCATGCAATGTCCATTCGCTCATGAGTCATAATAACCGGATTACGATATTAGCTCTCCGAAACTTTGATTACTATCCACCAAGACTAATAAACTTTAAGTACTATATGTATATACTATACATGCACAATTCTTGCTTAATTTCCTTGTCATGAATTTCTGCGTAAAGATTTTTTCTTCCCTTTCTTCTTCGTTGAAGCAGATTCTTTTGAAAAAAGCATTAGTTACGGAAAGTGGGACAAATAGGCCTGAAGCAGTCAGTAAAACTTACTCCATAGTTGGAAAATCCCTTGATTTAACAGTTTCATCTTTATTGGTCCCTAAGATGCCCTTTTCAACCCAACCTAATATAATTTAGTAGAACGCTCTTATCATCTACCAGGAAGCTTCTTTAGTTGCTCACTCACAGGAAGTCTAGTCCTATAATATCCTTTATTTTTAAAGCTTTCTGAAAGAGCTGCCTTTACAGCTCACAATAGCATTATTGAGAAAACCAAAAGTATATATATATCGTTCTTAAACTCCATCTTACAAAAGTCCTTCAAAATCCTATAAAAGCCTCATGAAATAAGTAATCATACGTCATTTTTATTTTTCTCTAGTTGCTCCTCCAGGACCCCAAGTTTTCTCCTCTTCTCCAATAATACTGTTTTCCAAATATAAAAATACAACCGAAATCAGCATTAATTAGGACGCTACAAAATGGGAGCAACATTTGCACGAATTTTACTTTTGACTGCAGTACTTGGGGCAAGTGAAATTTCCAATTTAATCATAATCTCCAAAAGACCTACATGGTTCTACGCCTATAATCGTGTCAGTAGTGCGTAAAATTCATTTTTAGACTCTGATTTGAAGATTAATTGAATAATTTTGACTCTCATCTGAAATCTAGATTGCAAGTACTCAAGAACCGTACAGAAGATTGGTGGTGGCAAGTAACAGGCCACAAGTTAGCATAATCCCTCGTACAGACATGCATCTACCTATTCAACCCAGAGCATATCTAATCTCACCTGAGTCCAGCAGACCAGACTTTTACGCCCTCACCAACGAACCACCTGATGCAGAATCTCTGAGAAACGAGCAGGCTCGCCGTGAAGCAAGATTTTGGCCTTTTACATCCTACTACGGAAACGGATACGGCAACGGATACGGAAACGGCTACGGAAACAGCTATGGAAACGGTTATGGAATGGGTTACGGCTATCCGGAGTATGATCACCATAATGTAAGTTACACATTGCCCGATCATCATCATAGCTTTGGTTACCCGTGACGTGGCCACGGTAACAAATAACCTGTCTTCGCAATAACTATTTGTAGTCCTAGCTCAATTTACCTGTAATTCCAATCAATCCTTATTTTAAATTTTCTAGCATCATCATCACCACGATGACCATTACTGACAATTTAAACGGAGCCCTATCTACCCATCAGTTTTTCATAATGCGAACCCCAGTACTCCAAAACTATATCTCTTCTAGTAAAATTGGAATGACGCAGCGTAACTTGTTTAGTTTTGAACAATAAATACTGGAACACTGGGCTGTCAAAACAAGTTCTTTAATAGCACTTTAATTCTGTATTCCATCTTCGTCCTGAACTGATTCCTTATACTTTGTGTAATTGTAATGCACCATACAATACTTTGATGCGGCTAAGACTGTTCTTATAGTAATTAGAGATTGTAAGTAAGTAATATATATATATATACAGTCGTTCCTCATGAATTATAACATCAAAAACAAATCACTAATCTATAATTATCTTATTCCATACAAATCATAACTAACAAGCACCGGCGGATTCCCAATACGAGCATCTCTGAAACTGGCCTTCCTTCATGAACAAATAATTTGTGGTGTACAGGACGGTCTTAAATAGTGCAATAACAGTCTGTTGTTCGTTTTTCATCTCATTAACTAATTCTTCATTATTCAAAAGACGCCGCTAAGTTACGTCATAGCATTATCAGATATTCGATAGAAAGAGGCTGAATACATACATTTTCATTAACCAATGAGATGCGCGCGCCTGTGCCTTGAAAATTGAAGATGCCCGAAACAGAATAGAGAAAGTGATAATTGAAGAGAATTTTTGTAAACATAATCTCATCCCAGTAATCCTCACTGATTGCACCGTTATTCTCCGATATAAAAGCAGGAACAGTTCCTACTAAAAACCATCATTTCCAGCAAAGCGTTTTTTAAAAACCAAAGAATTAAAAACTTTCTCCTTGGGATTTTTGGAAAATGCGGGTAGCAATCATTCTACTCGCAGCAGCTTTTGCTGTTGCATTGCTTGAGGTCAGATTTCAGTTTCTTTGTTTGTCTTGTGGAATTATGTTCTTTTTGGAAATGTCATTAAATTGTTGCTTCTTCTAATCATTAATCATGTAACTAAATTTAAATATTTGGCTTCTTTATTAGGGCGCGAACGCGATCGGATGTGGCCAAAAACCATTGGAGGCACGCCGAATGAAAAGGTCCGTGTCAAATGAAGTACCACGGGAGCTGCAAGATGAGCAAAAGCTTCCAATGCACCGGGAAGCACTTACTCCCGAATTGCACAAGAAAACTGCACCCGTTGTGGACAAACAAGAAACCATGATCCCTGCGGATAGGGCCCGTCACTATGGATCCTGGTGGGGAGGATGGCCTTCATACTGGGACTACTACCCATATGGCTATGTGAGATAATTACAAACTGTTTAAAAAAATATAAAACTCCATAAATTTTGCCGTTCAGCGAGTTCAGCTTTCCTTATTTCTGTCATTGGGAATTGCTGTTTACATCTTTGTTGGTTTCTTCATTCAAATGTATTGATTTTCTTGCAGTACGGCGGCTATGGATGGCGTGCGGAAGATATCACTTCTATGGAACGGGGATTGAAGGGAGACCAGATGTGAATATCCGTGGCATGAACTCATGAAGACTCACCGTCCCTTGGATCCTATCTTAGTAAAACGTTGTCCTTTAATCTAAAATATTAAACCAATTGTACAAGAAAATCAAACAGTGTATGAAACTATAAAACAAAAATTATTGCGTATTCTCCGATTTCCATTACCACAAACCATGCAATAAAATTGTACGATTGCAACAGCAAGAATAATTTTGAATTCTGAAGATTTTATTCATTTAAACCAGAACTTATATAGTTCCTCGTTCAACCTGAACAGTAATCACAGAAGATTCTTAACTTTCAAATATCCTTAAATTCATTCAACGGCTTCAAGGTTTCTGAAATTTGTTCTATTGAAACTCAGCGTGTTACTTATTAAATAAATTTTCATCAGTCAGTTCCAGCATGCAAGAATCAAACATCTTGGCAAGTTGCAAACTTGCAGCTGTTTCTCTAACTCTTTTACCTACTACAACTAGTTGATAATAATAAAATCTTGTAATGGGAAATTTCAAATGTCATTACCTTTGCTCAAAATTAATATGATTAGCTCAATTCATTGTTTCGTGCAATCTTTCCCCCTCAGCCCCTCCTACATGTTTTTATATCGACGTTAAAACCTTAAAAATGCAACTTAAGATCAGCATATCTCACTGCGTACTTCGTACCGTACAAACGAAGGCACACACAACTATCGAGTGGAGATATAAAAAAATAGGTAATTAAGAAACGAAATAACAAACGCTTCTAATTGGTGTCTTCAAATCTCCTTCTGCATAGTTTCTTGGTATAAAAACGTTTAAAACTTGAAACCCTAGCATCATTCCCTACGGTCTTATCTGTGGAATAACTCAAAAAAGTTCTTCAAGATTTGATTTTCTCATCCGTTTGTCCAAAACAATACAAAAGGATGCGGCGTTTATATTTTCTCCTAGCCATGTTCTTTTTCATGGCTCTCTATTTTGAGGTATACACTTCTGCGATTTTCTTCAATTAGTTTCAGCGTGAATTAATAACTTGAGGGCAGTTTCTGAAGGTATCCCTTAATTTAACGACTCCTTGTCTATTTGTTTTCAGACTGGTGATGGTCGCATTTTGATCATAGAAAATAGGGATTACATTCCTTACAATGGAAGATCATCTGCTGCTGATACACTACCACAAACTAAATCTCCCAAACCCTCGCAGAGGTGGATTACGTTTTACGACGATTACCTGGATTATGTAAGTTTAAAACCAAACTATACGGGATTTTGTTATTAAGTGATGTTACAATTTTTATTATCACTTAAACCATGATTCGAACATCATAATTTTAATCGTTTTTTTTTCATACAACAGTAAAAGTCTTAGAAGCAAGAATTCACAATGTAATGCACATAAATTAACTACTTATGATTCTCTTCCTAGTACGATACTTACGCTTACCTGGATTAGGGGCGGAGAAGTAGCAGAGGATGTACCCTTCCAAGCCCTGAACCTTGCAATTTGGCCATCGCAATCGCAGCACATAAGTTTATCTTGTACGGTAAACAAGAATGTATAATCGAACGTCGTGTAGAGCCCAACACGGGGCATAAAACGTATCAAAATACAGTATGTATTTGAGAGTTGAGCAAATTCAAAATGAACTATTTTATGCATGAAGGAGAAATACGAATTGTGAGTGAATTAAAATTAAATTCAAGTTCAAACTTATATGTTACAAACTTCCTGCTTCATCGCAAAACTTGTTCTTTAAAACCCGTAGAATCCTTCTTTTGGCCTTTAATACCCACCTCAAATCGGAGCGCGGCGATGCAAGAATCTTGCAGCCAGAGCTGTGAGATTGCAGTGCATTGTTACCTTGCCTACTTAACTCGCAGAATATTCATGGTCATAAAAACCTGGAGAAAGTTTCTCCTCTTTTTGTAAACAAGGACACCATCGTCCCAAAAGTGATTTCTGTTCTTCTTGTATGTGGTATATAAACCCTGGAAGAGGCTGAGAATGAATCACTTTTTATCTGGATGCGTCTTTCGCATTATTCTCTCTTGGCCGTCCAGATTTTTTTTAAAAATGAGACTCACCGCCACCTTTTTAGCAGTATTGGTTGTTCTTCTTCTCGCAGAGGTAAAATATTAGTAGTTGCATTGCCTGATGCTTAGCAACATTTTTAGTGCGTTATACACGTTTAAAATCCAAAACAAATAATTTTGAACCCATTAAATATTGTATTTCCACTTTCATTTTCAGAATGGACATGCTCAAGTTCTGTTCAGAGGAAACAACGTTCCATTCCAGAAACCTCGCCCAAGGCGTACCGTTCTTCCCCGCTTGGTAGCGTATGCAAGTCCAAAACCCGGTTACGGAATTCAGCAAAATCCTCTTACCTCCGCTTCGCCAGGTTATACGACCGCTCCTGAAACCAACAAGGTGCGGATAGGTGGTCGTTCATCGCTTCCGGTTGATGTCACTTCCGCTAAGCCTGCTATAACGAACCGACCGGCGTCAAAGAGATTGATGGCAGCGCCTGCTTTTCGTTCAGTGCTTCCTAAAGTCCAGGTGGAGCCGCAGGCACGTTTCTTTTTCGGGGGAGGCTATCCTTGGTACGACGACTACTACTACGACTATCCCTTTGAATACTATGAAGAATACTACTACGACTACGTAAGTCATACGAGAACCATTAACTGGGGCATTTTAGATAGTATTTTTACTGTGCTTTTGAGAACGTTCCTTGAAACTCTTTGGATTGCTAGCGTGTCCGAGCATAAGCTTCGTAGTATTGATGTTTATGAAATACAAATGTAATATGCACTCCATTTTCATTCCAGACCCAATTTACATCTCATTTCTTTCAGTACTCCTTCATTTTTCAAAATTAAAAGACCAAGCAAAATAATATGCATACTGTGTATTTTTATTTTCTAGCCGTATTATTGGCGAGCGGAAACCGTGGGAGAAGCGTCTGCAGCACCCACTCCTGCCGAGGTCACTGCTTAAATATCAAAGTAATATGCGTGAGAAAACACCTCACAAATATTATCAACATAATTGCTGATTTCCGGTTAGCCCTAGACTAAATAATTTGTGTAACGTGGCGTGAGTTTTTAGAATCTTGGGTAGAATAATACTTTCAAATAAAATTTTCGTTTTATGAACGGAAATGTAAATAATAAGGTAAAAGGTTTGGATGAGTTTGGATGTGAACTAACAGTTGCTATCCTGTGCTGATTCTTATGTATTCTCCGGAATAATTGGCAAATAAATTAAAATCATGACCCAAATTAATTATGGAAACATACGAATTGATCACTTTACCTCACCTCAACTTCATGTGTTCAAACTTCAAACTGCGTAATTGTATCAATTGATGCTGCTAATATAAACTAAATTATTGCCATCCATATCATATCTTCATATTAATCTGTCGAATGAATTTTAATGAAAGCCAAATTCGTCTCTCAGCTCAGAGATCTTATTATCATATTTATATTCATTTCATAGATTGCCTTTCCTACGCATAATCTCTCCTCCAAGAGCCCAGAGATTACATTTAAGCCTGCCGAAGTACATGTACTTGCTCATTTCCTGAGTAATCAATAGCCTATCATGATTGGGTTAGAGGCCTTGACTCAATAGTTGTACCTAAAAAGTGACAATATGAATTGCCGGTATTAACAATAAAAAATACTTAGCCTTCATGACTTCAGCGCCCTAATAAACTCCAGGATGTAAAAACGAACAACTTGTACCTTTTCTGACCGTTGCACGCACCTTCGCATGGTGAAGGTGATTTCCAGTGCGCAATTACTCAGATAAAAGTCCAGAACATATAGATTGTTTTTTACAACAACTTCAAGACTGGCGGATGAGAATAAAGTAGTTATACTGACCATAACCATAGTGAAGCCTTGAAATTTGTATTGCTGCAACCTGGAAAATCCTCTTCTGTCGCACATCTTCGGGGACCTGAAAATACTTCAGGGACATAGTAAATAATGCAGAATAGAAAACTTTCACTACCTGTAAAAAGTTCATTTCCTTCCATGTCCAGACTTAAACTATACATTTATGATTTGCCATGTCGCCCAATTGACCTTCAACCCGATTCACTTGTGTAAAAAACAGCATCAACCTGTTCAATATGAGCAACTACACAAGTAAAGAATCGGAGCTACCTGAAACGGCTTAAACTTTGTATAGACCGGGCCATAAAAGGAGAAAGCTGTTTTTGAAAAGGGAAATTTTGTAAACATAGAAATGCAAAGCGAGAATGGACTAATTTTTTCCTGAAAATCATATAAAAGCACTACAGAAATTGAAGACTTGCATCATTTTTATCTCGAAAGCCATCCATAAGGACTAAACTCCGTGAAACTGGGTACCTTTTTTCCATATATATTTTGACATAATTTCAAAATGAACTTTTCGGTCATTGCGTTGACTTGTGTGCTGTTTGCTCTATTACTGGAGGTAAGCTAATTTTTTAAACTAATCTAAATGATTAACTTAAAAACGAGGATGATAATATGCAAATAATGGGTTTGGTTTAAATATTGTGAACTTTAAAAAGCGTTTATTCTTTCATTTTTTACAGCCAACTGCTGCCGGCCGTTTCGCCGCACCAGCCAGGCTACAACGAGCGGAGGTCCAACAACAACCCCAGCCTAATCCTGGTCCCCTCCAGCACAGGATAATAGCGCCACCAGAGCGTCGAAAATTCAGGCTGAATCCAGCATCATTCAGGGCGCAACCATTGTCATTAAACCGCTACACTGCTCCTGTCCGGACTACCCCGCCTAGGTCACTTGCACGACCCGCCCGAAACCAAGCACTTGTACCAGAAGCCCGCTTCTTCGGTCCCTCTTCCTGGCTCGGTTATGACAGCTATTACTACCCTTCCTACAATGATTACTACTACGAATATTACGATTACGTAAGTGAGCCTGATGACGAGCTAGATCTAGAGTATGATGAATATTACGAGTAAAATCTACGGTAACGTCTATCTCTCTTGTATTTTACTTTTGGTCCAATAAATTACCCTTATTTTGCTCTCCGATCTATTCCAACTTAAATACTGTATAACATGTTCTGTAATTCATTTATCACGGCCATCATTTCCAAGCAATGCATTAATGGTCTCATTATTTTCATTTTTAGCCTTATTATGACGCTTACTACTAACCATACTATTAAAGGACTTTAAATGGACGGATCTCCAATGTACCCCGGATCCAAAAGCCATTGTAAATCCTGCATCTCAGCATCAACAGCTCTCCATCTCCAGCTGTGAAAATTACTTAAAATCCTGCAGGTTAAATGAGTCCTCGCCAGTAACTTGGTACATACTCTGTACTGCACAAGTATTTTAACTCCACATTAAAGCACTAATTAAGCCCAAGGTGTAAAAATATGTTTTCCTTCAAGTTTCTCAAATTAATATATTCATGCAATTGAATGTGTTGAAGCGCACTCATAAGCGTATTTCGAAGCAGCTCTTTTCTTAATTAACTATTAATCATCAGTATTTTTATTTTTAATGAATAAATCACTGGCTGAAAACGAAAATATGTTGTTCAAAAAACTTTCCGTAACTTTCCAAGTCATCGTTTATAACGTTCCCAAAACATTTCCACCACGTAAGCATTCGGGTAAACCCAAACTAGCTAGGTCATGATGATTTATGCATCTTCTCATTAGATGATCTTTCCAGCATTTTTCAAGAAACTGACCCTAAGCGCCCTTAGGAGGAGGGTCTCATTGAGAATGAGAGTAACTTGAATCATTTACATGCATAAAACCATATCCATTTCACGTGCTCTTTCTAGTGCATTCCCTTACCTTTCCTGAATAACACAGCATTCCCCTTTTGTCAAAGTGTTTACGGTTGACATTCGTTTTCAACAAGGGAATGCGGTCAAGTTCAAGGATCCTAGCACTACTACCCTACTTTCCGGGATTTCCTGGATTTTACACAAATTCTGGTGCTAGACGTTCCGTGAGGAGATTTTTCAAGGTCTATATAAATTGAGCGCTCCAATAGTCAGTCAGTTTGGTAGTAAACTTCAATCCTTGACGATATCGTTTGTCTCATTTGAATATTTACAAAACAACTAAAGTTTTGAAGAAAGTAAAATGAAGCTTCTTGCAAGCTTAATTTGTGTAGGTGTTTTAGTCTGCCTGAGTCAAGCAGTTCCGGTAAGTAATTCAGAAACTTCCCCGCAGTTAATGTGTATTTGTTCTGGAAGCAGCCTCTGTAAGATGACAAGTACTTTATTTAAGTTTGGTTGCTATATTTTCAGACTAAGGAAGATCCTCCTAAGGCACAAAGCCTTCTTCCTTCTGAAAGTCAGAGTTTAAGTGCACCTGTGTCACTCGTAAAGGTAAGTTAATTATCTACTTGCACGCATGGATATGCTTTTTCTTTTGTTAGCTTACCACCATTTATCTTAATCTACAAGCTAATCAATCTACAATCAATACCAACTACTTTCAGGAACCTGAATCAGCGCTCCAGTCTCCCAAACCAGTACTGCCTAAGCTTGGACCGAAAAACAACCGGAAGCGAAGATGTTTCTGGGGATGGTGGGGCTACGACGACTATTACCCGGTAAAGGAAATAACTAGCACAAACAACTACAACAATTACTTTGTAACAGTAGACTTGAAGCTCAATGGCTCTTGTCCTACTCCTACACCTAGTCATGACGAAGTAAATATAACGGTATAATTTCGAAAGCTTGAAAATGCATTCTAACATTTTTCATTTTATTTTAAGGGATACTACGGTCCTTATGCAGGTCCCATTGGATACCCATGGAAGCGCAGCAACACTGAGGGAAAAAACTTGTCAACGTAAGAAGTAAAAGTCAGATGGAGCGTGGCTCGACCTCTACCCAAGCTATAGATTATTTACATTACTTAGTCTAATGAGCATAATACATTTACTCCCAAAAAACTAATCGCGAATATAATCTATCATCGAAAATAAATATTTACATCCGTTAACTTTGACATCTACTGTTTTCATTCATTTATAACGATTGTCTCCCCTGCTCGTTGGCTATTTCTGCTCTTGTGCTTCCCTACAAACAAATATAATTAGCTTTAGTGAGATTTTTCCCTTCCGCTCGCAGCGGACCGCAACTACTAACCAGGATTAGGGTAGTCGGTAATTTATAGAACAGACCTGAATGGGATTAAATCCACGTTACCTGGTTCTGGATTCCGCTCCGCAGCACTTCACTTTCCACCATGGAGAACCTCTCGGTTTTTGGCATGTGGAAGACATATTTTAAAAAATTTGAATTTTTCGGTCTCAACGTTGTTGAATTTCCAGAGTTAACGAGTAAATACGAAAAATCTCCAGCGACTAGCTGCTCCATTGAACCAATTTGGCGAACATTGCTGCGGATATTGATTTATTTCATTCATGTAGCTTATTTTGTCTTCTGTTTGGTTCGAATGACCTTCTACTTTATGGAAGACAACACGGCTGCTGTGACACGAGCAGCATGTTCCGTCTGGATTCTGTTTTCTGTGACGGGTATAGGTCCCGTTCTCGTATTCGCCTTTAAATACAAAGAAATCAATCAATTCATGAAAGCTTGGGCAGCTTTGGACCTAAAGCTGAGTGCTGGTAAGCTAAAGTTTTATACTTGCGTTACGAATAACAACGAAATTACTCATAACATTCTGAACAATTAGAACATCTTGCGATCCGGGAAAACATTCTTATAACCTATTTTAGACATGCTTAGTGAAAACGATCCAAGGCAGACCCCCAATGTACCATTCTGGGCACTCGTTGCGTCTGAAAAACAAAGATTTAAAATGATTCGCTGGATGATTCTGACTTCCCTCATACTGGACACATTTACTGTTGGTTTCAACGCATACGGAGTCCCGAGGTTGCCCTTGTACTTGTCATCACTTGTGCCACCTGAAAGCATGCAGCTCTGGCATCGACTTCTCTCTATCGCATTTCAATCATACTTCGTCATGGTAACCAATATTCTCAGATCTCAATTGTTCGCCTTCTCTTCAGCTGTTGCTTGCACCCTTGGTTTCTACTTGAAATGCATAACACCTGTACTGGTCCCAGATCTTTATGAAATCGGAGAAATAACTTTTAGCGCAGGAAAGCATGACGGAAGAAACGAAAACTTGAATTTCCAATACGTTGAAAAATATATAGACTTCTTCATGATTGTCAAAAAGCTGATGAACAAGTTCAATAGAATTTTCTCCTGGGCTGTCGCAGGACAGAAGTGTCTCCTGGTCATTTTCACAACAGCTTTGATCTTCGTTTTTATCCGCAAGCGTCCGGGCACACCTTGGTTCGTAATGGTTGTGTTTATATGGGCAGCGTTTACGCAATTGTCTCGGACCTACATCACAGGACTTTACTGGGCAAGGCTTTACACGGCATCTGCAAATTTTTCAACAAATTGGACAGAGGTAATTACGTTTAAGAAAACGGAATTCAATGCATACGATGAAGCGCTGATAGAAAAGTTGAAGGCCTGCACTCCCTTTGGTATTTGTGTTGGCAACATGTACGTTAGCAGACCAAGGACGCTCTTGACCTACGCTTCTGTTGTAACCACTTACTTGATTGTCGTACTGCAAATAAAAGGGTGAAGTTTCATAGCCTAATTGTCTTCTGTTTTCTTCTCGTTTGATTATTTTCTGATGGAGTGACCTGTCAATTGCTATTATTAATTACCGTTTGCTCATTATATCCATTAAGATAATTATGATCCATTACCGTGATTAATGCATCTTCTATCCATCCACTTGTATCATCTTTCATTGTGGCCTTGTCCTGAAAAGACGGAAGAAACTTCTTGTTGCAAAAAATATACTAGCTAGTCTATCACAGAAGTAACGTAAAATGGCAAAACATTCTTACGGCCCTATTACCAAAATATATTCTTCTTACCTGAATATTGCTTCATTCTTGGGATTTTACCTATTTTCAGTCAAAGACAATGATGTAAATCATCATTTTCGAAATGTTGGTGTTGGTCCAGAAATCCGCAGATTACGAGATAATCCTTGGAAGTGTTTAAAATTTTTAATGGGACTAGTCATACCTGTGATGTTCGTCACGCATTATATTTTGACTGCATTCAGTATTTGCTTTGCAATCCTCCTGCATAAGCGTGAAATTGCAATAACCCAAGCGTCTACAGGTTGGCTCCTAGGGACTTTCTGTTCTCTAACGTTTTTTCTCTCCTCAGTGAATCTAAAACCGAAGGTGGAAGAATTCCTTACGGCTCTTCGGAAACTGGAAAACCAAATAATTGCAGGTGTTAACATTAGTAAATCTTAAATCTCGAAATGGCCGCTCTTCATTCATAAAATTCTCAGACATTTCTAAATTGTACATTTTTTTATTTCAGTCCATTGTGAATTGTTTCCGGACCACTCCCAAGTACCCGGGATTCGTACCGAGGGACACCTCGCCAAGTTTGTTGTCTGCTACGAGACAGTGTCCATATTCGCAGCTGGTATTTTCCTAACATTTAATCACAACATAGATCCAAAAATACCCGCCTACTTGTACTCCCTCGCTGGTGAGCAAGATATAACCTGGCTTGAGCATTTAAGTTTAGGAATGCAGATGATATTCCTGATGAGCAACTGCATCTTTCGCTTGGTTTTCCAGCTATTTAAACTATATGTAACAGGAATATTCAAAGTATGCACTGAAATAATTTCTTCTCCGTTATACAACCCAAAAGTATCTTTAGGGATACAAAAGAATGCACTTCTGGCAAAAGCCCTTACAGAATCTAAATTGCAATCCTGCTTCTTTCAATCCGTAGCCAATTACATGAGGTTGAGGAATCTTTTGCACAAGTTCAATCAAATATTTTCATGGTACTTTTTGCTCTACAAGGGCCTTGCTTTAGTTCTCACCACCTCACTACTCTATCATTCCGTTCAGGAAGATGGTCAATACGCTAAAGGAAGGACGGGCGCTTGGATTTTTTACTCGACTATATCATTCCTCATTATTCGTCTCTTTGTCCTCCTGTATTCTATGGGTCAACTGCATGCGGCAACAAAAGAATTCTCACAGAAATGGCGAGTCTTCCTCGCATGGCATCATCTCCTAACACCAAGAAATAAAGCCTTGTTGCAATGCACCGCTCCATTTGGCTTTGTAGCCGGAGAATTTTACACAATCACATCCTCTACGTTACTCACTTTTTACTCGATTCTTCTTTCTTACATTATTCTTGCCTTTCAGTTGTAAATTTCGACAGAATGTTAATCCTTTTTGAAGAAAAAACTAGAAAGTACCGTTAAACGGAACATGGAACGTGATGTATTTTATGCAGTTGCATCGCAATTGTTCTCTACCCGACAAAGCGTCTTTATTTTGCCATTATTTTCACCGACTACTGATCCCAATCCTTTTCCAAACAATCTTCCTGGTTTCCAGCTTTAATCATTTCTTTTAACTTGGGAAATAGCGGAGCAAGATATGTTAGCAAGGGTGCTGTCGTAATATTTTGGTGCCCTGTCATCTGCAACAAAGCCTCTGTCCATGGTCTGCGTTTGCCCATTTTCAGAACGTTTCTAAACGATATTGCAGAATGAATCAATTTTAAAATGCACAATATTCATAATGGGTGGGCTAAATCAGGGTCTACATTTAATATTACCGAAGTAAAGCTCCTGCTGCCTTGCTTCCCGTTATGTCACATTTGTATATTGGTTTTCCTTTTTTATCTTGCGGATTGTACTGTCCTGCAGCTTTACAAAGCGCTTCATTAAAATCGTACTGATAAATGGTACTTAGGAAATAGCTGGAAAAAATCAAGGATCATTGTAACTACATATTTTATTCTTAATGAATAGGAAACTGGAAAAATAGAGTGCATGCATGTACCTGATATACGACTTATGCTCGACGGTGTGGTATTTTGCAGCAGCATCAAAAATATTATTTGGTCGTTTCACAGGTGGTATAATACCTTGCAATTCCTGCAATTTTATAATTGGCTAATGTAAATAAACTATACTCAGCTGCATTTCTTCCTTAAACTTTCTCAATGTTGATACTAGCCTTTATCATTTACCTTCCGAATCTCCCACCACCTATCGTTAAATCTCTCAAGGGTTGTCCTCCCTTCAATCAGTTCCCAGCGCCACATGTCCATTGCCAGAGCAAACGGGAAAAATGATAACTGAAACCATACCGAACACCAGGATTGAGTTCGATTGTAACAATGAAAATATCCCAAATCTCATGATTACCATTCCATTCCTAGCTTACACTTTCCAGTGCCACAGCGAAGAGGAAATTGATATCAGTCGGAGTCACTTCATAGTTATCTTTAGCGTTAGATTCGCAATCAATACCGAGACCCAGATCCAGTTTCAGGTAGCATTGCAAATGTTCCGGGGTCATTGCTGACATTGCCAGAACATCTCCGATACTTTCATCGAAACCCGGGTTTATAGCATCCCTTAACGCTTTTCTCAAAGTCCTAAACTGAATCATGTACTATGACCAACAAAAAGGTTTGGCTTAAACTCAATTAACGAAGAAATATTTACATTTATCGCCACATTCAATTCTACAATCCATATTACCTGTATATGCCCAAGCTCGTGATGGATAGTTTGGAAATCCCGTTGATTCACTTCCGCGCACATCGATAGCCTATCTTAAAATGTAATAAATTCCGGAAATTTCATACGTGTGATCGCAATTAAATTACAGAAAAACTAATGTAATGACACGTACAATCAAATCCCTTACGACCTTTGCACATGTCCAGGGCTGAGGGGTGACACTCCATATTTCGGCCAGGTGGTTTCTCATAAATCGAGTGTTTCCAAAACGATGCAGGCAATGGCTTTAGCCCTAAACTTATGTAGAAATCATCCGCGATCTCCACCATTTTACGAGGCGTGTATCCCTGTAATACAAAACATACTTTTGCGTGAATTTTTAAAAATGGCCACCCTACACTTTCAAATGTTTATGCACTTAATCACAAATTCTTACATTCTTCTTCATTGATGCGGATGCATCTACGGACGGAGCATCAGGAAACGGCTTGATAAAATCTGTCAAAGCTGTCCAAGATTGTCCAAACATGTTTCCAATAAGATGCGCAGGAATCAAGCCACAACGTTTTATATGCAGTTTGTAGTTCGGGTGCTCAGATAGTTTCATACGAACATAAGCGTGAAGAATTTTATAATACGGCTTAAGCTCATTCCATAGTTCCAGTATAAGTTTCCTGAATTTTTCAGCGGTCCAACCAGGAGTCCAATCATCGTAGTCATCTAACCAAAACTCCGTTTCACTTCGAAACCCTGCCGAACAAATTTAGCAAAGCAGTTCAGACATTTGCTTCAATGGTTTAGAGTGCAAAAGTACTACATTGCAAGCAAAGTTATATGTTACGCACCCTTAAATTGCGCGATCTTATTTCTCAATTCCAAAAATCGAAGAAACTCTTTCGGGGATATTGCTTTACCCACTGTATCATGCCACTGTACCCAATAATATTTTAACTCGTCTGGATTCCTCGAGTTGGATAAAATCTTAGAGATATCTGCATAAATAAAAACATTAAAACATCGCATGTGTAAATGTAAGACCGCACAGTTTGCATAGATCGCACTTGCAAATTACTTATTTCTAAGAACTAACCAGGTTCGACTTTGAGACAATTACTTTCACTTTCTTCTTTAGTTTTACAACTACAATTCTTGCCATACATGCAAACAGACGCTGCTTTGTAAGCGTCACTCATGCTTTTTGAGATCTTTTCCTCCTGAAACAATTAATATTTCCAACACTTGTTAGTTTCTAGTTCTTTCTTCTGAGCAATAAAGTATAGCAACAAACTTACTTCATCTAATATTGGCTTATCCACGAGACCGTCTGCTTCTTTCATTAGCAATCTGATTTCTCTTTGAAGCTCCTTCGAGAATTGTTTCCAATGTACAAACTTTGTCATAACCTCCTCTGTAACCACGTCGAGAATACCCTGAAATGATTCGAGTAAGTCAGCATCAAAATAACAATGATAGAAATGCCATGCCAAAAATTTGATCTAAGATTAATTTGTACATAAGCTGTACCTTTTCCTCGTCTTCGTCCTCTTCATCTTGCTCATTGTCAATATCATCAGCATCACCTACCCCTCCAGCAGCTTTGTTAAATAATTCTAAGGCTCCCTCTGCACAACTAGCCGAAAGGTTTGCTTCAACACTTTCAAGATAAATTTCAGCAGCTCTTTCTAGCATGGCCAGCTCGGAAGGATGCATGTACAGTGGTGGGATTTTGGAGGATTCTGGGCCTTGGCTACCATTACCTTCGATACTTCGGGCTGGTACAAACGGCAAAATCACCTTTGTAGAAACTTCGGGGGAAGGACGTGCGCGATACCGCCTCATCATGTCGATTCCATTCCGAGTAATCAAAATTCCCGTTTTAATGGACGCATCGATGAAATCTCCTCCAATGAGTAGCGCCTGTACGCCAAGACCTACCGTTGCTATTCCTGCACGAAGAACCGGACGAACAAAAACATTCCGAAATACGTTCATGATTCCACGGCCGGTAGGCTGGCTGATATTGACCCTCACTCCCGTAACATTTATTCCATCTAAATTTAATTTCTCTTCATCCAGTTGAGCTCCTTTTTCATTCTGCATGCTTCTGGCATTCATGTTCCAGCCGGTATCCTTAATGCTTTCCCTACTCTTATTTGTCATACTAATGTATGACTTGTTCCCACCTTTACGATGCCAGCAGGTGATATTTATGATGTTGTTGTCAAAAGCACTGTGATTATGCTGGCCCAAATTTTCCTGCACGCATAACCAAAGAATCAAATAAACGGTAAAGAAATGACCGCAAATCATTGCCTTGGTTCCCGCTAAAGCGACTACACTGCTCTACGATTGCATTAAGAACGACAACCCACTACGTACGAATATAGAGACACTGTTCGAATTCAAAAATCCAAACCATGGTAAACTATCGGTATTTAGCTTGCTAACATAACGTCCTGGCAATCCATCTTCATAGCCATTGTCTGGTATCATAAACTTTGAAACCGGCGGTCATACATACTTTTCGTCATGTTGGTAAAGAGGATGAGCCTTATGTTAGTCAGTTCTGAAGTTTTTAGCACGCGTATCGCAATAAAAGAGTGCACTTTAACGCCTATGCAGTTTACAAGGCCTACGACCATCATCAGTATCATTAACTACATAATTAAACTTTAGATTTTACGGCCTATTATTCTGATAACATATACTGTTTAGCAATAAAGACAGCATATATTCTTTCAAGCAGTCTTGTGCGACATTCAGTTTGTCAGTTGTAAGGATATAATGCTCGAGCTGTAAAAGAAAACAAGAAAATGTTACCTACGGAATCACGATCCACTCTGAATTGGTTTAAAGAATTTTATAATTTATTCTGATGAACCAAGAGAACTTATCATCTGTTCCACTGCCAGCCTGGTGAAAAATAAGAAGCAAAACCAGGAAGCTCTCACAAATACAGGAAAACGTTTTAAAAGATCAGACCCACATAATACCGATGTTGTGGTAGTTGCATTCCTAGGGTGTTGCATTGGCCCTTGCGTCAATCAATTCAAGGATTGATACATGATATGTGCTGCGATGTGATAGTATAGTTTGCATAGCGCTGATTAGCATACCATGTTAATAAAATGACGCAGACCAGTGCCTGCTTGAGCCATCCCTTGCAGCTTCTTCAATACAGTACGACCGCTGGAACATACAAGTAGTAAATTATTAATTATATTCAGAAATTCGAGATGGCTATGATAAGAGGCTCAACAGTGATGCTGCTCTCTTTCACACACTGGAATGTATCTTATCTTTGCAACGTAGCCAGTAATGAGATCCAAGTAAAGTAAGGCACGACGTAAAAGTTTCGAGAGGAAATGTTTTTAAAAATGTTCTGCATCCATTTTACAGTTTTTACTCGTCAGCATACAACTTAAAAGAACGCTGAAGGGGACACGCTTGGAGATTGCCAGTTGTCGGATATTCTGTGTTGCGTCGCATTTGGGTTTAATTTGCCATTTAATTGCACCGGGTTCCACTTAATCATCTTTGGATTTCGACAATGGAAGCGGCTCAGGTGCCAAAACGACCGCGTACAGGAAATCACCACGTTGACCCTCGCACATCCTCCGGTAAACGAGTTGTTAGCATCGAAGCAACTCTTATGGATATCGGTTACACTTTACGTGAGGTAGGCCAAATTAATTTGACTATTTTTAAATACTATAAATTCACTTCTCTTAATTCAAGACTCGTCTGGCAATCTCGTATTCTACGCTATGCTTGCTATTCGCTTTTAAACTTTATCGATATGCAAATAAACACAATTAAAAACATCTAATTAAACTTAATTGCAGATTCTTGTGCGTCAATCTGTTTTGGAGAATACCATGCACCGAATCGAGAATACTTTGACTGATGTGCTCCAGACCAACAAGAAAGCAGCAAAACAGATTGAAAATCGGGCATCCTGGCGTAAACCATCAGCAATCTCTAAGAGCCCTTCAAGCAGCCCAGGATCACGAGTCTATTACTTACGTCGTCGACCATCACCGATTTCCTCGATCAAGAAAAACGTATCATTCCGTCGACCCGACTGTTACGACAGGGATCCAGAGGATGGCAAGCTAATGAGTACTAAAATGATTGCTGAAAAGGTGAAACGATTTAGTTTGGCTAGCCCTAAGCGTATTGCTGGACACAGGAATTATGAGGGTCTCAGCGACAGGCAATTGCGAAAATCTACAGGCCTCAAGCGTAGAGCTGAGGAAGAAAACACTGATTTGGTTGTTGACCACGCCGCCTCTGTGAAGGACAGAGAATACAAGCGTGGAGTGCGTCGAGTTTTCAACACTGCCAACTCTGAACCAGAACTTATGGACATGAACTTTGAAATTTAATTCATAGTTCTTATTTTTTTCGGACATGTGGATTTAATCATATACTGCTTTAGAAGCTCACGTTTAAAGATCAAATGTCATCAATAGGTAATGCGACACTTTTTTTGGATTGGACATGGAGTTTATGTTACATACAATCACATATGTGGTTAAAGTTGAAATTCTTCTTTTGGTACATGCAAACATAAGACTAAATACTGCTCTCCTGAAACCTAATTCCGGTAAGTATGAACTGACGCGTGCGGATTTGCAAATTCCTAAAACATAAATGCCGATTTCAGGGTTAAACTGTGTCACATTAATGACCATAAATATAATTGTATTATTGCTATCGGAATAATTGTAATTAGTTATTTCGAGCTGCAGTGTAGTGTTGCTTTATGTAGTGACTGGCAGTTACACGAGTAGGTAAATTTGAACTTCACTAGTTTTAAACTGTTCTAAACTCCGGTTTCTGGAAGCCTGATACCAATTTGTAAGATTTTAATTGAGCACACACACACATATTTTCTTTATGACATTTTATTCGTTATAATAAATATTTGTTGTGATGTGAAAATGTTAAATTCACAATTAATCTGTCAACTGGCTTCTTATGGGTTTTTTTCTTGCCTCGTATTTGTGGGAAACAGTTCCAGCATTCATTTATTGGGAATTAATTGCTGTGATTGTGTTCTGATGTTGAGCGTATTGTCTTACAGAATGCTACCTGTTGAGCACTTAAATGAATGAATTATAATTTTGATTGCGCAGGGACGGGATAAACTCATGTGATTTAGCGATCGGTCTACTGACGCCAGAACAATGTTGGAACAAACGAGCGAGATCTTCGAAATAATTAGGTCGAGCCTGCTAGCATATTTGATAATAGGACTTCCAATTTTTGTAACTATATCTCCATGCTTGGCTGCTAAAGAATTTCCAGCTTTCCGACTTCAGCAGTATGAGCTTCATGGGACTTCTTACGGCAAGTTGATCAAGAGTTGAACAAGGTTTTCCAAAACTTTAGAATGAACAATTGAATAATTGTCTACTGTAAATTTTTAGGTACATCTGGATCCCTACTAAATCTGGAAACTCGAATTTTGCCTGGATCGCCTATCGTAGCTTCTCCAAGACGATGTTATGTCGTGAAACTACTGGATTTGAGCGTTGGGATGTACAGGGAGCTCCTGAAGAATAGCGCTGCTGGTCTTGTCATTGTTGTCCCAACTGATTTAAGCAACATATCGGATGATTTGAAAGATCAGGTTCAAGATTTGGAGCAAGCTATGTTAGAGGAGACAACAACCGTTCCGGTGTATTTTGTAGTCGAAACTCCTGATGTTGAACAGCTGTACAATGACATCAAGAAGAATGCTGATGCACTCAGTCATACATCATCTGGTTTAGAGAGTAAGCGGGTCTTTTATGATTTCGAACTCCATATTCTTCTGCAGCAAAGAGGCAGACGCTTAATTCTAACTTTCTACTTTACCAGCACTCATTCAGCACGTTCATGGGAATGGAGTTCAGCTTGTTTCCTCATTGGGTACACCGAAACCGGTCACCGACGCACAGATTACCACCATTCAAGGCAATCTTATTGGAACGAAGTTGAACAACAACTATCCCATACTTGTATGCTCTCACTACGATAGCATGAGCCCAGCTGCTGTAAGATTGAACTTCGAAAGCTTTTGTGCAACATTTCGTAGTAATACACAATGTTTCCACAGGTATTTGAACGAACTAATATGTTTTCAGGAACTTTCTTTTGGTGGTGATGCAAATGGTTCAGGAACAGTAGTCCTGCTAGAATTGTCCAGGTTGTTTTCTCATCTTTACTCAAACCGCGGTTCCGCAAGCAAAGTAGATGGTCGCTTGTACAACTCGTTACTGTTTTTGCTGTCTGGTGGTGGCAATTTTAATTTCCAAGGTACTCAGAAATTTTTGGAAGATCAGATTGATTCACTAGATCATAGTGAAGTTCAGGATACCCGATTGGCCATATGTTTGGATTCGTTGGCTGGAAACAAGAATGAACTTTACATCCATCTCTCTCGATCCATTCGGGAAGGCACTGTTCTACATTCTTTCATCAAGGTAC
Source organism: Sminthurides aquaticus (assembly GCA_906901655.1). Lineage (NCBI taxonomy): Eukaryota > Metazoa > Arthropoda > Collembola > Symphypleona > Sminthurididae > Sminthurides > Sminthurides aquaticus. The sequence goes on along the minus strand of CAJQTT010000016.1, from coordinate 3,810,880 downwards.
AGTCGCTTATGTCGGAAAAAGAGCAGCGGGTTCAGTGTGTTATAATCGGTGGTCTATAAAATACAATATGTGCTTTGTTTATTACAGAATATTCAAGAAATATCTAGCCGGATGTATCCGGAGTTGACGATTGAGGTTGTGCAAAGAAAAGTCAAAACTGAGAGTCTACTGTCGTGGGAACACGAGAAATTTCATCTGAAGAAAATTAACGCAATTACGTTATCATCACACAAAGTAAGAGGATCTATACTATACATTTGTAGTGTTTAGTTAAGGATTAAGACCAATGTTTTTGTTGGTTCCCAAGGAGTCCTCAGCAATCCGATCCAGCTTGTTGGATAGAAAGGAAAACGTTGATATTGAAGATCTGGCAAAGAAAACACATGTGATTGCAGAAGCACTCGCGGCTTGTATTTTTAATATTTCCGGTGGACCTACATTCTCAGGATCACTGGTAGAATGAAAATGACATTTTTATTTAAGTTTATGTAAAGTATCCGCATACATTCTTACCTGTCATTGCAATTTATGTTGAATTTAGGGTGTTTCTGAAACTTCCATCACCTCCTTACTGGACTACGTTTCCTCCGAACCTCGATCTGCTCAGCTGCTAGCCACAAAGCAGAATAAGTTCGTTCAATCCCTGCGAAGCGCATTGGCTAGGTAAGTAGTTTTTTTTTTCTATATTCTTATTTGCAGTCAAAACACTGGTATCAAGGTCAAATTTAATGGCGTATAGGTACACCCATGAAACATCATTATTTTACATGAAACCCGATAAACGCGACGCGAACCTAGTCTTTTACGATAGTACATCAGGAATCATAACTGCATATGAGTAAGTTTTTCGGAATCTGTCAGCTTGTGATTGTTAATAGTTGAAGTACGTTGGTTCATTGCTATGAAATGAGTAATATCCTATTGTTTCCAGCGTGAAACCAGCTGTTTTCGATCTCATTGTATCCCTCGCCGTGGCTGCCTACCTGTTTCTTATCTACGGATTATTAAAAGTAAGTTACAAGTGCATATATAGGTTTCAGAAAGTCACAGTAGTTACCTTTTATATATATGAGATATTCTTGTTAACCTAGAACTTTCATCACATCTTTGACCGAGTTGCATCTGGGAAAGGGAAAGAAGCAATGACGAATGGAACAAACGGGACTCATCAAAACGGGAAAGCTGCAAAAGCGCAATAGTCCAGAAATAATGTTTTGTCAAGTGTAGAGGACTGCTTAGTGGACCTTAAAAGACATGTAGTTATAAGTTTTTCCACCTCCTTTTTTAAATTTTGCTTCATTGTCTCACATTGCTTCACGAAGAGTCAAAACAGGATTTTCTCTAGCATGTAACTTATCCAACGTAAGTGGTAGCGCCAAGTAAACTTTGGCTTGAGGATAAGCTTCCAAAGGATTATTAAAACCAGGATTTTTACTCCGCTTGTAGTAGGGGAAACGGTAGTAATGTTCTATATCCTTATCCTTTGCATTCTATTAAGGTTATTATCCCCGTTGTGTATTCACTAGTCAGGGATTGTATTCAGCATCAGACTCAACTGCTCAAAGACTAGAACAAGGGATGAGTTTTAGGTCAAGAAAATAATTGCATTTTAAAATCAGTTCGAATTAGTATTTATAGCTGTAGTACTAGTTTTAGAATTATGAAAGGCCTAGGCACACATCCATTCGTAATTTTATGCATGTATGCAATAATCAGGTGTACACATATAATGATTTTTGCCATTATCTGCCAAGACTTTGTATTTTTGCCTTAGATTTCTGGTGGTAGCTTGAGGCTCACAGGTTGTTTTTTTCTTTGCATGTTAAATGATTGCAAATACAGCCTCTACACCCTACAAAATTTGTTAAGAGAGTCTACAAGGAAAGGTCAGTCTGTACGACTAGGAATAATTGAAAGATGAGGTGCTTATTGGGCTCGTTGTTAAATATTTGATTCTTAGTAAATCGTGAACTGTGAATTCCCGGGTGTCATATTACTCATAATTATTGTTATTTAAACATTATCTGCAGGCAATATTTTAAAAATGTCGGCAAACGGGCCAACATTCAGCTTCCTAATAGTTTCTGCTGCTTTGGGGTCGGATGAAGGTTGAAAATCTTTATTTTTAGATTGCCGGAAACGTTTAATCCGTATTATTTCCGTTTCAATTTCGTTCTGGTAATCCGTGGTTGAAACATGGCATTGGCAAAAATATTCTGCCGCGTATTTAATAGGATCTTCTGGAACATCGGTTGTAACTTTTCTATTAATGTTATTCCCGAATTAACGCATATAATATACCAATTCGTAGAGATTAACCCGAGTTATTTGCCGTTATTCTAGTCTTAAAAAGTACGTGTACCTTATGAACGTTTCCAGCATTGCGTCAAGTTCTGGATGTGCAGCCAAGTACTGGTAATCTTCCCTGCGTGCATTCATCTGTAAAATCTCACCATTATTTCTGACGTTTTATGAAATTTATAGGCTCGTCATATCCCACTTATATGTGTCCAACCTTAAGCTTTTCCACTGCCAGCTTATTTTCCGGTGGGACGCTTCTATAATCGTAAATCGACTGTCCATAAGGGTTATCCGGCGTTCTGTTATCAAAGTATTCCTTCATATTGGCTTTCATCCTTAATAGTTTATCTAAACGTTTCTCCTCCTCAATCTTGCAGCAAAACTCAAGACTTGGATTCAAATCTTCGGCTGTATAGTTCCGAGCCGAAAAGTCTGGAAAATCGTCCGGTAGTTGACATCCCATTGGAATCTCTTCTTCATTTGTTATTGCAGCAGTAGGGTATTGCACTGCAAATCGTCCAACCTTAGCTGCAGAAGCATTCAGTGTCATATTTGAAAAATCCTCAAGGCTCTTCCATGCATGTTCCTCCATTCCGATCTTTAGTAGCTCTTTTATGCCTTCAAAAGGATTAATGGATAGTCTGAAATTTTCAAGCTAGGTAGCTAGATTTCCATGATGAATTTTGAAAGCAATGACGATTGCCAATTATGACACCTTTAAGTTAACCTGTTTGAACTCACCGAGTTTATTTCTTTTTGGTTATGCTGGTGCTGGCTGGTACACTTCACCGATATTAAGTAATAGCTTTACGATTTTAGGAACAATTTTCGCGTCTAATATAATGAACAATTAGAGAGAACTACATAACTAATTTGTATTGATGGGGAATGTGGATCATTGAAACGTTTTATAGGAACTAGTGTTTGGCTTCAATTAGGACTCATCCACTTCTTCAGGTTCTACAGTGAAATCTTCTTCCGGTTCAGTTTTGTAGCTGTCTCCTAGAGTTGGCGCCACCAGGTATTTGTAAATAGCATCGTACCATGCCTGAAACCATAGGTAATTAATTGATTAATTTTCATAATTTCAATCCTTGAATTGCTGTAGCTTCAGGAGCAGTAGTTAAAAATCCTAGGGATCATTTACCTGAGGATAGTTTTCCTGGATATGGTGGGCCACCTTTTCAACAGCAGTTTTCAGTCTTGGAGAGCAATCGGAGCATTTTCCAGATAATCCAACGACAATGTATTCTGGAAGAATACGAAATAGTTTAGAATTTTGATTCAAGGCTAACAATTAATGAAATACGGTAGATTATTAGAGAAAATTAGAGATCAGGACTCACTTTTAACTTCTTTGCCGACGATATCACAAGGTCCATCGTAGACGACACATTTAATTTGTAATTGCATAGCTCTTTTGTTTCGCAGGTAAGAATCCAGCTCGACCCTTGCAAGTGGTGACTCAATAGTGGGTAAATTAGGTTTCTTCTGGTGTGCAGAATCTTTCCCAGCGTCGCCAGAAGGATTAGCAACTGGGAGCGCATTAGTTGTTTCAACACAAAACGCTATAACTGCCATACACGCTGACAGCCAGTAAAACGTAGTGGGAGTGGGTCGGTAAATCATCTTGCGGGCGTTCTTTGGAGCTCCTCGTTTGATCATAATGTTAACTTTAGCTTTTACTTTATTCTTATCAGGATCACGTCCCCTTTGGTTGTTAATTATTGAGTTGATGGTGCTGAGTTTGAGTACGTATAGCTTCTTCTTAAAATGTTCCGATTATCCTTTGCTGAAGATGTGAACAATTAGGTAAATTAAATCACCTAAAAATTGGAACAGGTCACGACTGGTAATCCTTGACTTGGAAATCTCACTTTCTCACGTGTAGAGTAGATTTACGTGACCCGACTACGGTTTTCACACCACTCAATAATCGAAGCGAAGAGAAGACAAAAGATTGATGAAACAACACCGATAATTCAAGAGTTAATGATGACCTGATGCAGAAGCATGGGAGGCTTTTATTGTCCTCGCTAACTCACTTCTGATTTGGGTTACCAGTTAAATAACTGTTCAACACAGGACCAAATTCTTTTGCTACTTTCATCCACAGCATTTGACTCTCTCGAAGGTTGCGCTTGTCCTTTTGTCTCGTTCTTTCCCCTAGCGAATTCGCCGCAGGCAGGCTAACGATCCCAAATCAATGTAAGGTAAAATTATGGTTGCCCATCGCTCATCTTATTAATATTGCTACTTATATAAATAATGCAGATTGTGCATCAGCTCTTCCATGTGAATCCAAACGTTTTACCATTGGATGCCAGCGCAGCGCATTATGGACGGCCCATCTACATCACTAGTCAATAATGTGTAGCGTCAATAGGTTCGTGCGCTTCTCCACAGGACCTGTCCAAACCTTATTCCACAGTGTACCTGTTTCGATTACGTTCACATGTACAAACTACTACCCCTCAAGTGTAGGTTAACATTCATGATTACCAGCACAGGTTAAATACCAAAATTACAAGTTATTTTGAATTCGTGTACTATTTTGGTTATGCAAGCACAGAGTTAACCTATCTAAAAGTCAGATAGTGCAGTTAGAGTAATTTATTCAAGCTTTTATGAATATTCATAAAACATCATGTACACTTCGCACCCAATAACCAATATCATAATGCATAAGGAGGGGGTAACGGTATGTATACCTTGAACAGTGTTCCTGCCGGGGTAACTATATCAGTATCCTAAGGTAATTGTTGTTTATTAGTTATTTGACCCTATAGTCAGTTTGCCTCTATAGTTTGTTTTTTAAGCTCAATCAAATAATGAATTAACTGGACATTATGCATAATCTACATGTTCTTCACACGAATTAGAAAGATCTCGCCTGACTGCTTTTTTATCGTTGCAGCCACCAGTACCACTTGTATTTCTTCATCAATAATTATTGAGGGGCACCAAACTTGCACTCAAGGTTACCAAGGCCCCTTACGCACATATTTCGCAAATTCTGAACAATACGCTCCATTAAGTACAACCTCTCATTTAAAAAGGAACGCAGTTAGTGTCTTCTACAAATACTTAGCAAACCAGGTCAACCTCATCGTTCACCTGGATTTCTTGGCTGGCAGGCTTGGCTGGCACCTCCTTGGGAAAAAGGTAATGAGGTTTGGGAAACCCCTGCCTTTGCGTGGTCTGGTTCTGGAAACCTGGTGAATATTTAGGGCACTATAGGCGCGCTTCTGAGTCTTAATTTTAATTAGCCGTGTTGCAATCCCGTGCGAATAGTAATTCCAACGCCAAACCATGAGATTAAGCATTGTATAACTGTGTCGTGTGCTTGACAAGTAAAAGTAAAGACAATCCCCCTCGTAGAAACACGAAGTGAACAAGCTGTTTTGAGAATATAGCACACTTTGAACTTACTGAAGAGAAGGCTGGCTAATTAGCGTCTTGTTTATTTTGCATACATGAATAGCAAGTCAACCACCTACCTGCCTGCTTGACCTCTTATGCGTACAGGTATTACGTAAATCACTATTCCTTTCATTACTCATCAAAACAAAGACAAAGACGTGAATCAAAGGTCAGGTTCGACAAGTAAATTATTCATTAGAACCCTATTACCTAATTGCATCATGTATGCAGGTGGCGTTTCATTCGTTGTCGCTTATATAACTAGTAGCTTCCTGGGTAGTTTGGATAGCATCCTCCTTTCCCACCGATATGTCTTTCATATTAAGCCTTTGATCATCTTCCATTGTAAATTGCAGCTATCAGTACTGCAGTAACTTCTGATTTCAAGACTATGAGGTAAGCTATGAAATCTGACTTTCGGCAACAACAGTCGCGAATTCGTGCAATGCGTATTTTGAAATCCGTTTTTCCGAAAGAAAGCTTAGCGTTTTTTTAAAAGCTCTTAAAAAGATTTTTTTTGCATTTTAAGTTTCCTAAGCCCTCAATCCAAAAGCATTAAAGGTTTTATATAGAAAACCTTGCACTCCGATTTTTTTGTATAGGCAGAATAAACCTAGTTCAAGCTTGACTTGCAAATGCTCGCATGTTCTGCAAATTTTGTCCCGTCTATATCTCTCAGTTGTCATTGCCTCAGAGATTTTCATCACTGTCTTCAGTCTGTTGAATTTGCAAACATTTTTAGACATGGACTGTAAGACACGGACCAACTTCTTACAGTCCATTTCTAAAACTTCTCCAGGCACTCCGCTAGGCAAAATCTCAAACTTATCGGCAGACATAGTGCAAGCTTTTTGCCGCAACATCTATTATGTTCCTTCGCTAAAATTACGAACAGTCCTCTCCAGTAATTCAAACCATTGAATGTATGACAAGCCGGCCCTTTTACACTTCTGCAATTACATGATTACAAGAATATAATCTGTAGTTCGAATCCCTCCGTGATCCTACAAATCAAAAAATAATAACATAGTGAAGACATTCCGCCCCAATCCAATGGTTTGTAGATCACGATTTACAAATTGAAAAACAGTGATTTTCCAATTGTCTCCACTCTACATTGTCAACACACGTCTCACATTTGTAGCTAGTTAATTTTCCATTGTTATTATTTACAGCTCTTTTTGCTTGTTGCATAACATTTGCCATATAGTTATGTGCGAAAATATTAAATTCTCTGTAACCTATCAATTAAGGTTAATTGGTGACGAGAGAGACTAGTTGGTTTTCTCAGGTGTTTCTCCTTCTCTCCACAATTGGTTGCCTGCACCGGCATATTTAGTTACGTATTTGGTTCAGTCACTCAGTGACAAAGGCAGCGAAGAAACAACGTTTTTAATCTATGTTTCTTGTTTCACTGCTCATGTATCATCCAGTCATAAGCCAGTTCACAAGTTGAATGAACGACCTTAAAGCTGTCTGCATGCATGTGAAGTCAATGAGTCAAGAGCCAAAGAATCATCTGTTGAAGAGGACAAGCGCGCTCTATTCTGCAGCGTGACGTGACCAAGCGCCGGCCGCTCCTCCTCTCATCTCATGGTCTAGCTCTCAATTACCATTGTTTTCATAATCCATAACGTTTCTATTCTCATTCTTCAGCTGTACTGAGGCGCCGCTGCTGGTTCGCTGCACTGAACAACTATGCATGAATCTATGCTAAATCCATAAATTTTAACATGGAGCGAGGACACCCTGAAAAACGACACCCCATATTAGAACGCTGCATGCATTAGAAGAAACACAGGCATCTTGTCATGAACGCTTCTCGCATTATATTTGAAATACAATCGTCAGCAAACAAAACAGCGAGTGAACCGGCATGAAAGTTATCTTGAAAACCAAATGACACTATCATTAGAGTCCATACAAGACGCATTGTCGCTACATGCCTTTTACCAATACTGTCAACTGCCATGGGTCATAAAGGACTGCGGTTCATGGTTTACATGCCGATCATGAACACATGCTCGAATTCCCCACAGGTCCTAACGAGTACATGGAGGACAAGAACTAAATAAGGATTGCGAAATCTTTTAGAAGAAATAACCACGAGCATACAAATTTAACAACAGCGTTTAATTTTGCAACTAACTTTTCCTTTTACCCAGAGTTTTGTGCCCATTCATTCCCTCGTACAATCGACAGGGAGCGCTGTTTCCGTACGCTTTTGCATATATTGACAAGGCGTTGCTCACTTTGAAGAGAAAAACCGAACATTTTCTCTCCTGCTTGTATGTAAGTAAAGTACTGTTCTAAGCGCACAAAAATACACCAGCAGCAATTTAAATATTTTCAAAATTTAAAATCTGCTTCAACGTTACGCACTTGCAGCCAATCAAGCTGAACCTTGTTGTCCAACACATCAGGTCACTGGCATGAGCGGCAGGCAAAGAACATATAATTAGCCCTACAACATGAATATTCCTCTTTAATTCTTACAACTTTTCGTATACTACTTCATACAACAGCGAATGTTTCTTGTCCAAAAAAAAATCCGTTGTCACGAAAGTAAATTATACCTTTAGCAGTACTGTACATAATTTTGATACCAAATAACATGATCGGTATGCCGGTATCTTAATCATCATTAAAATACATAGCGCTGCGCTAGAATAAAACAATAATCAACCAGCGGATGTTGACTTCACATCTCCCTCACAACAACATTTCACGTGTTAATAACATAATTATATTAAATTTAATATAGGAAATATTATAAAGCAAGCAGGAAATGCAGGAAGGACATATCTGAGAAAAAACCAGTTACGAATCTACTTTAGCTTTTATTGTTAGCTCTTTCCTAACAGTATTACATCTTAACTAACTACTTTATACTCAACTGTCGTGCCCTTTCTTATAGCTTAAAGCCAACTGATTACAAGTTTCTACTGTGGAATACCACCGCATGTGCTGCTTTGATGCCCAGTAAATTCGGCGCATTCGTAATTAAAGTGGACGAATTGAGAATAATTGTAATTCCGGTTTTTTGTCATTTTCTCCTCACATTCCTAATTTTCTAGCTTGTTAGTGTTAGCCGTAACAATATGGAACGAACTTATTTCATCTGACGTATTATATTCTCTCTTTAATAATACAGTATCCAAGCATTTTCATCAACTTCACAATACATCCTTTCGAATCGCACCATCCCTCCTTCGTCTAACTATTATCTTGCTATTTCTTCCGTCATGTATTCAAATCCATTTTCATTTATATTCTTTCTGCCCTTCTTTTCAATCAACAGCCTCACAGCCCCGTATGTTAAAATTGCAATTGTGTGTTGGCTGATGTGAAAATGAACCAGATTATAAAATTTATCTTCTTGAAATAAATTCAATTTCCTCATTTCCTTTAACGTTCATCAATGCACTCCAAGCTACCGCCAACGCACAACGGAGTGTCAGCGCTTTGAGCAATGCCCTAGCTCCATTTATATTCCATAAACGCTCTACTGTAGTACGTTGGAAATTCTCGGTTTATTATGTATATATCCAACATGTCTTACGTTTGTTATTTTGTTTAGCAAAACTTGGATAACTATTTGATTTCATTTTAGGATGAGTAGGTTGTTTGTGATTTATCTATTCTGTTACACAATTTAAATTGTTATTTGGTCCTTTGCGGGATATAAAATTGCAAACTTTATGCGGTCAGTTCATTTCCCTCTACACATTTTCTCATCCTATTTCTTCTTCACAAGCGTTTTTCTTCCTCATCTTTCGCACTTTGTTATATTATCTGGTTTAAATTCATGGTTTAATTTCATTAGTTGTGGGGAAAGTTGGTAAATGGGATTTTTTGCAAACCTGCGAATGTACATCACAAAGCACATGTAACTTTGCTCCTACAATGTATGCGCTCATCATCCCGCCGCTTCACACACGTTTCTTTTGCAGTTTGCAACACTTATTGTGGAATTCAGATCGACTTGCAGATTCTTCTGCCCATTTTGTAATAACCCTCTACTTAAATACATTCTTCATCTGACCATTATTATAGCATACTGTTAAAGCTATTTATTACTAAGGCTTCCATTATAATGTTTTATCTTCACCCCGATGCATTTACTCTACTAAAGATGGTGTCAGTATGATCAGGAAATTATAGAGTCATGGCCTATAATTTAAACTTGCGCTTCTTTGTCTTAAGAATATATAGTGCGCAACATTAACTTCTTTGTATCCAAAGAATCGCTTACCATTTTACACCTGTAATGTAAGCGAAAGCTTAGCCTACTCTAATTCTGCAATTTAATTTAGCCATGGTTTTCTTCAGACCACATTACCCAAAATCCCATCTTCTGTTTCAGCGCGTTCGCCCAAGGGATTAAAAACCTTGACTGATTCCCAGCGCTTTACTGGCTGATCCATCCTTCTCGAATCTTTATCTTAATCTACGTAGGCTTCTAAATATATTAACGTACCCGTGGACCTCTAGTCTGAAAACAAATTATGAGGACCAGCACTAAGTTGCCCACTGCACTGTAATAAGCCCTGATTGGTAAACTTGTGGCTCCCTCACGCGTCAATCAGTTTACCACCAGGGTAAACATTGTCAACTGCTACTTTCTTTTAAAACCTCAACTCTTGTATAATATTGTGACTTTGTTTGCATGACCTGGACCTACTACCATTGTCACAGGTCAGAGGCGGTCACCCTTCAAACTATACTACCTACCACACAGTATAAAGACAGGCTTATAAATAAGAACAAGGCTGCTAGATCTAGAACCTGATAAGGTGTGCAAAGTATGGTTGACCAGCTGACAAGCACATATTAATTTCAGCACTTTGTTTGCACGACAAGCAGGTAATTTTAGTACGGATATGGTCATCAATCTCAGAATCCTAACCAGTAGTCTAACCATATGGCCGCTGTAACTTTTGCTTTTTGCCTACCTCCAGGTTCAAGCGAGACGAGATTAGATTATGGATGTCAGTTATACGAATCTTCAAAGATTCTTTAGCAGGCATCACAACAGACACTAATTCTTGACTCCTTAATCAGTTTATACAACCAATTACTAAACAACTCAGTACCGGCTTTGAATTTGAATTAAGACTTCGTTTATCATTATCATCATCCTCTAAACCGCAACAATTTTCGAACTAAAGAAACCCAAAATACTAATTAACATGTGATCATGCATCAGAAGTCATATATGTTTTGCCAAGACTGCTTCACTGCCCAGACACTACGCTTATGGGTTGGCTACGTTGACAGTTAAGCAGCTTAAGATTGTGTTAGCATTCTTTTAAATCACTTCATTTAAAAGCAGTAAGATTAACCATAAGAAGAGGCTAATTGGGCAAGCGTTTTTATCCCAACAACGATTGTGTTGATCTGTTGTTCACTGTGCAAAATCTCTGCTAAAATCTGCACGTTGCAAGCACTCACAAACTTTGGAATTTGTATAAAAGAATGGTTCGGTGCGTGAAAAGGATGTGGATCCAAGCAACAAAACAATAAAGAAGCATTTGTATTCATGCCTCAGCTTCCATGTCGTTACTTCCATCCTTTTCTTTTCTTCCTCTCTCATGTTACCCTGGGCTGCAAAAACGTGGAAGATGAAGAGATTCTATATTGTGAAACCATGAAACGAGATTTAAGAGTAACGTAAAGCCAAATGCCCAACCTTCTGTACTTCAGAAATTTAAATAAAGAATACAGAATATGAGGACAAATGGGATTGAAGATGACAAAAGCTGAGTGAGTTGACGACACTATCACTGACAAAATATATTTCCGCATATTCGTTGCTTTTCCTTACTTTTATTAGTTCAGTTTTGTGAATGAACCAACTTCTCTGGAACTTTTTACAGATTCACCGGAAATGAGGATCTGGAAGGAAGTCAAATTAAAAAGATTCCGCATTTTTAAAAACAACGTCAACACAATTAACGGATGTCAATTTTTTCAAGCATAACATCAAAAACATGTAAATCTCATCTTCAAAACCGTCAATTCCTCCTTCTGTTTGTCAACCCCAGTCCCCAGTTCCGGAACCTGTTATAATCTTTATATAATCACATCATCATAGTTCCTTTAGCTCGAATAAGATTCATAAAAGTAAAGAGATGAGCGTCCTGTCACATCGCGCCTTGTGTCGCTGTGATCTTCCATTTTTATCTCAAAGAAATACGTCAACTTGGAAATATTAAATCAATTCCTCTACGTCAACTCTCTTCAACAACCCCAAAGTCATCTGCTGCACACAATATGAATAAACCTAAAAGGTTCCAAGACATTGCCAGGGTGAATAACTATTGCAGTTGGAATAAGTATATATGCAATCAGGATTTCGGGTGCAGATTGAATACAGTGACGCTAGAGGTGGCTGAAGGTGACATGTTCAACCTGATTTCCATGCAAACATCACTGGAGAACTTGCGTATGACCAAATCTACCACGAAGAAAGATTCTATAATCCGGACATTTAAATGCATGAAAAACAGTTTCTCCCGGGTAATCTGTATTGATTATTCTCAATTCTTTAACAGATGCTAACAAGTGTACTATCAATTGTAAATTTCTTCGAACCAAATATATAACTTTATTAACTGTAGGAATTATTTACAAAATACAATAATAAAGTTGCTTGTCTTGGTGTTAAGTCGTTTCAAGATTGTTGAGTAGCAGTAAAATACATACACACAGTTTGTTTCTTCCTAAAACGGAGGGATTCCATGCAATCTTATTCACTGGCGTCCTTTTCATCAGACATTCACACCTCATACACAACCGACACTCCCGGATCACATAACGCACAAGATCGAAAGAAATAGATAGACAAAGAAAGATAACGATAAAAAAATAAAACCCTCTCCCTATTCTTATCTGATAGCTTTTAAGGATAATGGCAAACGGCTTTGCAACGGTGGATGTAATTTTCACGTTGACAGCATTTTTCGTATGAATTCAAAAAACGGAAGCAAAATTGATTATTTTCAGCTCAGGTCATGATGATATGGTACTCCCCAAAAGTATTCCTCAATGAATACAGAAATACAAGAAGTGAAAAGCTATATCTGGAATCGCTCTAATTCCTGGAAATATCAATACCACACAGCGGGAATCAGATTAATCAGAATCAGAAGGCGTGTAGATATCATTTCAGAGAGAAAAATCTAGCAATCTCTAGAAAATATATTTTCTTATTTCTAGATAAATTATCTTCGTGTAATTCGAATTCCCTTTTTATTTCTAATTTTCTAGTTTCTTCTTTGCTGGTTTTGCTTTGCTTATGGAATCTGTTAAAGCCTGTTTTTATAGTTGTTTTGTGAACCAAACTTGCTTAAAAGAAGAAACATGTTGTCAGTACATCCTCAGAAAATGCTCATTTTCCCAGACGGAGAATCTTCCGTAAAGGGGAAACGTTGACATAGTTAAAATTAAAGTTTGTGATCACGATCATACCTTTTTCTATATCATCTCATCCATTACCTTGCGCATCATCCAAATAACACGTAATAGAATATTTACAATATATTTTTTGTAGTTATCTAATTCTCTTCGGTTCAATACAAACAATGAACATTGGTATCCGAATTAAATGTGCGTTTGTCCAAGTATTGTAATTGTAATAGATTTACATTAGCTTTACTGATTAAGGCTCTGAAGTGGTAGGTTTGACTTCTATTGTAGATTCCATGGCCGAGGTTGATGGTGGTTGAGCTGACGAAGTAATCTCATAGCCTTTTGGACTTGGGGTGGGATCCATGGGAGGTGTTGGTGATTCGCCCACGGGGATTAATTCCGGTGCAGGGCTTGATTCAAACATGGGGTGGAATGTTTGAGAGACACTTTCAGCTTCAGCTACAGATTGCGGTTGATCTAAAACCGGGCTCGTCTGAGTGCTTTGCGGGACCTGAATGTAAATAAACTGGGGATATGCTGGATGAGCTTGCCCGTGTCCGTGTCCACTGAATTCTCCATTCTCGGATACGGATTTCCCGAAGAAAGCCTGGGATGGAGCTCCTTGCCCTGCGAGAATGAAACCTTTTGGAGAGGATCCGTATTTTGCGAGAGCATCTCTCCAGGCTGCCGGATAATTTTGTTGCAGATGAACAACCACCCTGCTCAGCTTTGTCTTTTGGGATTGAGAGCACCAGCGGCAGTTGTCCAGGATGACGGATGGTAGAAGAGCTGGAAAGATAGAGATGCAAGGATTTAAGCAGGATTTCCAGGAATTTAAATGTCGCGACAATCCCTTACGCACCGACAAACTTTGGAAAACCAACGTATAATGTAATGTCTATGTACACCGCGGGCAACCCCCCCGCTTTTTTCCACAATGTACATGTCTGCTCCAATATAGTTAAATTTATTAAATGCGTTCATGTAATCAGTATTCAATATATGTAACGGTTGTAAAAGTTCGCTGTAAAGTAAAGCACGCATGCAATGGAATTTTTACAAGCGCTTCAAGCTGTGACTATTATTATCCGCACAAGCCATCCAAGTTTCAACTTATTATACACGCAAGTCTAGTATGGCCCCGCTAGGGCTCATGAACAATACCGGGCAATAGTACTGCAGTTTGGCTTCACAAGGTTCAAGTTTATAGAAAGCGTGGAAAACAAGCCACCGCCCAGGAAATGAGTATAGGGGGCGCTACAATAAGAATTAATTTCACGCTCATTTAATTCTTCTCATTACTGCGGGATTTTTTCAATTCTTATCACCGATTCATACTTAAGTGAGAGAAACTGTCTCAAGTACGTTTTTACAAGCGCATTTGACGGTAGATCGCAGCCTTAGCGTGAAGTTTGCTGTATTGAATGAATTTTACAGCTAAAGAAAATCTCAGTGTTAGTGTAAGCTAGCTTATTAGCTGCTACAGCCATAAGGAACATTGCATCGGAAAACTTCATTTAACGACTCTAGTATTGCTTCATATTACCAAGACTAGCACGAAGGGGGGATTTGCAAGAGGGTATTATAAAAAAATTGTAACAAAAGCCGGTTAATTGTCCCATTAAAAATATAGAGTTGAGAAAGTTTTGCACTGCATTTAACTACAGACTGCAGCTTTTATTCCTCCTCTTGTGAATTTGAGCATATTCCTTGAGTGTCTCAGGAAATGTCGTGAGAAATTAGCAAAGCAAAGGTAGAAGGAAAGTGTACACAGACATGAAACAAGAAAATACATTAAAACAATAGTAAGAGCCAACATGCAAAGGCAAATATTGCTCTGTCAGTCTTAAAAATTTTAATTAAACTTAGTCTTATTCCTTATTCCTACCGTTTATGCTCCTGTCGCGAATAAATTATTAACTAGAGCACCGCAGTTCTACGCATAAACGCACAAGTCACAACAGATGTTAATCAACTGGCAATCTTCATCTCTTCTATCTAACATTCTCTTTCTTCATTCCTCATCTCGGGGACCAAGTTTAAGGGTTTTTGATGCTTGCCAAAACCTTTTACTTAGATTTCCGCATTCAAAGATTTAGGAATGGGTTTTTGCACGTGAGTAAAAAGGTTTTTAAATCACAGCGCCTCGCTGTCACTTCACCGGCTGCAACTGACAGCCTATCCGCTCTAGATTCTAACTTCTTAATGGGATTCAGTTAATCAAGCGGAAACTTTATGCATACAAAAAGAGAAATTCATTCTGCTACACCATTACGCTGCTGAATCCAACATATTTTCAGTGTTTACATTCGGATGTATAGCAGCAGCAGCGTAGCGTCTGAAGTCAAAAACGCTAAACACATTATTACTGCTGTTCTGTAGTCTGCAATCAAATATCTGCTAACCCTGAACTTGGATTTGTAAGAGCCCCAATGTCTAGTTCAAAGTATGTAGATGTTTGTAACTATTTTTTTCCGTAAGTATATGGATTTTAATAAGCATTAATTAAGCCTTTCTCAATATTTGGTTACTACTACATTGCAAAACATTAAACGTTTTCGTATTACGCTGATTGCATGTTAAAGTTTGTAAGCGTTAGTCAGCGTTATATAGTATCTCTAAAGCGTTGCTACCGTTAAAACTATACTCATACCTTTAGCCTTTCTTCCAAAAATGTCACAAGGGCCGCCATAAATGAGACACTTGATTTGGAGGTCGATGAATCTTCGGTTCTTTAGTGAAGATTCGACATCAATTTTATCAAAGTACTCCACATCGGATACTAGAGTCTCAGGTAATTTGGATGACCTATGACCTCCTCCTCCCTGATGAAGCTGCGGTGAGAGTTGTTGTTGGAGTGCAAAATGATGTAGAGCAGCCGCATGAGATGGGAATGAAGAGATAGGAATTGAAGGAGAGTGATGGGAATTTGGTAACGATTCCGGTCGGGCTTGGATCACATTAGCGAATAATAATAATTCCACAAGACACACACACATTAACGTCAGGGAGGGTATCATTGCAGCTTGGATTCCGTAATCAACCCACATAATGAATTCCTAATATTGATCAACGCACTTGTTCTCTAGTTCTTGGTCAAAGTTGAGAAATATCGCGTTCCTCTCATGCATGCGTAAATTACACTCTTAGTTTTTAGCAATAGCCCACGGAAGGTGTCTAAAAGTCACGTGTCTCGCAATCTCTATACTAGTTCACAAAGGGTTCGATTAAGTAATACTCAATTAGCTTCTGGTTTCTTGATTCTTGTTCTCTTGCTTGATTTTTTCTAGTAGGTGTAATGTATCAAGAAGGTGCAGCAGCGAAATGATTTCAAAATCTTGGATCAAGCCGCGAGAGCTCTTCTGAACAATATGATGATATGCAATGTTGCAAAAAGTCAATTTTGCAACCCGTAGCAAAGAGGTGCAGGAGGGAGTCAACTAGATTAATTGGCAGAAATATCACCCGTGCACTACGCTTTTATATATTCCAGCAAAGCGTCTTCTTCTTGCAACGATTGATTCCGAAGCCACGCCGCCACTGCTCTTTTGAGAGATGATGATCCTTAAGGAATCTGAACGAAACTGAAACTGACATCAAGAGTTAATGGAAAAAAGAAGAGAGCAAAAGGAGAACGGAAAGCAAAAGTGTGTGAACTTTTTTAATCCCATTTATGTATTTCGCTCTTAGCCCTATCCTCAGCCTGTACATCTCCATCTTAAGAGTCTAACTCTACAGCATCCACCTCCATCCGTTAGCTTTGCTTCAGCTCATCCATATAGATAAGCGGGATAGTGTGTGATGCAGTGCAGGATGCCACCAGCGTCAACGCTGAAGCCATGCAACCGGCCAATTCTATTGCCGCTCAAACGCTTCGAGCTTTTCTTCTGTACCAAGCAGTGCTTCGTACTCTACGACCAGAGCACTTCAATTATCAACAATATCAAGTCAAAACTGCCAGCAGCCTGTAAGTGTCCGTTAGTGTACCAACTCAAGCGTCAGTGTATCAGCGAGCAGGTAGAGATATATACTAGCGAAATGCTCGTCATCTTACGTACAATTTACATGCTTGGACACAGTTTGCATCGTCTTTGCCATGCCATCAAACAACAATATCAATAACAGCGTTATTCCTTCGTCAGCGCTCACAACATGCTGTCAGGATTCTGCATAGCTCTTTGAGACACGCAGTCAGTCACTAGAGCAGTCAACACCTTTACTTATATTACGAACAAATGCATGAGACTTGTACATGAATATTAGCGTTGGTGCTGCCAATAATGCTTTCCTTTTTAGCTTCGTTATATTCCTGCAGATATCTGCAACGTAAGAAAGAGACGCTATATGCTATAGTAAAACGTTTATACATAGACGTAGCATAATATAGTCACGCTCAGCTTTACATAAGCGACAGAACAGGAAAATTCCAACAAATATACCATACAGACCGCTAGTTTTGTTGCAGTTTGGTTGTCAAACGAGAAAGTTCTGTTAATGCATTCTGCCGTCAGCATCAATTTCCCTGTATCTCCTTTTATTCCCGTAAGAGGTGAGGCGCCAAGATTATTTACTCTCTTATAATAATACAAACTGATACAGAGAAGCATTCATTCTTCCACGCTTCTTGATGAGTCGCCCATTTTGATGCCTCAAGTAGATTGCATCTTAAATAACAAAACTACACCCCCCATCATCCGTCTATTCAACCAAGTGAAATTTCTCCGTAATTCAACAATCCTTCAAAAGAAGCGACGATAAACAAAAGCGTCAGCGTTAAATGAGCGATCGAAAAAAGAAGCGATGCAGCCTCCGACTCGAAATCACTATCAAAATAGATGGGTAAAAGTTTGAGAATTTTTCCCAAGTCATCACTTACAATGCCGCTCGCGCAGGCTCGCGACACCCTATAGATTCCTACGAAGTCGGTTGGCTTACGCGCTAACCAGCAAATAATTTCATAAAAATCAACCGTGTCTGTAACAACACAAAAAATATATTATTTTCATGCATGGATAGGCTGATGAACCCTTTGTTTTTCAACGATCATTTATAATACTGATGATGGACACCTGAGGCCAAAGGTAATGGCGCGCAGACGCGCAGAGTCAAGGAACATGATATTGTTCTAGATTCCCATAGATTATTTCGTATCCATAGAACAAGAGCTGCATTCCGTACATTCTGCTATTTCTTCGAAAAAGAAGGAAAATATAATGCATATTATAAACTGCCTGTGCTGACAACTTGGCTAAACGTTCCAACGTTTTTCAACAAAGAAACTACATAATATGGACAGCTAGCACGATTGATAGATACAACGTTTGGCACTACCTATAATCGTTCGATGCCTACTAAGCACCATCACGGGTTTAAATCCCTGCTTCCCCAAATTTACATTTAGCTACAAATCAAGTCTAGAATCTTAATAAAGTATGCACAAAGATATGTGCACAAATATCAAAAACAGCGGAAAAAATCATTTTGTTGATCAGCAAAGCGTTCTGGTGTTTTTGCAATTCTTTTGTCTTTCCGCTATCTCGTGCAATGACATTTAGCTTTTTAAAAGTGTCGCTGTAGTTTGTTTCCGAATCGTATACTTACGTTTTACATCTAATCCCTGCAGCCCACACGCAGTTTTGCAATAAGGTTATCACTAAAATACACCCGCGGCAGGTTGATGTAGACGCATAAAACTAATGGATTTTCTCATGGGATATCAAAGTTCAGATCACTTCCTACTTGCGCCACAGCCAATATCATGCAGCCTTACATAGCTTGTAATAATTTAAAACATCGTTTTCGTATTGCAAAATCCTCTTCTACTTAAAATCCATTTATTTCTTTCATCGTGATTCAATTTTAAATCACTGTCTATGAATCAAATCAAATTACATGTCTCTTTCTACAGGTTGCATGTTCTTGCTACATACACTTTTTTTCTAAGACTTCCACAGGGGACTAAACCAGCACAGGAATGCGGCAATAATTACATCAAAAAAATTAAAGATCTCTTAGCTTCGCTGCAGAATTATGCGTTGCTCTATTTGTTTTTACTTTCGTTGTCACGAGATGTTGCAGATTGTCGCCCTTTGTTATCACGGTTCATCGGTGTCTTAAACTACGTGAATCCACAGATTCCACAATCCCTCTTCTCACCCCTAACAGATAATCCTGACCCTTTTCTTGTTCTACATCTCAATTCACGAAAGTCTTAGCGTCATTGATTATGGTTTTCAGCCTTATTTCTCTTTTATTATAGTGCAAAGGAGCATTCTTCAACTTGAATCCACGCTTTGAATATGTACTTTAAATCTCCAAAGTCTGTTTCAGAGTCACAAAATTACCCCAACACGTTATGCTTCATTTGTGAAACAAGAAAGTCAGAGATCTATTGTTACACATACACTACGCATTCTCACTTCTCCTTTCTTTACTCTTTCCCTAGCGCCCACCGTTAATCCCTACAGGCAAACAATTCCCACGGGATTGTTAACAAAATAGCTTATTCAGTGGTCTAGATTCCCTCCTCGTTAAGTTCACACGCACCATTTTCCAAAACGTTGTTCTGATCAGAAATTACTTTGTGAAAATGAAAACTCGAATAAGTTGCATTATTATTGCTTTACTATTTGTTTTACACCCGTCAAAGTATAATTACGTGGTATTGAAAACCGCTTGGGTGTATTTGTGCTAAATGTTTGCCAAATTCCACATAGAAGGCACTAGACTAGAAGACGTACAAATGTAATGCTTTTCTGACCTTCGTACGCTAGCCAAATTCGTCAAAATAAAATGAGGGCAAACCTTCTTTCTGACAGAAAATTGCACTTCAGCTGCATCATGATCTAGACTGAACAGCGGTTTCAATAT
The DNA here is from genome assembly GCA_906901655.1 of Sminthurides aquaticus. Classification (NCBI taxonomy): domain Eukaryota; kingdom Metazoa; phylum Arthropoda; class Collembola; order Symphypleona; family Sminthurididae; genus Sminthurides; species Sminthurides aquaticus. The sequence continues at coordinate 3,790,873 of CAJQTT010000016.1, read as the reverse complement.
CTTTGAGCCATCCAAGTCGCTGACTTGTATGACATGCGGTAACATCCCTTAACTAAATATAAGTTGAATTCGCGAATCGTTACAACTAGAAAAAACTAAATAAAACATGATGTATTGCCCAATATTGTGCACATTATGCACATTCAAGTGTATTGTTCCTATAATCCCATGTGTGCAGAAATCCAATACACAACAAGATAAGCATTATCTTAAATTCAGCGTAACGCAGTAGCTTGTCTACTCCTGAGAAAAAACTTGGAATGAATCCCCTGTTGCACTTCCTATAACTGCAGTCTCACTCTCGCAGATTTCTCAATGCGATTTTAAAACACAATGAATTCTTAAGGATCACTAACCCCACTGACGACATCCACCGTCCTTTTCGCATTCTTATCAAGACCTAATTTAAGTTTGCATAACATTTGGAAAAAATTAGCGCATAGAAATCATAAGTGTTGAATTAAAATTAAAAGGAAATGTGTAAATTTTTTACAATGAGGGACTTCATGAGACCATTTAACCACAAAGCATAAAATTATACGCGTTAAAAAAACTTGTACCAGTACCGCTTTGTCTTCGTTGCTTGCCTTGTTTACACTAATGTTCTGCTACATCTGCACGTAAAGTCTCCCCGTTTGATTACCGCAGTATTCAATTTAATGATGTTCAATACAAACAATGTTGTTTTTCTTCGTTTCTTGCAATCTTACAGTTATTTTCACAGGCATGTAAGCAAATAATCTGAAGCCGACAAATGACAGGAGGAACAAGCTTCAAACCAGGAAAAGTAAATATGCTTAACCTCAAATTTTGATGCATAAACCTACTTGAGGTTATGTTATACCTTCCTTGCTTCTTCTCCGATGAAAATAAGCTTCATTGCTTCGTGACCCAAGGCAATGAGTTGATATGCCTGTGTAAGAGCAACAAGCTTATCAAGACTGCGTTTCAGAAGGTATGCGGGGATTAGAACGCGTGGAGAGAAAAGGGAGACGGAGAAATACGAAAGTTCTTGAAAAATGAATTTAATTACTTACAGCTTCCGGAACGTCCAAATAATAATGTTTTTTACATTCACTCAACTCCCTCGGAAATAAGCCGAGACTTACATTGTAAGTTGAAGGATGATTGAGATTATGTAATCTCGGCGTAGTCCGAAGGGTTGTCAAGGATACTAGTGTAGTTGAGCAGGTTAACCTGGGAAACATGACGTTGTATTTCAAAGCTAAAAAAAATAAACAATATGTACGTCCTATGTATCGCATTCCTCACCGCATCTCTGCCAGCAGCTCTCACTCATACCTCACGTCAGAAAAGTTTAAAGCGCGAATCTATAAATTACAAAATTCGACTATTTTTATCAGGTCATGAGGAGGGCGGGTGAGACAACCCTTCGGACTACGCCGAGATCACATAATCTCAATCATCCTTCAACTTACAAGGTAAGTCTCGGCTAATATCTGATTATGTTTCACTCGTCTACATCCTCAGGGTTGTCAGGGATACTAGTGTAGTACTGTTCAAAGTAAAGGAGAATTTTGTGTTTATTACTGAAATAGTTGCTGACGACAGAATTTAATGATCATAATTAGTATCTGACTGAATTCTCTTATTATAATGGTTTGCAAATGTTCTTGAATTCGTAGACCACCCAGCACTACTAAATATTTTGTCAACATCCACGCCCAACGCGTAAGCCTTAGAGGACGACGCATGTCGAAAACTGTTTGCTGCATACTTCTTTGTGTCAATCTTAGCCAAATTAAGCACAGTCTTTAGCCATCGGGCTAAACTCTGTTTAGTAACCTCGCCATGAGGTTTGTTTAAACTAACAAACAGCTTATCAGTGGATCTTAATTCACAAGTTCGTTCCACGTAATGTCTAAGGGTTTTAAGTGGACACAACTTATCGTTCTCGTTAAATATTTTCAGATAAAATTTGGGCTGGGCCTTTCCTGGGGCAGAGCATTTCAACATATCCGGAACATGAATAATCAATCCATCACTTACATATTTAAGGTATGGGATTCTAATACTATGAATTGTTTGGACCCTAGAGCTAGTTACTAACATAAGAAGAGCCACTAATTTAAATGACAGATGCTTTAAAGATAGCTTATCATTAACACCCATCGTAATAATATAATCTAGCACTCTAGAGGGGTCCCAAGTGTCGGAGTACCGAGCGGCCAAGGGCCTTAATTTAAATATGCCTTTCATAAACTTAATACATAATTCATATATATATATATATATATATATATACGAATATATATATATATATATACGAATATATATATATATATATATATAATCTCGACATAATTTCGATCACTGAATCCTCCAGTCCCATGTTTGTGTATCTTAACCGGATATGATTGCTGCCATTAGCGTCAATTTCCTGTAGAGAGGATGGGGATCATTAGTAAAAGCTGATTTGCGTTGGCCAAAACGGAGCAACTAATATTACTCTAGCCTTTTCATCTTCAATCTTTCTAAATACACAAGGCAACAGGATAAAAGGTGGGAATACATACAGAAATTGCCTTGACCAGTTAAGAGTGAAAGCGTCATAAGCAAAAGCAAGGGGATCTGGCTTCCAACTTACAAAATTAGGTAATTGATTACTACTACTTGTGGCAAACAAATCTATAGAGAGAGCGCCGAACCTTGTTATTAGCATTCGAAAAATCTGTGGATTTAATTTTCGGTCTTAATCTTCTATCTGCTTCCGAGACTCAAAATCTGCCTCTGTGTTATCAATTGACGAAATGTAAATTTCTCTTATCCAAATATTCTTAGACATACACCAAAGCCAAATTCGACGTGCTATATCATGTAACTTATCAGACTTTACTCCGCCAAACTTATTTAAGTAAGATATAGCTGTAGTGTTATCTACTCGCAGTAAAATGCTAACATCATTAATCTCCCTGCAGATTCTGCACAAAGAGTTCTCGACTGCCATAAGTTCTAAAGTATTAATATGCTCGCATCTCTCTTCCCTAGTCCAGTGACCACTTAATGATTCACCGCTGTAATAACAACCCATCCTGTTAAGGACGCGTCTGTGAAGATAGTCAGATCAAAACTATCTGGTCTGATTGTTTGATAAGTTGAACCTAGGACCTCCGCCCACCATGTAAGATCTGCTATCACTAATGATGAAACTCTCATATGGCTATCATAATCGTCATTGTTTACTTTCAGATTCCAAGCTATTTCTTCTGCTAACTTTCTGGTAAAGAGTTGACCATATTTTACAGCTGGGCAAGCTGCTATTAAGTTCCCTTGTAAAACCGAAAAAGCTTAGACTGTATTCTCTGGTCTAGAATTAGCAGACTGAATTATTTTTGCAATCTTCTGATTCTTCCGTTCCGGTTAGGAAATTCGCATTAGACTTGTGTTGAATACTAGCCCAAGATACTCTAACTCTTGACATGGTTGTAAAATACACTTCGTCCGACAATCCTCTAATTTGAAATGCGGGGTCTCTAAAAATTTGTTTACGTATTGTAGATTGACACTAAGTCGAATGCCGCCCCCTGACTTTGGAACCGTAAATATCGGAGATACTACGGTAAGAAACCCCTTTGGAACCGTCATAATTGCTCCAAGTTCTAATAAGCGATTGACCTCAGCGTTAATCTGCGCTGCCCCTGATCTCTCAGAACTCTTATTCTTAAATTCCTTCGAAGATGGCGATGATTTAAAATCAATGCTAAAACCATCGACTGTATCGAGGATAAACTTATCCCTAGTTAATGTTAACCAATTATTCTTAAATAGTTTTAATCTCCCAGCTGATCGTTCCGTTACTTCCTTGATTCTAGGAGAGGCTTGTTGGAGGTCCACTGTTTGTTCTGGTTGAACGGTTGTCCGCTCCAGCGACCTCGGAACGGACCCTTTTAGTTTCCCCGTTCTCTAAAAGATCCCCGGGATCCATTATTGTACGGCTCGTATCTACGACCACGAGTCCCAACAGAGCTTTTCATCAAGGCAGAGGCCGCTTCAGCTCCCTTTAGCTCCTTGCCCCAATCGTCTCCAAATGAGTACGCAGATGGTTTTTTCGGATTATTGCAGATGCTTGCAGCTTCCGGATTTAGCCATTTCTTGATATTATATCTTCTCTGGCTTAAAAGGTCGTTGTTAGCCAGTGTGAGATTCTTCCCCAGTGCAAGGACCTTCTTTGTCATCATTACCCGGAAATCAGCTGGTAAGCTCTTCTTTGCCTTATACAGAATATCTGCCATTTGAATTGCGGCTACCATTCCCCGATTTAGGTGGGTTAGCGTTATTTGAAGGCGAGCATCTTGAGCTTTAGATTTTTGTGGAAACAATTCATGATTCCAAAACTCTGGATTCAGTTTAGCCACAGCAAGGCCTTTAGCGTTTATGGAACTCGCAGTTCCTTCTTGAAAATCTCTGTTTCCTCCTTATCGTACTCTTTGCGGACTATATTTTCAAACAAAGTTGCGAATTTTGGATCTCCTTCTTCGCCAAACGTTTCAATCGATTCGAGCTCTCTGAAGTTGTCAAATAACAAACAATGGGCTTAGTGCCTTGATCTTGGTCGAAACCAGAACAGATTCTGCCTCTCCGAAGATGGCATTTGTGCAATTGTATGGATCAGATTCCTTCTCTCCTCTTATATCCTTCCGAAAATCAAGAAACCAAAAAACTCACCAATTTCACCCTCTTCTTTCTCCATTTCGTTCAGGATCTCGTCCTCTAGACCAGCCGTATTTGGTGGTAAATTCTCGAGTAAAATTTCAACTTCCTGATTTTCCATCTTCTTCTCTAGATCACGTATCACCTCACACAAATTCTGAAGCTTCACACGGAAAATCTCAGCAACCTCTTCCTCAAATCCAATAAACCGTTGATCTTCTGCTATCGAAGCTTCCATAAACCACTGGTAAACCGTAATTGAAGAAACCCAATTTTCCGCTTTCTCGCTTTCTCCTTCTCCTCGCACACTAGACGTCTCTCGTCCCAAGCGTTAAAACTACTCTGACGTGAGGTATGGGTGAGAGCGGCTGTTAGAGATGTGAGGAATGCGATACATAGGACGTACATATTGTTTATTTTTTTTAGCTTTGAAATACAACGTGATGTTTCCCAGGTTAGCCTGCTCAACTACACTAGTATCCTTGACAACCCTGAGGATGTAGACGAGTGAAACATAATTAAGTATGTACTGGAGACAATTAACAGGAACGGTTATATTCGGAATTACACTACTGATAATGGTGTCTAACAATCGGCAGGGTTTAATCTTAATCAGAACGTACAGAAGGAAGTTTAATATTAGTATATAGCGAGAAAAGCTAGTAACAACAATCCCAAGTAAGCGCACACCTACTGCCACCAAGCATTAGCGATACGGGCTGTACTCTAGACCACTGTTATTGTGTACTAGCATACGTATGGAGTCACCAACCACATTAGGTGGAAGTTTAATCGTATTTTCTTGCTGAAAATGCCCTGGACATTTTCATTGCGCATGGATTTTACTAGTTGTTTTTAAAAATCATAAAAACATGTTATTCGTTACAAAAGTTCGGGGTGCAAGGAAACGCAGCAATTCATGTTTCCAGGGAAAACTTATTTAAAGTTTACAACTTTTAAGGTAGACGTAAGAATAACGTCGACGTCCAACGTTCCCGCGGTTCTGCCTATGTGGTGACAGCTCTTGCACGCTACGGCCAACCGTGGTGTGGAATTTTGGTTACAGCTGTATAATTACTTAACTTAATTCACGCACATTCATTCAGTTTTTCTAGTACTACCTTAGACGAGAAGAAATCGGCAAACATAATTATTGGCCCGAAGCCGCTATGAAATTGGTTGGGACACACACACAAAAGTGGAATTTAAGTTCAATGAATCAATTAGGTGAACTTGGGTGAGTATGCGTAAATGAGGTGTTTGTTCATCACGGAGTTGGTCACTAAGGTTAAGTGTAGGTGCTGTGAAATTTGGGCTTTTAAACGGTGATAAAGACTTCAGGATCGTTCAAGATAATAGGAGTTTGCTGAACAGTTTGGTTGCTATGGGGACAGAAACGTTTAGACACGCAATGTCGCAACCCGAGTTATCCAAAAGGTCTGTTCTTGCAGAAAGCTTTAATGTGGCCATACTCAAAGCATTGGTTGCATTTTGTAATAGGGCGAATCGCAAAGGGTATGACGTTGTTTTCTGCCGGTGAATGAATCTCGGAATAGCAAGTTTCAATTTTCAATGGTTGGCACGTCGTTAGTGTCCGGAGAAGCAGAGATTGACAGCTGGCTTATAACTTGACGGCGCTCTGATTGCGATAGTGCAGCCATCTGTGCTCCTTAAAACGTTTGAGGTCTTGAGATTCAACGAGCGCCACGTCCAGTTCCTCACGGGTAACGTTTAGTAGGGTAATAATTCCATTATCTTCTTCGGGGTTTCCGGTCACGGGGTCCCGGATAATATGGGCCCAGGACCACGTGTCGTCATCCCTCATCGTCCCCCAACCCGCGTCGTCCACCCATCGTCCGCCTCACCCATTTTCATCATCCTCTTTCACGCTATTCCATCCTTATCTTCTCACACTTCCGCTCTTCTGTCCAGGCTTTACAAAAACCTGATTCACTGGTTATCGTTTTGCACAATCCCCTCACACACATTAAGTAGCAACCTGGGAATTATCCTTGAGAACAACTATGCTTCCTGCTTGCCATCTCGTAGAAACTAAAAGAGTTTCAACACCAGGCCCTAAAGGGCTCCAATGAGCAGGCACAGCATCGGTCCTTGACAGCAGCGGGAAACTCTAAACAAAGCGAAAAGGCATGTGTATTAAAATCAAAAATTGATTTAATCTTTTAAAAGCATACATACAAGTGCATCGCAATATCTGTATCCCCTCCCTTACGAATCTGTCCAATAAATTAGAGAATTAAAAGTCATACGTGTTGGCGGTTTTTATAAACATATTGCACAGCATCTGTTATATACAAATGCTTTGAGCGTTGAATAGTGTTCCCTGTGTCGTGCTTGAAATAGTTATCGATTACATCTGCAAAACTTAAATTGGAAAAGGTTGTATTGAGTTTTGCAAAAAGAACAATCAGTAAAAAAGCTCGAAAACAAATTTGGTTTATACCTAAATAACCAAAGCAGAATCCTAAAATGAAACTAACAGCTCCTCCCCGTGGATCGGGCCGAACGGATGGCAAAGCAACCAGCTTGGGTCACCTCGATGTTGAGATAATCGACTCATTTAAATTGTAGTAGTTATTCAACTAAAATTATTTTCAAACTGAACCACACGTTGTATTTTCCATTGCAGATGCCTACATCCGAATGCATCTGCTGAATCCGAAAATGCAGCTAACAGCTCCTGCTCGTAATGCTACAACTAATGCAGGCTTCTTGAAATTTGATGAACTCGAAACTTATCGCGCTGTTGCTGGGAAGCGTCTTTGCAAGCCTCCTCAGACCGAGTATCCATACCTAACCACAACGACCAAGAATAAGCGCAGAAGAAATGTCGTTAGCAGTTCAGTAGCAAGGGAATTTACCCCCAACACAGATGTTGAGCGCAACAAAGTGTGTAAAGCATTGATTTTTTTTTGAATAAATTATTTGTTAACTTAACACGAAGCTAATGATGTTCTCAATAAATGCTTGCGCAGAATAACTATCGATGCATGTGGAATTCTTCCACGCCATACTATGATTTTTCCGCCAAAGCTACCTGGCACATAGTTACCATAGTATCAAAAGAAGGAGATGTTAAATACACCTAAATTGTATGGTCGTGTCGAACGTAAGACTCATTAACGTATTATCATTCAATCACAAGTCTCACAAATAAGAAATTCCCATTCCGAGCAAGAAATTCTTTCACGCCAAAAATATTTATGAATGGAGCACTGTTATTAATGTTACTACAACTATGAGATGCTTTTGAGTACCTACTCAATTTTTGTTTTCGAATGTTAACAGTTCCGTTGTATCCAAGAATATAACTTGCTTAAACGCTATGGTGTCAAAATTGATCAAGTACGGCCAATTGCGGGGAAACGCAAATTGAGTTATGTTAAGTGTTTGACGCTGGAGAGAATTGTTTCAACGCAGTCTGGAGTTTGGAAATGTTTCAAGTAGTTCAGGAGGAAGCAGGCCAATACTTTATTATTGAATTTCAACCGACGCTAATACTTTTACACTGCCTTAATTTTCATGCACAAAGAAGACTGAAATCACTAATACTGGAATGTGGGGAAAATCATATAATTCCAGAATTCTTCACGCATCCGCACAGCATTTTAGACTTTCAGTCTCAGAACTCGTGGAGCAGTACATTTATATAGCCAAAGGCTCTTCTCAAACTCCAGAAGTATGTCCCTATCACGGATGACAATTCTACACCAGAAGATTACAAAGATGCAACCACTTTGAACTCATGTTTTGAAACTATAATAGCCAATCAAAATATTGGACTAGTAGTTTTTGAGGCTGTTCTTTAGTAACTGAGCTACAGATTCAAGAAGTCCATATAGCAACGCTTGATTGTTCTTTTTTAATAGCTAGTCGGGTGATACAACTGAGTTTCCAATCCTTAGTCTATTCGCGGTGTTGCAACAAAAACGTTCAGGTTGGCTTTCGTAGCCTAACCTGAACGAAGCGAAATGAGGCACGACGACTTAGGTCAGGAGGTTCCGCTAAATGCCAAAGGTTGAACCCACAATGTAATAATTTACCTGGGCTTGGAGATCGGGACAAAGAAACAGATATACAGGGTCGCCTTGCTCCGTTTAACATCAGCAATTCTTGGACTGTTTGTGGTAACAGCCAAAGCTTGTACTAAATTACCCGGACTTGGAGACCAGGAGAATAAACCGGATATACTGGGTCATATCACGCATACAAATAAATGCATGTTGTGCAAAAAGTGTTTTGAGTGAGTGAGTGAGTTTATTTAAAGTCGAAACCCCCAGAACATAGTTCTGGTTTGACTACTATTCATACAATACATTCATTCTTAAAGGTGACTAGCTTTGCTATCCGGCTTCGCCCGGGGGTTGTATGGTACGAATACAACAAAACTCCCGTCGAATCTTTACCTCTCTTGTCTATTCTTTAACTCATACGTCGAACCAATAGCTCTCCCGTCATACCTGCCATATAGTCCCTGACCTATAGTTCTGTCGCCGAATGAATAGTTCTACCGTCGAAACATTAGTTCTCCCTCCCGTCGTCCTTAAGTTATCAAGTTGAGACAATAGCTCTCCAGTCAAACGCAAAGCTCTCCCGTCAAACGCATAGCTCTCCCGTAAAAACGTAAAGCTTTCTCCTTGAACTTATAGCTCTTACGTCAAACGTTAAGCTCTCCCGTCAAACGCATACCTCTCCCGTCAAACGCAAAACTTTCCCTTTAAACGTATAGCCCTTCAGTCACATGTAAAGCTCGCCCGTCAAACGTATAGCTCTTAAGCGGGACCAATAGCTCAGACCTATAGTCAAACCTATAGCTCAGACACATAGTCCAACCTATAGCTCAGACCTATAGATAAATATGTAGCTCAGACCTATAGTCAAACCATAAGTCAAACCGATAGCTCAGACCTATAGTCAAACCTATAGCTCAGACCTATAGTCTAACCTATAGCTCAGACCTATAGTCAAACCTATAGCTCAGACCTATAGTCAAACCTTAAGTCAAACCTATAGCTCAGACCTGTAGGTAAACCTATAGCTCAGACCTGTAGGTAAACCTATAGCTCAGACCTATAGTGAAACCTATAGTCAAACCTATACCCCCTCCGAATGAAAGTGGGACACCGTGAAAGTGAAAGTGAAAAAGGGAATGACACATACACATTTTGAGATTTATAGTATAAGATGATATACTTAGTGGGTAATGCTTGTTACATATCGTTTGGTGAGGATTACTCTTAGTACTTTGGTATAAAAGTTTTTAACATACATGTCTTAAGGCTACAGGTAGTTTGTTCCATAGTTTGAAGGCATTTAAGCCGAAACTTTGTCGTGTAGTGCGTTTAGTTGCTTTAGGGGATATTGCATATAGTTCTTTTCTTATTTTTCTCCTGACCGAGAATATGAGCAGAGATTTATAGTAGTCGGGGAGGGAGTCATGCTTCATAAAGCTATTTGCTAGTCGAAGTACATTTCCTTCATATTGCTAATTAATGCATAGTATATTAAAGAACTCGTACGAAGCGTAAATGATTCGAGTTTAACGAGGGTTGGCTCGTATATCTCAGTAAGGTGTCAATTTTTCTTTGTATACTGTCAGTATTTACGGAGCCCCAGAATGTTAAACCATACTCAATGAGGGTGTAGACTAAGGATTTAAAGAGGATGTGCATAGTTGCAGGGGGGGATTAGTTTTTAACATCGAATCAGGAGAAAGCATCTGGAGTCAACTTTACCGTTAACATAGTTTACATGATCCTTATAGCAATTTTGGAGTCAATGAATGCTCCTGAATATTTACATACATTTACATATTCAATAATGTGCCCGTTAACATGAATATTGCCCGATAGTGAAGGCTCTTTGGGAATAGTTTTGGAGAATATTTGAGCTCTGGTCTTGTCCCAATTTAGGAGCATGTTATTTTGTTGCGACCAAAGATCCAAGGATTCTGTACATTTAGTCATATTATCTTCCAGCTCTTCATACGTATTACCATAACAAATAGCAGCCGCTTTATCTGCGGAAAGGCAAATTGAGTGGAGAATTTGGCAGTGCATGACGTTAATTAGAACTAGGAACAGGTATGGGCCACATATAGAGGCTTGTACACAAGAGCCAAAAAGGGGTACATTGTCAGAGATGAAGTTACCAAGTTTCATTTTACACGATTGTTTCCTTAAATAATTACAAAATAGACGTATAAGATAGCGTGGAACATTATACTGAAATAATTTTTTAACGAGGGTTCTGTGATCTAATCTGTCAAACGCCTTTTGGAAGTCACAATAAACTGCGCCCACTTTTCTCCATGTTTTCCAGGTGGCGGTGAAGTTCACTAGATAAGTCTATCACCGCGTGAGTTGTGTTCCTACCATTTCGGAAACCATGTTACTCGTCATTTAGCAGGTTTTCGGAGCAAGTGGGCTTTTAGACGTGTGCCGATGACATTTGTCACTACTTTTGATAAAAACGGTAGTACTGATATCGGTCGGTAGGATCCTGGCTTGAGGGGTTCTAAATTAGGTTTAAGGATTGAAGTTTTAGTTGCTTATTGTGAATTAAAAAAAAATTAAAATGAAAATGGGATCTTAACATTCGTTTAGGATGCAAAGGATTTATTGATACTAATTGTAATTAGAGACATTGGTAGACGCGATACGGGAGTCTCATTAGAGGAAGCTAGGCCTTATGTAGGCAACGTGCATACGTATGCCCTCGATTATCCGCATACACTACTTGAATCTAAACAAAGTTGAGCAGTCTTGATAGTCGTTCACAGTGTCAACTCGGCAAAAATTGGAGCAGGATAGAAGCTATCCCTTTCTGCCGGTTTGAAATGCATTTTAGCACCTGGTAGACACATAAGTAAAGATATTATGCAAAAAAAGCATAAACCTCAGATGACGGATCAATGCTTTCATATCACTATGGTATTTTGTTCGTTATTACTATGTACGGAAATGGCGCGCAAATTTGCTTGTGAAAAATCATCAGTTTTGCTAACTTTCTCGTTATTCCACCGTAGTGCAAAATTGTTTCTAATTCAAAAATTATTAGAATGAACGCGTAAATTTTGGAAATGCATGTAAAAAAGACACTACAACAGTAAATCTGGTGAGCGGTACTGGTATGCATAGGTATTCGAACCGTAAAATTGCATGTTGGAAAAAGGTGTATTAATCAATCCGTCTGATTTTTCTGTTACCTTCGCAGCGTTTCCTGCGCTAGATACTAGGAATAGACGACACTGCAGGAGAGACGGCGAGGTATATTACAATATTGGATTTAGTTTTTCTGCAATAATGTAAGAAAGCATTTACAAAAATATTGCGATAAGAATCTCCTTATAGTACCCTTTCTAACGAATGTCTTTTTTGCCGGTTTGTTAAAACAGGCTATTGCGATCGGCGTTTTGGCTGTCAACAATTGTATATATAGTGTATTAACGGGTTAATATAGTAAAGCTATACGTATTTACAAGTTTGAAATCATATATCTCCACTTTTTACGAATAATTAGATAATACATATAAGGGGACGGAATTGCTATTGCGATCTGCGTTTTGGCTGTCAACAATTGGATATATAGTGTATTAACGGGTATATATAGTATAGCTATGCGTATTTACACGTTTGAAATCGTATATCTACACTTTTTACCAATAATTACATTATATATATATTTATATTTATAAGGGGACGGAATTGCTGCGATCGGTGTTTTGGCTGTCCACAATGTATAGTGTATACACCGTTGTAAGAGCCCAAGCCACATATGGACGAATAAATCCATTACATTACACGTATAGTGTATATACCCGTAAATATAGTTAAGATATACGTATTTACACTGTCTATACACTGTATACCAAGAATTACATTTTATGTATACAAGGGGGTGGAATTGCTACTGCGAACGGCGTTGTGGCTGTCAACAATGGGTTATACTGTTTATCCGTGCATAAAACACTACATCGACACTGTTTATCATCTAAAAATGCATTCCGATCAGTGTCACGGCCATCCTCAATCCGTTTCTTAATCGCGATTATGTTTCCTATTCTTCAATTAGGGTTCGGGATTTCACTGTATTAGAAAAAGGCTTTTGTCAAGGGATTATATGGCGCTGCGGCAGAGCCTTTGCAAAGTATTATCTTACACCCATAGAGAAGAATTAGTCCGGTACAGCAAGACAGCATTGGTTCTTCCAGGGTGTCAAGTATTCCTACGAATTAGCGCGGGAAACAGTGCTATAAGATAAGAGGGAAATCAAACGGATATATTTTATAATTATTTTTTAATATACATAATATGTGTCAATACCTCAACCTTCGTCCGGCACATTTACAGTTTTAGCATCGCGGTAGTTGTATAAATATACAGAAAAGCAACAATACATAACAGTTGACTGCAACACCTTGCGAAATTAGATCACATTTGCACTGTAGCGCAATTATACATGGCATTATAATGGCAAGAATGGGCAAGCAAATCTTGCCGCCCTTGAAAACAGTAGACATGAACAAGTAACGATGGCGATTTCAAACCGGCAGTAGGGATAGCTTCTATCCTGCTCTATTTTTGAGCATAGCTACAGCAAAACTGGACTATGAAAGGCAAATCAACGACCGCAATAGCTCAAACTATATACCGTATTTCTATTGTTTCTATATAGTAGATTTTATACACATTATAATATGTGAATATATTCTTACGTATATTCATTGGTATAAAAATAGTTTCTCAAATTGTGGAAGGCTTTCCCTGATCGCAGTAGCGAATTTGTCCCATAGTTAAGACTATATTGCATTGTTTGGATGTACAGTAGATTCAATTTAATATTATATCTCATGTAAATCTACTAGTATATGTCTAATTGTGGACGGCTTTCACTGATCGCAATAGGGATTTCGCCCCATACTATATATTATATACTAAATTTTGGATATTAGTAGTTTTTAATTGATTCTATTCAATATATACTTTATATCTTATGTAAAACTACTAGTATATCACTAATATGTCAAATTGTGGAAGGCTTACACCGATCGCATTAGCCTATTTTTCAAACCGGCAAAAATGGTATTTTGACTATTTATGAGTGCAAAGCTGAGTTAAGGATCATACTCGGTTCCGCTACACCATTTCACAGTACATATTCACGGTTTCGTAGTTGCGCGGCTTAAGCGTTAGGAACTTACAATATTTGTTCTTGTGAGCGGTCAGGGAACATTAATTGATTTTTACCGTTAGTATAGGTTGCAGGATTTATGAACACACACGACTCATGAATGTTGGCATATTTTTTATGAAAAACTTATAATTCTTGTGTTTCGTGTAGTTTGATACCTCCGGGAAGGCTGACGGTTAGTATGTACATCAAAGAGTCTACCCAGTTATATCGTTCCATGGGTGGCTCCGGGATACCGGGTTTTGAAGATTCGCGACCCTGTTTTATCTACTCAAGAAATGGTTTTTTTAGCCATACGAGATTTTGAAATGCAATCGCGTCGGTAGGATTTTTCAATAGGTGTAATATTGTCTTGCTTCAATTAATAAGAATGTGCATCTAGGTACTGAGAGGTCACCGGATAACAGTTTTGCTCACTGATTATGACGGCGGGTGAAATTTTCCCCCATGCAAGGTAATGATCCCTGATCGTAGGATGGATGTTGGTAAGGATAGCCGAAAGGAATCAGCGGCCCTTCTTACATCCCTGTTGTGTTTCGTGAATAGGGGATACATGGTGCTAGTAGAGATAGCGATAATATAGCGCATGGGAGCATGAGAACGAGGAAATGTTCTCTGTCCGCACTACAAAATGGGATTAGCTAAAGCAACCGTCATAAGGGGCGTTCCCTCACAAGGAAGAGCGAACTGGAAAAGGCTACTTTTTTGGGTCGAGTCGGTATTCATTTACATATACGGTGACTGCCGGGGGAGGACTGGTAGGAGTTATAAATGAAAGATGAAGGAGCGGGGCTGGTCAGCCAGGGATTAATGTAGTCACTAAGCATTGGGCTAAGCTCGTATCGATCTTAAGCATGTGCTACATTCCCATTAGTATGCTAAAGCGTTTTTACTATTATAAAAACGTATGATAAAACATTTTAGCTATGATGAAGCATTAGCTACAGCATTATTACAATTCTAAAGCTATTGCTAAAGCACTGCCTCAGATTTATAGCTTACGTTTAAGCATTTTGTCGAAGCACCTAATAATTCCCTGCCACTGTCGTGCGTCAATGCGGTTTATTATCGATACTGTATGGACGGGGCCTTGCTATTGTAGGCTAACGAAAAGGTTTTGGCAACTGAAATAGACAACCACGTTTAGGCGTGAATTTGGCTTGGATTAGCTCACTACAGGACTGAATTTCGATTGGCGGTTAATAAACCGAGTTGAGTTAGGGTTGAAGTGGGTGGGAGTAGAGATGAATCAGCAATGATGTGGATTAGTTTTAACGTGAATCTGAATTGAGGTGAGTAGAATGGTTAGTACTTCTTAGTATGGGACTTCAACCCTTATGGAGGAAAGCGCTATATCCTGGCACGGGCTGTCATTTCTTATGGGAGCATCTTATTCTTGTTAGACAGCTTCCGGACAAAGCATGGTGAAAGTTGGAGAAAGTGTGGAAGAGCACATATTTAGAGAGAGGGCAAAATTTTTATGCATTCAAAAATGAGTATATATATATATATATATAAGAGCTTACAGGAAAAAATTACTTGTAGAATAAGCTCTCCCTTCCCAAAAGTAAATAAATTATCCTTTAAAAATACGTTAGGGATAGCTACGAGCTTTGTAACATTACTTCGCTGGTTAAGCGGTGGTCAACCCCTCATCACCTTCCGAGATGGTAGTAAGAGTGTTGAAAGTCATAGAAGCATGAGCAACATCTAGGTCCACAAGTGCAAGAACGTACCAGGGTCCATCTTCTCTCGATGAAGTAGAGACGGTCAAAGTAATGACAGAGCCTGCAAGAGGGGAATGTAAATACATTAGGTTAAGAGAGGTCTACGCTGTATCGAAGAGAAAATAATATTCGGTGATATGAGGAACTCACCGCGAATGGCCCCGTATACCCATACTTGCATCCCTTTTTGAAAAGCAGCCTCTTCAACCTCATAATCCGGAGCTGAAATGCTACTAGCATTTCTCTCCCCCCTCTTCAAGTCTTCACTCTCTTCCGTTTCAATTTGTGCAGTATCCTCTTCAACATTCACACTTCCACCATCGCCCTTTGAAAATTCTCCCTGCCTCTGTCATCATCCTCCTTCCCCGCACCTTAGTTTTCATTCTTTTTCTCTCCGCTTTTCTCTTCGTCCTCCACCTCTCCACCAGCTTCAAACCCTTATCCATCTCCTCTACTGTTTGCAGATGTAATTCGTAACTATCGTTGTATACTGTATCTGGGTCGGGCTCACCCGGTTTGGGAAAGAAAGGGACCTTTGGGTACATAGGAGTTTCGGTGGTGGTGGCAGTTGTAGTGAATTTGAATCAGGATGTCTACAATCCAGCACGCTTCCGTGAGGGGTCTCAAGGAGCAGGACCTGAGCGGCAGCATGTATTGCCCCGCGTCTCAACGTGGGAAGTTGATTTTCGTTTCAAGAAACGCAGGTCTGTAGTTCTTTGATGATTTCTTCTTTAAAATCCGCCATCTTTTGCTCATAACTCAATACATGGTTTTCTATTGCGGTTCTTTAGTTTTTTCGTTGAAACCTTTTCCAGCAAATAGGAGACCGATTGAACATAGGTCTGGGGTTTGGAAACCGCGGGATTGTGAGTAATTTCTTTACAACTTTCATCAATAATCCGGATCAGACTCCTAGATCTTCGAACCAACCCAATTTCAGCAAATCTTAAATTTATTTATATTTTGTCTTGCTTGGTTTATAACGAGAATGACGGAATCATTTGGCTCAATCGACTCTTCAGGGATCGTTTCTGTACATTATGTAGTGTACAGTTTGTGGATCGTGCCGACGTCAACAGACATTACCCTGCTATTTATGGAGAAGAATTCCGATACCCGAGTAATCAAACCGGTAGTAGCATCCAAAGACATTTACGCCTGGACATGCAAAGCTTTGGCTGAGCTGTGACGCAATATTCTGCTGACTTGGACTATTAAGGTGGTCTCACGGCTTCATTTTTTGTATTGCGAAGTTGTCTAACGAGGAACAAACAACAAAATGGATATCATCGTTTTGTCATACAATTGTATCAAACCAACAAATCGAATCAATTATCGACGTTGTTATTCTCAAGATGGACTCAAATGTGGATATATTCAACGAAAATGGCACAGGTTTAACTGTTATTGATATTTTACAATTCGAGCTTGAAGTATTAAAATACAAGCCGCTCCGCGGTGAAACATGGATGGATGTCACTCCAGTTTTAAAAATTGGAGCAGGATAGAAGCTATCCTGCTCCAATTATCATTCCTCTGGCTGCGTACCAGGAAGGTTAGCTCCTAGCTCTTCTCTCGCTGGGAAGACCGGCGCAAAAAGTTTGGCTACCAAAATAGTCTTGGATATCACGCTGTGTTATCCCATCTGTATGCGGCTGGGAGGACAGAAGCCCGTAAAACATTCTGTAGCCCGGGTACCAAGATCCGTGGCCCTGTTGGACAGTCATCCTACTGGACTAGCAAGATGGCTGCCGTTACCAGGCCTAGCATCTCTGACGACCCTACTCCAGAATAGTTCCTCGGACTTCTTGCCCCCCTCTGGCCCCCATGGTTCAACATGTCATCAACCAATTCTCACACACCGCCCATCATCTCTCGCAAACCCCTTCCGCTGAATGCAAAATGTGCAGCTTGTCGTCGTAAGCTCGGATTCCGCACCTGTGCTCTCAACTGAAAAATTTGTCATCACTATTTTCACCGTACTTGCTTGTCGCTCACTATCCAGGAATTCATGTCGGAAACTTCCTCTACTAATTGGGTTTGCACTACATGTAAATATGGCTACCCTCCGTCAGCCTGCCTTTCGTGCTGTAAAGACCTAGTCTATCAACCTTTTCCTTGGAATTGCATGCCCTGCCTTTTTCCAACCCATGAGCTGCACTCTATCCTGGATGTTGGTAGGGAAGGTTTAGGGGAACTACCAGGTAGAAAATGGTCAAGGGGACTTACAATTGCGCATCTTAATGTAAATAGGCTTAACCTGTACAAGCTAGAAAGCGTGCGGCATCTCTTACTACATAATGACTATGATATCCTCATAATAGCTGAAACTCAATTTACCTGCTCCTATGTTAGTACAATCATCGATCAATCGTCAATGTATCGAATAGCTGGATATGTTAACATTAGGCAGGATAGAAGCTCAGGTAGAGCAGGAGGTGGGCTACTCATATATATTAAGGACTGCTTACTATATAAGGAACTCCCAATCCCGATCAACACTGTTAATGATCTTGATATTCTCTCTGTACAAGTAAGCCGTAAGCTTTCGAAACTTTTCGCTCTAGTATCAGTCTACAAACCGCCCAAGGTTTCATGTAAAGACTTGGTAGACTACCTGGAGCTAGTCTTAGCCTCCTGTGATTCATATAAATCTGACCTGTACCTAATTGGCGATATCAATATTGACTTACTGGAAAAGGGATCCTCGGCAAAACAGCTTATTAACTGTACAGCCTCTCATGGGCTTAGTCAAATAGTAGAGAATTCTACCAGGAAAACTAGCTCTAGCACTTCTCTGATTGATCATATTTATGTATCTAATGTATCTTCTGTGATTGACTCAGGCACTAAAACATTCGGATTTACCGATCATGAATTATTTTATGTGACTTTACAAATACGCAAGCCTAAAGTTCCCTCTAAGTATGTCAATCTACGTAGCTATAAGGACGTTAAGAACATGGCAGTGTTTCTATGTTTAAGAAAAAAATGGTAGCCCCCCTAAAAATCACCACCCACCAGCTGTCTGTGAGTAAGTTATAGAGGGAGTTGCTAGGCAGAGAGAGAAGAAAGATGGCGGCTCACATATGCTTAATAATACAAGCGATGGAGAGTGAGGTGATTGGCTAAACAGGTGAGGTGGCATTTTTACAGAGAAAAAATAGAGTAAACTTTATTGATTCAAACAACCGCCCTGGATGGTGCTATCGCAACAATACAAACCACCATTTAATAATGGCGGATGGCCTAGACATCCAACTTCCACCAAACCTTTCACCATTGCTTTTCAAGAATATGAGCACTGCAGCTAGTTTAGTGACCCAGCTAAAAACAATACAAAATCAACAATAGCAAAACACAACCCAAATATGTTTACCGAATTGAAATATTGAAATTCACAAATAATCAGACAAAAAGTTACCTTTGATGAGGAATAAATATAAACAGTCAAATTCCGATTCTCTGTTTTGATACAGCTAAAATCAGATTCGTCTATTTTGAAGTAGTCGAAATCACACTAAACTGCCCCTTAGACGAAAGAGAATTAAAGGTAACTTTGTCCCTTGGCTAGATAATAGACTTATCTCTCTTATGCATGCTAAGTATAAAGCAAAAAAGGCTTTTAATCGTAGCCGAACTGACTCTGATCTTACTCTCTACAAGCAACTGAGGAATAAGGTAAACAACAATGTTAAAAGCTGTAAATACAAGTATTTTAAGGAACGCTGTAGGGACTATGCCTCCTCCCGAAATATTTGGAAAGTCTATGACGAAATAACTGGAAGGAAAGCCCATGTCCCAGTAATACATGAGCTTAGGGTAAAGGGAAAATCGGTAACTGACCTAAAAGACATAGCTCAAACACTACATGATGCAATGAGTCTCCCTACGGATAAAACTCCTCTAGATGATCTTATCTCAAATCAACTCACCCGCTGTGAACGCATATCCCCTAGCCAGGTAGAGGAGATTTTCGAAGCAACCAAAAGGAAAAGCGATAGGTCCTTTGAGGTAATCCGCTATACGGTCAGGAAGTACTGCCTTAAAAGCTTATCTGTACCTATTGCCGGCCTCTTTACCTTAATAATTTGCAGAGGTAATTACCCAAAATCCTTTAAGCAAGCCTACGTATTACCACTCTATACAGGCAAAGGTAGCAAACTTGACGCTTCTAACTATAGACCCATTTCATTACTCAGTTTTCTAAAAAACTCCTGGAAAAAATTATATACTCGCGTATTCTAAAACATATGGATGCTGGAGTTGGTCTTCCACAAAGTCAACATGGGTTTAGGAAACATCATTCCTGCTTCACAGCCCACCTAAAGTTTACAATAGATGTCCTAAAAAGTATTGCTAAGTCTTTGGGTAAAGTCCTTGCTATCTTTGTTGACTTTAAGAAAGCCTTCGACTCAGTGTCACATAGGAAACTGGTAATTATTCTTAGGGATAGGTTCTTGTTGCCCTCTTACCTCATTAATCTTATTATCAGTTACTTAAGTAATAGAACGTACCGCATTAAACTTGGTGATACTTTATCTCAAGAATATCAAGTGAATATCTCTGTACCACAGGGTAGTATCTTAGGTCCAATATTCATTGTACAGTTTATTTCTGACTTTGGGGACTACCTGTCAAACCTTTCAGTGTACCTGGGCAAACTAAATTACTTATAATACGCTGATGATGCAGTGTTATATTTATCGGACACCTCTCTTGAAACTCTTAGGGTTCAGGGTAACTTTCTTCTAAAAAGCTTAAGTAAATGGCTTAAGGATAAAGAATTATCTTTAAATGTAAGTAAGACTGAATACATGTTATTACATAAGGCCGGGGATAAACTTGTTAATGATAGTGATTTTATGCTACAATTTGATAATTTTTGTCTTAACCGTGTATACACCTTTAAGTATTTAGGTCTTATAACTGACTGTAACCTAAGTTATGCGCAACATTTTCAATATGTCTCCAAACGACTATCACAAGCTATTGGAGTTCTCAATAGATTGAAGAAGCTCATTACCTGAAAAGTGTTTATAATACTCTTCAACTCATTTATCCTTAGTATTATTGACTAGTGTTTCCCAATTTGGGGTGGACCTTTTATCACTCCAACTACAAATCTGTCGTGTAATTAGTAATTTCTCTAACATTAAAAAGAAACCATTCAGGCTACCCACTGTACGACCTCCTTGAACAGGCAAACATTTTGTCAATTGAGGAGCGGATCTATATTAGTTCCAGATTCTTGTCGAAATACCTACGTAATCCAGACACAATTACTAGCCTTTCTAATCTTTTCAATGTGAGTAGCGGCAGCAGAACACGCTCTCAAACTTCAAGAAATCTTATAATTACCTGTAGAGTGCATTCTGAAGCTTTAAAACGATCCTGCTGGTATCGTATGATAATAGTGTGGAATAATCTACCTGCTTGTATTAAAGCTCAATTTCTTCCTTTATCTGTATTCGAGGAAGACTTAAATGCGTATTTGGTTAACAAAAGACCCGCCGATAAAGTATTCTGGTATAAGTATCGCATTCCTTGTAATGTTTATATATTTATTTATTTCTATTTTTTCTACTTCTATGTACTACTTTTTTGGCTTTACATGGACCGTTTACTGAAACCAGTGAGCTTCGGCATTCACTGATAAGCCTGTCCATTCAATAAAGACAATCTATCCTTTTCTGCCAGTTTGAATTACATTTCAACACTTGGTAGTACACATTATTAAAGAAATTATGCAAGAAAAAGCATGAACCTCAGGAGACGGAACAATTCTTTCATATCACCACGGTATCTTGTTCGTTACTGCTATGTATTGAAATGGCGCGCAGATTTGCTTGTGCAAACTCATCATTTTCGCAAACTTTCTTGGTATTCCACCGTAGTGCGAAACGTTTTCGAATTCAAGAATGAATGAGTGAATGAATTTTGGAATTTCATGTGACTAAGACACTACAACAGTAAATCTGGTGAGCGGTAATGGTATGTATAGGTATTCGAACTGTAAAATTGCATGTTGTAAAAAGGAGTATGTATCTATCCGTCTGATTTACCCGTTACATTTGAAGCGTTTCCTGCGTTAACTACTAGGAATAAACGACACTACAGGAGTGCCGGCGCTGTATATTACAATATTGGAATTAGTTTTTCTGCAAAAATGTAAGAAATTACATAAAATAAACATCTCCCCATCGTACCCTTTCAACAAATGTCTTTTTTTAAGTATAACTACAGCAGAAACTGGACTATTAAAGGCAAATTGTTAACGGCTTTCACCAATGGCAATAGGGATTTCGCCCCCTACTATATAGTAAATACAACATTTTGCCTATTTAGTAAATCTAAATAGATTCTATTGAATAATATTTATGTATCAAGTATACCTACTAGTACGTACCTAAAATGTCAAATTTTATACGGCTTTCACCGATCGCAATAGCAATTCCGCCCCATAGTATATACTATGTTCATGTTTCGGATATATAGTAGATTTATATAGATTCTAATAGATATTCTCTATATATTTAATGTATATCTACTAGGATATAACTAAAATGTCAAATTGTTAACGCTTTCACCGATCGCATTAGCCTATTTTTCAAACCGGAAAAAAAGACGCGCGGTGCGTTGCAAAATATAGACAACAACACTCAAACATTAGCGTCAGACCAATTCAAAATGCCCGACGACCACTTAATGTGTTTTGCGCTAGACAAAAGAAATGTAACATTGTGGTAATTGTAGATTTACAGCTTATTGAATATGAGGATAGGGAGCACTTTGTTTTCATTCAAGATCTTCGCAGTTTATTGAATATACATGGAAGAGAAAAGCCATATGTGTGTCGTTACTGCTTTTTAGCATGTAGAACATGATTAACTCTTCGGAGCTGTAAAAACCAAAATGCCTGGACCAGAAGATAAAATTAAAAAAATTCAAATCCTTAGTCCCCACTTATTTCCGAATCTGTCATTCCTATTACCAACGATACAGTGACAACCAACAAACGTGTACCGAACAAATATCACCATATCTTTTATGAATCAAAATTCTCCAACTCACAGATATTTCGATAACTTCACAACCGTGCGGTTATGCGTGGGTTTGTATTGATGACAAAGGAGATGTAGTATCTTCAAGCGTTTATCACACTAAATCAGATGAGGAAGACGTAGCTAGACGCATGACACGAGAACTCATCATTTTTTGTGACGGTTAGATTGAAGAAATTTAGGAAATTAATAGAGCAAATGGAGAATCAGAGGATATGGAATTTGATGTTAGTCTTAATGACGTTCCTAAAGGAACGTGCTGGTTCTGCGACTTGTCTCTTGAGAAGTGGGTAAGGGAAGATGGAGAACCATACTATAGAGCAGTAAGACATCACTTTCACACGGAAAGACGTTTGTTCATTGAGTATTCACATGGAATTTACAACTTGCAAGGGCAAACAAGCTATTAAATACTTATTTTTACACACAATCTAACCGCGTACGACTGTAAACCAATTAATCTTGCTCTAGATGATTCGTCAGTGACGGATGTGGAAGTCGTTCAACTTTCGTCGTATAAATTTATATCAATCGTCATTAACAAGACAATGGTGTTCCTGGATAGTTAAAATTTCTTGGAGGTAGCCTAAGTAATTTAGTTGAGCAGCTTTTGCAAGATAGCGTGCAGAATTTTAAAACTACAAAGACTATGAATGAGACACGGAAATATGGACCTGGACCGTTTCAAGCTTTACTACAAAAAAGTGTGTATCCATATTCATTTTGTCAGAATGTAACTCCCTCCAAAAGCCTGTTTTACTTCAGACCTTGGCGATGAAGAAATAAGTCAGAGTGTTTATGAACACGCTCAAGCAGTTTGGGATGGATTTAAGATTCGAAAATTGTGGGATTATCACGACTTATATGGATCTTTAGATGTTAGCCTTCTAGCAGATTGCTTTGAGAATTTCCGGAAAATATTTTTAGTAGTTTAAAATCGATCCAGCTCATCATGTATCGCTACCCTCAGCCAGTTAGGATTGTGCACTGCTGCGTAATAAAATTGTGTTGGATCCAATTACAGATTCAACGATGCTTCTGTTCATCGAGAAAGGGATAGTTGTAGGTGTTAGTACAGGGGGTTTCCGTTCGCTTGGGGAAGGCAAATGACCCTTATATGGATTTTTACGATGGAAGCAAACCGGATATCTGTAGGTTACGAAAGCCAAGCTTAACGTTTTTGTTGCAACACCCCGAATAGACTAAGGATTGGAAACTCATTTGTGTCATCCGACTAGCTATAAAGTAGGAACAATCAAGCGTTTCTATGGGGACTTCTTAAATCTGTAGCTCAGTTAGTAAAGAACAGCCATATAGCATTGTAGCATATTTCTACGTTCAATAAATCTTCGCTTCAATTTTTTATTAAATTGCCGAAAATAACCACTGACTGTCTGCATTCTTAATCCACGAATCATAATACTCTACTTCGTGCTTGTATATTATTAAAAGGAGCCAATGCTTTCCAGCAGAGGAACTGTCTTCTGAGTTGCTAATAATACAGCAGGGATACTTTTAAACAGTTTTAAAAGTGCGTCACACGGAAGCACTTTAATTGCATCGAATGAGTCTTGTTAAAATGATTGCAAAACTTGCAAGAGTTCTACCGTGTTAATTACTCAGTTATCTGTGAGTAGAATAGTCCTTGTAATAGAAGTTTTTGAGATGATCGATTTGCAACGCGTCTCCGTGTAACACAAGACGGTCAAAGATTCGGTTGTGGCAGTAGAAACCTTCAATTCAATTTTCACAGAGCCGTATTTTGGCGGGGAATTGAGTAGAATTGAGTGGTGGGGAATCACTGTATATACTGATATCAAATAAATACAGAGCCTTCCCATTTATGAAGTCTTCCATAGTATAATCAATACTGCAATCACTATTGCTAAGACCGAGGGATTTAAAGATAGCGTCATAAGCTTCCACATATCTAAAACTAGTAGTAGTAGTAGTAGTTTTAGTGATATAAGCTATCCAAGCTCTTTCTATATCCGTTTTACAGGTTATAGTGTGTGCACACTTTTGCTAAAATGCTAGGCAATAGTTCATTACTTTATCACCAATACAATGGTTACTAAATTCCATTTTAAAGAAGTAACAAAGCAAATCACTAATCTAGAATTTCTATATTTAACAATACCTGAGTATACATGTTAGTTGTCTGCGCTAAAGTTACAATACATAGTGTACTATGCGCGTATAAGTAGAAACATAACATTTCATTCATTTTTACGCTAATATTGCAATTACAGTATGATCCTATAAGACAGTCGATTCCGTCTCGCTGGTTTCGGCTCAAATAACTTTCTTATTCAAATAGCTCTGTCAACGCTCAAACATTCATATTCAAGAACTTTTTATAAAGAATTCAGCTAGCAGGGTTTGAACTCCTTGGGATCTCTTGCTACGACTCCACTGCCCCCTGAAAGATGCCACCCAAAATATGATGTGGAAGTAAACCATCGTCCGAAATCATAAATTCTTAAAACATTATAGAATTTCTAGATAGATTAATCGGAAATTGTACTATTAGTATCTACTAGGGCCCCCTTTAGCTCCGATAACTGCTGCAATCCTGTCTTACATAGACTTGATTAAGTTTTGAATCTCAACTAACGGAATTTGCGCCCAGGCGTCTTTAACGATAAGTTCCAGTGCATCTTTGTTATTTGGAGCCCGTATAAGTAATTTTCTCTCCAGAATAGACCTTACATGCTCAATAGGATTCAGATCAGGTGATGGAGCTAGCGAGCCGTTTGACCCCAGATTTTTCGAACCATTCCTTGACCTTTTTTGACCTGTGTTTTGGATCGTTATCCTGCTGGAATGTGAAACGACCTCTGACCCGCAACGTTCTAGCTGATTTGAACAAATTCCGTTCCAGAATCCCGATATAAGTGTCGGATATCATGATTCTATAGATTCGTTCCAAAGACCCCACCCCTTGCCACCCTATACATCCCCAGAACATAATACTCCCTCCACCGTGTTTAACGGTTCCACGAAGACAGCTCTTACTGCAAGCTTCTGCAATTTTTCACCCCATCCGAACCTCTCATATTAAACTTGGTCTCATCCGACCAAATGACCTCTTTCCAGTCATCGATAGTCCATTTAGCATGTTCTGTAACCCATGCAAGCCTTGCCTTCTGATTCTTTTTGCCGATGTAAGGTTTCTCCCTCGCTACTCGGCTGATTAGACGCGGTATTATGGATTCGTTGCAACACACTCTTACGTCCTAACGACACACCACACTTTTGCTGAAGTTTTTCTTGAATTTCACGAATAGTTATGCTTCTATCGTTAAGCACCCAATGTTTCAAACGATTATCTTGACTGGAATTGGTTTTTTCGGGTCGACCCGTTCGCGGCAAATTTGAAACTGTACCTGAAATTTTTGAACTTTTTTATAACTGACTGCACTGTTGACTTCGAAATCTTTAATTTTAATGCTATTTTTCCCCAACTGTGTCCTTTTAAATATAGTTTAACTACTTTCCAACGATTTCCGCTTGTCAATATTTGATACTTTCGCATTTTATCAATTAATTTAATGATGACTAGTAATTGTAGATTTGAACAGTATCCATTTTGGGTGAGAGGAAGAGTGAAATGTATGTGAGGACATAACTTGGCTAATTTTGTCATATTTGTGAAACAACACAGGCAGTTATGCGGGAAGATGCATAGGACGATGACTTATATCCAAGCAAATCAAGTGGTGGCTTCAGTTTTTTGCGCGTAGCTTAAAATTATGATCTTGGAGCATGCTGAAAGTTGTATTTCCTGATTACCAACTAAAATATCTACATTTCAATAAAAGTTCTAGCCTAATAGACCAATATTGTCAAATTTTACATGCTGGTGACGACGGATGGAGAAATCGCATGTCGTCTTCTAGGATCATACTGTATATGAACCGTAGTTACAATACATTGTGTATTACATATAAGGTCCATGTTACATTTCATTCATTTTTACCCTTTGCATTCAAGTTCCAGTTATTTCCGTTTGAGACAGGTCGTTTAGTTACAGCTGTTTAGTTTCCGTATTTAACAATTGTAGTTGCTTCAGTTAATTTTCAATTTCACATGTCTAAGTTTACGCAAATAGAAGATATTAAACTGCTTTCCCTTTCCTATACTGCGATTGTTCCGTTCCCTTCGCTCTTCTAGCTGATTCATCATTCTTCTTACAGCTGTATATGCTCGATAAGAGCAGTCTGGTTTCTTCGAATCAACAAAGACGACGCTATTTCGAGCACACATATAGTGTTTTACTTTTGCCTTTTTCTTGATTACCCTTGGTTGCTTCACTTTTGGCGACTTCTTGTATTGTATTGTAAAGGAGATGCCCGTTGACTAGCAACGAGCGCCGACGTAGCCACTAATAGGCTAATTGCGGACTACCCTCAATTTGCAACGATGCTTACGCACCATTCTTTCTTTTAATCCGGTTTATTAAGCCTGTTGGCATGAAGAAAGACAACACGCGTTTATGGTCCAGATCTTTTAGTTTGCTAGGATCAAGTCTCTTCTCACCAAGATAGAGTAACCTGACCAAAGCGTGGATCGCACAGTCAGCAATAACATGCACTTTCCTCTAGCCCACACTCACAATTCGAACTGGTTGTCAGTTCTAGATTGGAAGCATGTTTATTCAAGGTTATGTGACCAATCACCAACCCTGTTAACGTCCGAAAATGACTACTGGCCAGCTTCCTGACACGAGAGTTACTTCGTTTTATGTTCTCTGCGGGCATCCACAGCTTTTTCTGCTTGCAATCAGGGCGTATTCGCCACTGTTGCCCAGCTTGAAGTCACGCACCGCCGTATACCTCAGGTGACACAGGATTCTGGCAATGTTAGCATGGGTTTTGGGCTAACGCATTTGGGTCTTGTTGAGATTAACTCCCCCGACCATAGCACCGTAATCGAGACCTGGCCTTATGACTGACTAATATATCCATGAAGTCAGTTTAGGACTCAGAGCCCACTTCTTGCCCACTGCCCTCCTGCAGAGGAGCAGTGTCTTTTTGGATTTATCCGATTTAGACTTAATGTGTTCGTTCCAATTCAGCTTCTTGTCCAGGATAATTCCTAAGTACTTCACTGAATCGGCACATTTAAGCTCTTGTCCCCGTAATTTTACGGGGTATTTTGCGTTAGTCCTTGAGTTATTATTGAGTTAAAGGCTTGACAAAGCAGTGACGGATGGTTGAGCCGAAGCCGCTCCATCAAACTGTCCACCGCAATGTTCCAGTATAACAAAGAGCATACGGGTCCCTGCGGGCAACCACTTACCGTCTACGACACTGTTACACCATTGGGGCTACATTGCAGCTCACTGTTGGCTAACATAAAGTTGACCCACCTAATGATCATAGGATGGATCCTGAGTCTTGCCATGCCAGCCACTTGTTCTCGTAGTCAAGTAACAAATATGCTGTCATCCATTTATTGCGCACCCATCTGGGCTTGGGTTTTTCAAAACCAAGATGGAAGTCAAAATATTTGTGATCCGAGGGTCTGTCGTCGTCGGAAGCGTTCCAATCTGTGACTATATTAGCTCCTCGTTCATTACAGATTGTGATATCAAGGACCTCTCCGAGAGCCTTGGTCACAAACGTTGGTTTTGATCCTTGGTTTAGTACCAAAAGATTCTCGTGAGACATAAACTCATAAAGCTCCTCGCCTCTGTCGTTAATGTCGGTGCTTTCCCAGCTGGTATGGTGCGAATTCGCATCCGCTCCAACTATGAAGGGAAGATTGCGACGATCACAATATCTCACTAGATCCCTGAGCAATTGGCTCGGGTGATCATTGGAGTTATGCGACATGTAAACAAGCAAAGTATAACTTTACCTCGTTTCCATTCGGTAACGATGGTTATCATATCCGAATCAGAGAATTCAGGCAGTAGGGCTGCACTGATTCTGTCGGTGACTACCACGCAAGCTCGAGGTCTAACCCCGGAAGCGTTAGCAGCATAAACTTTCTTCCACTGTCCAAAGCCAACGACTGCGTTCCTGGAGGAGTAGAATTCTGTTGGGGGAGTGATGACGGGGTCTGCAGGCTGGTCAGATTGCGAGTCTATACCGACACATCCTCTGCTTGACAGTACCAAAGCAGCCGGATAGTGTTTATGGAAATTCGCCTGGGTTAGGGAGCAGTGTGGGTCCCGGATGCTCAGATTGGGCTGCGCACGACTCCCACCATCCCAACCCCCCCTGCTGGTACGAGGGAACTCACTCCTCCTACCACCTTCTTCGATGGCCTCAAGAGTTGGCATCCATGCCCACAGGGGCCTGGACACCGCCTCCCGAGGTCACCTTTTTTCGTGATCTCCCGGAACTCAAGTGAACTGCCAATGCCGTGCTTCTTGAGTTTGTTCTCAGCTTGCATGTCACATGAGTGACAGCACCAGATTCGACTAGGCCTTGGAGTCTAACAAGAGCGCCGTAAGACAACTCTTCCTCCTCGGCTTTGTCCGCAATCTGAGGGTTTTTCGCTCTGATTGCATGCAAATTCCACATGACTTTCTCAACAAGATCAAGAACTTCAGCATCGACAGGCTCAGCACTGTCACCAGTAGCAGATGTAGTCTCTATCTGGAGATCTACTTGCGTGCCTTCCATCTGAAAAATAGAAAAGGACGCGTTAATAGTCACTTTCCCGCAGAAGTACATTTTATAATACTTAGCACAACGTCATTTGTGCCCGGTGCCGGAGTCCTCGATGGCATTCCGACCTCGGTCAGGTCATATATGAATGTAGCCAGATGCCCATAAACGTAACCGTTATATGTGCGCACCGCCCGTACAAATAACCGTTTGATTCCTCTGACCGGACTTCTCTGATTCTTGAACTCGGAGCGCATATCCAGCATCCAAAGTACCGAGTTAGCAGGCAGGCGCTGGCCAGCGGGAGTCTGATGAATGACGTCCAGATCACTGGCGTCTCTGGTGGCATTATTGGGAACTGCCTGCCGTATCCCATGTGCGTAGGATTCTAGCAAGGCCGATATGTACCCCAATGCAATGCATAGCCCGATTCCCGAGAACTCGGCCCTCGGGAGACCTCAAATTTTTGAAAATCTCTCGAAGTTATTGAAATTGTGGTGGTATAAGTCTTACCTTTTCCGGTTCTTGACTCATCACGCCACAATTCAACACCAAATTCGCACCGAATAGACAGGTGGAAGAGTTAAAATAATTCTTCAAAGTAGAGCACTTTTTTACACGTCCGTATATCTCGCACACTGAACGACTATTTTGGCGCACTTTCACAGAAAACGTCCATGTTGGCATTATGCTTTAGAAAACAATTTGCATTGCCTCCGTATACAGACAGTAGAATCTTCTCCGCTTCGTTTTCCGCCGAGATCGGCCCTTCTTTCCACGCTGATATCAGTTCAGACACTTTATACTCTTCAAGCCCACTTGCTATCATCGTCTCTATGTACAGAGACTGTTCCACGATTGAATAAAATAATTTTAAAACATCTTCTCAACGGTCCCCGTAACGTTCCACAACTTGAGGATGTGTGAGAAATCCCTCAAAATCCGATGCCTGTCCGACTTTCACAGCTCGTTCTACTATTTTTCCGAGAACTCGATGACACTGATGCTTTTCCTCAGAGAATCTGCAGAATTCCAAATATTTTTCTTTGAGTACACATGACTTCAAAATATTCACATCGTCTTGACCGTCAAAATCCTTTGTTAACCCCATCGTTACAGCTCAACACCCAGATTTTAAATGAATTGTGCCATGATTTGCCGGAGAGATGAGAGAAATATATAAAATGCTATCATTCCAGAGTGAATGGAAAACTATAGACTTGGATCTACGTGGAAATGTTACCCTAGGTGGGAGAATAGTGGATTGATATTGTCGCGTGCATGAGTGACACCTGATCAGGCTGCACCTTTATTCAAGTGCTTCCATTCATTCACCCTCATCTCTTCACAATGCAGGAAAAGACGCATCATCCCAACCCTCCTCAATCCGGGTGCATATATATATTTGGGCTACCGTCCCATCCATCCGTACACAGGAACCAGCATCAATCCAGCCCTTCCTTACCAGGGTTCGTATGTGTGGCTGCTACCTTCCCATCCACCCATAAACAGGAACCAGCATTAATCCAACCCTCCTTCAACGAGTTTTGTATGTGTGTTTCTCATTCATGTATTCTCATTCATAATGTTCCCAAGCTCTCACATTTATCCACATCCCATCCTCCATAACGGAGTCCACCACCCCATCAAACCCAGCACTTTTCCACGCTTTCATTTACCCTGGCTATCCCCATGCTTTCACGATGCTTTGTCTGGGAGCTGTCTTGCAAGACGAAGACGCTCCCATAAGAATTAACAGACCGTGCTAAGATATAGCGGTTTCCTCCATAAGGGTTGAAGTCCCATGCTAAGAAGTACTAACCATTCTACTGAGGTGCATGAAATTGAAATGAATAACCGGTTGAAGTAATGGGAATGGGAATGGTTCACAGTAGAGGTGAATTAGAATTGAACTGCACACTCGGTGCAGGGTTAATTGAAGGGGGATGACAAGTAGTGTAGGTTTTATCATTGACTGCCGTTGCATTCGCCATGGTGTACTAGAAACTGTCGCACATTAGCGCAATTATATCGGCTCGATTGGTTAGGTTTTAACCCTACTAGTAGTATCTCACTGCCGTATGAGGATACAAGCACTACCGCGCGCTACTATAGTCCGTCGCATTCTCTTGGTTTCCGTTATTGATTCTATTGCGCAATTTACTCATTTATGCGACTAACATGAGTGTTGTCACTCATTCAGCAAGTCTAACCCCTAATTAATCCGTTTGATGGGACAGTTGCGTTGAACGGTCATAGGAGCTAGGTCTGCTAAGCAAGTGTGTCACTAAGATATTGAAGGAGGATTAGTTTTACTGGAAGAAAATTGGCGTTTAATTTTTATAGTTTTGGTCGCATAATGGAGGGTGAAGGGGGTTCTAATAGCTAGCTTGCCCCATTTTATTTCAACTGAGCAAAACTTTAGCGTGACTTGAACTAGTATGGAATTATGGGAATTGCAATAGGACGACTGCAATCGTAATAGGTTGAAGTGAATCATAATAAGCGGACTTGAATTCGAATAGGCTGAAGGGAATTGCAATAGAACGACTTGAATTGTAATAGTTTGAAGTGAATCATAATCCCCTGACTTGATTTAGAATGGATCTTAATGGTGTCGTTTCCTTTTTTCCAGGTTAACCGTTGTAATATCTAACAGCATGCATGTGGTTGCGAACATTCCCAGCCTTTCCAGTACAAGAGGGTCCGTTGATGCATCTTTCAACACTGGGTCCCAACCGGAATTCGACTCTCAGCGGTCGAGCATCAAGCTAAGGGAATTCAGTTGACAGCAGTGCCAATCCATGAGGCGGAGGAGGAGGAGGCAAGGATAAGCGGCTTTGAGGGCTCCTGTCAGAATATCACGGGGCAACGTATTTTTCGGTGGTTCTGGAAACATGAATTGCAGTAGAAGACGCTTGTGAACGGTTTACAATATCCCTTCAGAAAAACGGTGACCGATTCCGACGAAGATTGGGAGTAAAATCTCCGAACTTTTCGTCAATCGGAACAGGATTCTTAGCTGTACCTAAAATTTTCCCACTTGGCTTAGGCTCAGGAGGCTAGGCTCGATACCTTGATGGAACAACAGCTACCGTTAGACGACATCTTATGCCAATTTAGGAACTCTGAGCCTATCAATACTCATAACGTAAGTGGTGCGGTACGGAATACCTTCACCCTATCTAATTGCTAGCGAATCACTCGAGCTCCTGACTTTACATAATGTTAGCGCCAGCTAACAGTAAAGCTGAGTTGGAAGTTATAATTCCAAGAAGCTATGTTTTTAGACTTGTACTTTAAGCTACATTGTTTCATTCCAGTTTATTTCTGACCAAGACTCTTGACCATTATCCAGTAAGGATAAGTTATTGTGTAACTTTGTAGGATTTCCCTCCAACCAATTCCAGGAATTAACTGTTCATTTAATCCCTTGTTTTCTGAATTTTCATGTTTACTCCTTAAACTTTATTATTAACAGTTAGTTAAACATTAATTGTCACTGATCATTTAGCCACAGACCGTTACGCTGCTTTTTTATCTACTTAATATATAGTGCACTAAGTTACTATCCATTTCCTGGCTGTATTATCAGTTGCTTTTACTTTGCATCCAGTCATCCATCCTCATCCAAACTCATTAGCCTCACTACATCGTCCACCTTGCACCGTGCATAACATCCCCAGCACACACAACATTTTTGGTCCTTCGAGCCGGATCGTGAACAGCTTCGTCTCTTGTTGTCACTTTCCGTGTTTGTGTAAAGCCAGTGTAAAGTGTAGGTTTGTGTTGGTGTTCCCTAAAGTGACCATCAATCATGCCCAGCATCACTGAATTCTACGCATTGGAGAAGTATCAGGCTGGAGTCAAGAAGAGGGATTTAGTCCAGCGCTCTATCAACAAGATAGAGACTTTTGCTGTTGGAGCAGGACCGACCACCGCCCTACAAGAAATTGAGACCCGACTTCAATAGCTGGATCATCAGTGGCTGCATTCCAGGCGGTATCAGTAGATATCGAAATGAATGCATTACCTGAATCCCTCGACGCTGCCCAGGCTATGCATGACGAACTGTAAGTCCAGTACCTGCGGTTAAAAGTACAACTAGCCACCCTCCTCAAGGACATCAGCCCGTTCCCATTCTCATACCCAATCAACATTCTGCAGCTGAAGTGAACGACGTCAAGCTTCCTCAACTGTAACTCCCTACATTTGATGGTAATCTGCTTGAATGGCAATCATTTCACGATCTATAAACAAACACCATAGATAAGAAAGAGCATTTGTCTAACTCACATAAACTGCATAATTTGAAAACCTCGCTCCGCGGGGATGCTCTCAAGCTTATTCAGTCTGTGCAGATAGCCGATGCTAATTATGCGGAGGCTTGGAAGACCCTAAAGGATCGTTATCATGACGAAACTCTTCTTATCAAGGCTCAGGTAGCTCGACTGAGAACTCTTCCCTCCTCTTCTAATAAATCTACCCATCTCCCCAACATGTCCGACACCATCACGGAGTCTGTACGATGCATCAAAGTCCTTGATCCTGATGTTGAGCATTGGGACCGTCTTCTTATCATCCTGCTAGAGGAGAAGCTTTATTCTAGTAGTAGACAATGGTGGGAAGATATGCTACAGAAACGCAGCTCAGCAAAAGGTACAGTCAAACTTGTGGATTTTACAAACTTCCTTATGTCCAGAGCTAAAATCTTATTTTCCAGTGCTCACCCCTCGAAGGGCCATTCATCCAACTTCAACTCCAAACCCCCCTCCAAACCTCCTGCTTCAAGTCCAAGGATTCACCATGTGAATGCAACCCCTTCATCCTCCTTCTCATCGTCTTGCAGTTACTGCTCCGGGGACAGCCAGCCCTTATACCAGTGTTTCAAGTTTGCCAAAAAGATGACAGTTGACCAACGCAGAGATTTCGTCGCCAAGGAACGCCTCTGTTTCAACTGTTTCAGGTCATCACACTCGGTCGGAAGTTGCTCCTCCTCCCACAAATGCAAGACGTGTCAACGGACTCATCACACCCTCCTCCATGTTGATGAACCCACGAAAGAAAACTCAACCTCCGAGACTTTCAAGGCTCATACTATTCGCTCGCACCAATCTAAGGGATCATTATTGGCCACTGCCAACCTTGAAGTTCAAGACGCTTTTAGGAGGTGGATAACCTTGCGGGCGTTTTTGGATAATGGGTCGCAAGCCAACTTGGTCAACAAGGAATGCGTTAAGCGTTGAAGCCGCGGGATCATGCTACCAACCTGTAAAGCATCAACAACACCGCCATCACCGCATCCAAGGTTGTTGCTATCAAAGCCGGGTCGTCCTTTAACCAGACACCGCTTCCTGCATTCAACGCTGTCGTCCTTGGCGAAGTCACCTTCGACTTACCCTCCAACCCCATTGACACAACCCCTCAGGATCACATCAAGGGTCTACAGCTTGCAGATCCAAACTTCCATGTTCCAGCCAAAGTTGACACAATCAAGGTTGGAGAAAACCATCAGCCCATTGTCCTCCTCACCACCCTCGGCTGGACAGTATTCGGCGATTATTCCCTCTCATCCACCCCCAAGCTTCATTCATATGCAACCTTATCTTCATCCCTCTTAGATGATTTTATTACACGTTTATGGGAAATTGAAGAAGTTCCTACCAATAAGCACCATCTGTTGAGCACAGAAAATGCAAGGATCACATTGAGTCAACTTTCTCCCGCCATCCTAATGGTAAATCTATCGTTCATCTCCCATTCAAAGACAATGTCAACAAACTTGGTTCCTCCCACAACCAAGCCATTCAGCGTTTCCTTTGGTTTGAGAAGAAATTGATAAGAGAGCCAAGACTGAAGGAATTGCGTTAAATTCATGCAAGAATACCGAGAACTTTCCCATATGCAGCTTATTTTAAGTGACCAAGTCCATTCCAACCCTGCTGTCTACCTGCCGTATCATGCGGTTCTTAAGGATTCCAGCACCACTAAGAAGGTCAGAGTAGTAATCAATGGATCAGCGCCCACCTCGTCCAAGATTTCCCTTAATCAAACATTAATGACCGGGCCTATTATCCAAGCTACACTATTTACCATCCTTGTCAAGTTTAGAACTTATCCCATTGCATTAACTGCCAACTTGGAGAAATTGTATTGGATGATTCTAGTAGCCGAAAGGATGCTGATTATCAACGCACTATCTGGAGAGATAATCCCGACAAACCCTTCCAAGATTTAGATGCATTCAGCTCAAAAACGTCGTCCCGTCTCCCTAACCCAAACATAGTAGTTACTCTTCTGGAAACTATCTATGAAGTCTGCGCTTCTGTATAGTCTACATTAATTTTATCAACTGGATTCAACTTAATTCTCTCTGTAATCGACGGTAATATAATACTATATTAATAAATGCTGATCCGCAGATCCCTCAACACATTCTGATCCGCAGATCTTTCTACACATTCTGATCCGCAGGTCTCCCAATATCCTTAGTCCGCATACAAGACATCAATCCAGATTCCACAGAATCTACATTATCAACTAAACAATTGAAGTTTAAACAATACAAAGGCGTGAAAGTAAAAAACTCCTGTGACACACCTGTCAACAGAAGAAACCCACAAAACCTGTCAACCACCTGTCACCCTTAACAGTTAGGTAAAAAACTCCTCAACCTTTTCCAACCAGGAGAAAACCAAAATCCACAAATTATCCGGAAACCGCAGTTTCTACCCAGATACTATTCCGGAAACCGTAGTTTCTACCTGGAAGTCCAACAACAACACACAATATCTGGAAGCCTTCGCTTCTACCCAGACACTTTTCCGGAAGCATTAGCTTCTCCCCGGAAGCAACAATAACAAACTGTCAAAACCGCAGTTTCATCGAGAGTACAATTATAAACAACAAAAAACTCCAGAAGCTTCAGGTTCTACCAAAAATCAACAATAAAGTTATTCATTAACTACAAATTAAATATATAAAATTTCTTGCCTACACACCTTGCCAGAGAAAACCATAAACTTATGTAAAAAACTCCTGAACCCACATTTTGAGTCAGGAGAAAAACAATAGAGAACAACTGTAGGAAAAAACTCCTCTTCTTTAGGAGAAAAACCAAATCACACCTTACAACAAGTCAAACCCATGCAGACAATATACCAAGAACATGGCAGTGTTTGTATGTTTAAGAAAAAAATAGTAGCCCCCCAAAAAATCACCACCCACCCGCTGGCTGTGAGGAAGTTGCTAGGCAGAGAGAGAAGAAAGATGGCGGCTCCCATATTATTAATAATAGAAGCAATGGAGAGTGAGGTGATTGGCCAAACAAGTGAGGCTTTATTTTTGCATAGATTTATATAGAGTAAATTTATCGATTTAAACAATCGCCATCGCAACAATACAATCCAACATTTAATAAAAGCAGATGGTCTAGACATCCAACTGCCAACACATTTTTCCCCCATTGCTTTTCAATGTTGTCTAGTATTTGTCACATAAGCTGGTGGCATAGCTAAAAAAAATCAGTTCAGCATAACTAAATCAACCATAGCGAAATACAACTCAAACATGTTAACCGCAATTAAATTGGCACTAAATCAGACAAAAATTACCCTAAAACCAGATTCATCTGTTTTAAATGCAGTCCAAATCAGATTCAACTGTTTTGGCCAAGTTAAAATCAGATTGAACTGTTTCGGCCCAGCCAAAATCAGATTAAGCTACTGACGCTCAGCCAAAATCGCTTTGAGGTGTTTTGGCCCAGCCAAAATCAGATTGAGGTTTTTCGCCCAGCTAAAATCAGATTAAGGTGTTTGGGCCCAGCGAAATTGGATTGAGCTGTTTTGAATCTGATTTTGGCTGGGTCCAAACACTTCAATCTGGTTTGAACTGAGACAAAACAATTCAATCTGATTTGGACTGCATCTAAAAGACTCAATCTGATTTTGCCTGGGGTAAAACACCTCAATGTGATTTTGGCTGGGCCGAAACACCTCAATGTGATTTTGGCTGGGCCTCAGTAGCTTAATCTGATTTTGGCTGTGCGAAACAGTTCAATCTGATTTTTGCTGGGCCGAAACACCTCAATCTGATTTTGGCTGCGCCGAAACACCTCAACGTGATTTTGACTGCATCAAAACAGCTCAATATGATTTTGGCTGGGCCGAAACACCTCAATCTGATTTTGGCTGCGCCGAAACACCTCAATGTGATTTTGGCTGGGCCAAAACACCTCAAAGCGATTTTGGCTGAGCGTCAGTAGCTTCATCTGATTTTGGCTGTGCCGAAACAGTTCAATTTGATTTTGGCTGGACGGAAATAGCTCAATCTGATTTTCACTGCATCAAAACAGCTCAATATGATTTTGGCTGGGCCAAAACAGCTCAATATGATTTTGGCTGGGCCAAAACACCTCAATGTGATTTTGGCTGGGCCTCAGTAGCTTACTCTGATTTTGGCTGTGCCGAAACAGTTCAATCTGATTTTGCTGGGCCGAAACAGCTCAATCTGATTTTGGCTGCGCCGAAACACCTCAATATGATTTTGACTGCATCAAAACAGCTCAATATGATTTTGGCTGGGCCGAAACACCTCAATCTGATTTTGGCTGCGCCGAAACACCTCAATGTGATTTTGGCTGGGCCAAAACACCTCAAAGCGATTTTGGCTGAGCGTCAGTAGCTTCATCTGATTTTGGCTGTGCCGAAACAGTTCAATTTGATTTTGGCTGGACGGAAATAGCTCAATCTGATTTTCACTGCATCAAAACAGCTCAATATGATTTTCACAAAATGATTTTGACTTCATCAAAACCGCTAAGTCACAACCGTTCAAAATGATTTTGACTGCATCAAAACCGCTCAATATGATTTTGACTGTATCAAAACAGTTCAATCTTGGCCATGATTTTTTAACTTGGCCAAAACAGTTGAATCTGATTTGGACTGCATTTAAAACAGATGAATCTGGTTTTAGGGTAATTTTTGTCTGATTTAGTGCCAATTTAATTGCGGTTAACATGTTTGAGTTGTATTTCGCTATGGTTGATTTAGTTATGCTGAACTGAATTTTTTTAGCTGTGCCACCAGCATATGTGACAAATACTAGACAACATTGAAAAGCAATGGGGGAAAAATGTGTTGGCAGTTGGATGTCTAGACCATCTGCTTTTATTAAATGTTGGATTGTATTGTTGCGATGGCGATTGTTTAAATCGATAAATTTACTCTATATAAATCTATGCAAAAATAAAGCCTCACTTGTTTGGCCAATCACCTCACTCTCCATTGCTTCTATTATTAATAATATGGGAGCCGCCATCTTTCTTCTCTCTCTGCCTAGCAACTCCCTCTATAACTTCCTCACAGCCAGCGGGTGGGTGGTGATTTTTTGGGGGGCTACCATTTTTTTCTTAAACATACAAACACTGCCATGTTCTTTGTTTGGCTTCTTCACTACTCTTCCACTTCTGGTCTTGATCACACCTTCATCTGGTCTGGTGTCAGCAGGCGAGTCATTAGATACCGCAGCATCTAATCTTATCTCCTTTACAGGCTGTTGATCCTTCTGATCCAACTTCTTCACCTGACCCTCATCGGTAGCCTCTGACATCTTCAGTGGGAAGCGCCTTTGTATCGGTCGCAACACATTCGTTACTTTTCCACCCGATACCATCCTCAGCTTTACCAAGCCGCAAATTCCATCTCGTCCGGCAATTAATTCAAGAACTCTGGCCATCGGCCAATTAATTCTCTTACAGTTATCAGACCCAACTAATACCACATCACCTGCTTTCACCGAAGCCTTCCTGATCTTTTTCCGGAAGTCAATCAACCCCGCAAGGTATTCCCCCACAAAGCGAGCCCTCAAATCCTCAAGTACTTCCTGTCGTTGCTGGAACTCGTGCTGTAACAAAGAAGCATCAACTATGTCTAAATCCGGAACCGCAGCTCGGACTTCGTTAGACAAAAACAAGTTTGGCGTCAGAGGTCTGAGATCTTCCGATTCATCTGATATGGTCGTCAATGGTCTGGAGTTGATGACAGCTTCAATGTCAACCAGAATAGTGCACAATTCCTGGTAATCCACAGATGTTTTCCCCAAGATCCGACGTAGAAGCCCTTTCACCATTCCTAATAATCCTAGACTATCCATATTGATTAACTTCCTAATTTCCCTCCTTCTGAAACATCTCCATAGCAATAGTAGTAGTAGTGATTTTATTGTTTTGAGCGTAAATATGACCGCTCCTACAATAGTTTTCGCGCTTTACAGTAGGTTTTTAGAGTGCAATACTCCTGAGAAAGTTGTATACATTCAAGTATACTTGTTTGTCTTCTATATTTAACATATCACTTATGTTGAAACAGTTAACGTCCCCTCCCTGCATCATGTTCTCCCTTTCCTGTTTTAATTCATAACATTCTATGAGTGCATGATTCCACAGATAATTAGTGTTATCACCGCATCTAGAGCATTTCTCCATTAATTCTAAGCTTCGATTTCCAAAGTAAATAGTCGGAAGATTGAATCTTCGTCTAGATATTACTGTACAGACATGGTTTGGTAGTCCACAATGAAGTTAGAATTCTTCTCTTACGTGCGTCTTACAAGATTTGTACGCGCTGCTTATAATTGATGAATTCATTGCTTCAATATCTTCTTCCAACAATTTCATTGTGTACAATGCAATTACCTTTTTCCCCTCTTTTTTCCATACAAAAGTATCATTACTAAACCAATTATCATCATCTATACAATTTTTTAATTCGCTCTTGACCTGTAGCGCCCATTTATACCTTTTTGTTCCTTTCTCCCTCTCATTACTCCCCCGTGAATGTTCCAATAAAGAATCCACTGTCTTGGGTTTTGATTGGACGTCATTCTTGCTCCATGAATTCTGTCACTTTTGCGTTGATAACAACTTGCAGCTTATTGTTAATCCAGAGTTTCCCTCCTAGAGTTTGATTAAGTTCTTTTGCTTCCTTCTTCTTTTGAACTAGCAACTTCCGCTTCTGTCTCTCCTCAAATGGTAAATCATCCGATATCTTGATATCCGTGCCGTAGAGGTTCTTTATATTGGAGAACAGGTGTCGCTTTCCTGCTCCATACAGAACAACTTTCACAGGTCTATTTACTTTTCCCCTTTGTTTGACTCTCCACATGTCTTTGATGATATTCGTGTCCAGTTTCAGTACATTAGTAAAAACTCCAAATATTTCTCTTTTAAGAGACGTAGCGCTTTCTTCTTCAGGACCCTGTACACCGTACATAATAATAGTCTTTGTTTTTCTCGATTTCAAGCTGTAGTATTCTTTCCATCATCTTCATTTGGGTACTGTATAGATGTTCATTCTGCTTCCTTAGTATTTGAATGTCCTTCTCGTTTCGCTCCACTCCCCTTATCAACTCATCATGGTTAACTTGAATCGTGTTTTGCACTGTCACTAGAGTACTTTGCACTGATTGTACGTTTTCTTCTGTCTTCATAACTTTCTCAACGATCTGGTTGATTTTGTCCCTCATCTCCACGTCCATGGTTGGCTTCTTCCTTGTTTGTTCCTTTCGGGAGGAATCGTCTCGTTTCTTCTTACGATTTGGAGTTGATTGGCTCATCTACATACATAGGTATGTAAATTGGGTGTAAAGGAATGATGGACCCCCTCGGGTTGGACATATACAACTAAAATTTACTTCTCTTTCTATGTAGATAATATTTCCTGGAGTTTGGTTGTACGAAGTGTCCTCCTCTTTGTAGTTCGATGCTTGTTTTCACGTAACGGCGGTTAAACTTTCTTATTGAAATTTTAATTACTTTCCGAAATTGCGTTAACTCGAAACACACTGTATCTTTTAGACTGCAAATTTGCGATTTTTTTGTTATAATTTTTATACCGATACTCCGTATTTTAGTAGCACTAATCTTCACTTTCTCAGGAGCTAGTTTGCACAGCTGCTTACTCTTAAACCTCTCTTCCGAACTACATCTCCATAGCAATAGTTTCATCTATTTTGCTACAATCTAAAAATCGATGTCCTCTTCTTTAGATTTTAAGAGCCTAGAGAATTTACCTACCGGTATGTACAACGAAATGAGAAATCAAGAGAGCGTAGTGCAGCATACAGCCCATATTAATAATCCAAATGACTCAAACTCATGTTGCTTCTCGACGAAAAAACAGAACCATTTGCTCACGTTTTACAAGGAAAGAGTCATTGCAAAAACTGTAAGCACCAGATGGCGCTAGAATGACGACTATTTCAGCTATCATTACTGCTCCAGTATTCCTATAAAATACTGATTTCAAAAGAAACCTTTCCCTGTTCATATTATTGATTCTGTGACATGAATCCGGCGGCACTCAAATGTGCTTTGAATCAGAATTTCTCTACTTGGTGTTCAGGAGGGACATATGTAACATATGTCGCTGTAATTTTTCTACAATTTTAGACGCAATTTCTACTTTGATCGGCCCA
Source organism: Sminthurides aquaticus (assembly GCA_906901655.1). Lineage (NCBI taxonomy): Eukaryota > Metazoa > Arthropoda > Collembola > Symphypleona > Sminthurididae > Sminthurides > Sminthurides aquaticus. The sequence goes on along the minus strand of CAJQTT010000016.1, from coordinate 3,749,098 downwards.
GGCCCATAATAACAAACCCATCATAATTTTACAGCAGTGTCAACCTTTTGTAATCTGAATCAATCAGGAAAAGTTCACAAGTACTTCTGACTTCTACCATGAAACATTACAATGCCCTCTTTACCTAACAGAAACGTAACATGAAAGCTCAAAAATAAGTTATTTCAGCAGGCAGGAATTCCCTGCCTTGCATTACAGTTCCTAAGAACTTTTATTTATGATACAAATGTGGGACTCTGATACTAAGCTTAGGCCTGCTTCTTTACTTATCTTCTTTCTTTTCTTATGACCAGCTGCATTTTTGTCCCAGAAATTGTTTACGGAATGTGCCAAATTTACATTTCACACAAGTACTGTATCGGTGCAAAATAAATGCTACTGTCTGCTCGATCTTTGGAGGCCAAGGCCAATAGTCTCTGTTTCTAGTTTTCGTAAATCTAAATAAATAGTTTAATAGTCATCACAGAAAAAAATTCTTTCCAGGAAAGTGTAGACTCGATATTTATCTAAGACCAATCTCTCAGCGATTCACACAAACTGAAACGTTTCTGCTGTGAACACTCGCACGCCCTTTCCGTATATCAGTCTTTGTCCAGCTTTACTCTAGTCCCTGACTGACTCGTTTCCTTTGTTAGAACCAAGTAAACTGCAACCGTCACAATTCCAGGCTTATATACGTACATTACTGAGAGACTTTACTACGCAACAATCAAAGCTTTTTACCTTAATCGTAACATAACATTACATATTGTATTTTTTCAGGACAAGGCAATAAAATTCACAGAGAAATCAATAAAAATAATTAATTTTTTTCTTGAAATAAAAACTCAAAATTTAATCCAATGATAGAAATAAAATATACAATCACAAGAAGCACTGTGTACTACTGCTGTCTTCTAGGCTATGGCTATGATGAACTACATGTATGTATATATATACTCTTCAGCTTTTTACAGCCCGACCACGATACCAGTTTCTTTCACTTTCAGGGTTTCTGCCATAATTCATTTCTCTTATCGTTACGTCTTTTGCATCTTCCCGAATATGAAATTTAAATTTGAAAACTAGTCCAAGCAAGTCTCTGGCTCTCCCTTTCTTTGCGTCTGTCGTGGTTAAGGACATTATTCCAGTTGCAGAAACTTAAAAAACTTTGGTTCTTTTCCTACAACGGTGCGAACCTCACCTAACAGCGTGAAAGAGTGACAGGATCACACGATGTTATATCTTGTGTGCAAGAAGAAAAGTATTTCATGATTTGCAAGTTTCCGATTTTACGCCCGCAAAATTCTACATAAGAAGGGGAGAGAGGAGAGAAGGGTATGGAAGTAGGTGAAAGAAGATGAGAAAGTTTTCCAAAGACAAGCCGGCAGGAAACGAAAAACCTGAGCCCAATAACACCCGGGAGAAAATAAAGTTAAACTTTCAGCCCTTCAAATATTCTGAGAAACGTCTTGAATGAGCCAGGCTTTGGTTACCGCAGGATTTTAGAGACATATCTTGATAAAATTGTTCCGGTGGAGAAAGTTATTGTGTGCTGTCTGTAGATGGTAGCAATAGTTTCTGCATTTGCCTATCTTCCCCTCATCTGCCACTCTGCCAAACTTCTCCACGTCCTTCCTCCTCTTTCTGTCGATTCTGACTGTAAAGCTTGCTCTCCTTCCTTACCTTTATATTTTCCATGCTTTCCCGGAAGGTCTGAAAACTATTCATCCGTGAATCTAAACATTTCAAAAATCCTCCCCTTCTGAATCACGGAATCATTTCCACTTTTCATTCTAGAATCATACAAAAGACCAGTAGCAGCTTCTCACTTCGAAATACAGCTCTCAAATGTCCGCCTTGCCTTACTACGGTGTCAACTCTTTGAAAGCTCTCACACGTTCTACTTCTTTACGCTGTATCCCATGTGATACCTAATGCCCGATCACTGCCTTCCAGAAGGGATAAGTTGCTACTACTAAACTGCTGCCAAATAGCTGCAGTGCAAAACAAGAAGCTTAGACGAGAATTGCTTACTTTCAGCTTCTATTTGCATGCTATGTTTGTCATATTATTCTAAAAAGTGTACCGGTCTAAGGATTTGTGGGTGAGTATTCCTCATGTACCAGTAATCCTGGGGACCACTAACCCGGTTGACCAGTTTACCTAGGGATCAGTATGCAAGAGGTTCACTTATCCTAGTGACGAGTTATCCAGGGATGAGTTTACCGGGGATCAGAATGTCGTGGATCAGTGTTCCGCGAACCGTTATTCCTCCTTACCTCTGTCCTAAACTTTAATCCTCGCATACCACATTTCTGTCCTAACAAGAGATTTCGGTTGCTGTCTAGGTTTGTGGAGAAAACTTTCACCAACTTGTCAAATCCCTGCTTTCTTTACCAGTAACCTGTTTCTAATTTTTTACCCGTCTTGTTCCTTCTCCACTCCTGCCATTAGGCTTCTGAAGCAAGTTTTGACACGTTTTCGTCTTTTCCCTACGTATCTGTTGCAGGGACTTAAATAAAACTCCGCGATTCTCTCATGTGCCAAACCTGGGTGTTTCAGCTAAGCAAGCGTGCAACCTAATTTAAGATGACAATCATCTCATCATTATATATGCACCACAGTATCAAAGTTGTCCTTGACTTTTACGCACATTTACTGCGTAACGCTGGTTGGGTGGAGAAATTCCTAATTAAAATTGAATAAACTCGAAACTGTTTGTAAAAGTTATTTTCATTGTTATTAAGTTACGAATCACGTATCGTTCTATTAATTCTACAAAATCCTACTACATTGACTGAATACATTAGCTCATAGCTAACACTTCACACAAAAAGCTGTAATGTTATTCTGGTTATAATTTAAAATCAGTTTTACACTGCATAGGCAATAAGCCAATATAGCCAATAGCTTTTAGTTTCAATTAAAACTGACTGTCCCAACCAAAGAGGTTCATGCAGGATTTAAAATTTAGTAGTTATAAAATTACTATATTTTGATACTTGTCTACAAAATGTATCGAAAATCCAACGTTGTCTGTATATAAAATTAGAGTCAATGCATGTTATCAAAATAGGGGTAGGCCGGTAGGAAAGCAGAAGAATGAAGCTTGACGACGTAGCAGCGGAGAGTTGGTCCATTCATCAAGTCTTCTAAAAGTCTCTCACTTTCTTCATCATGTCCTGCCAAGCCTGAAATAAAGACAACAATCATGTTTGACTCATTTGTTGTTGTAATTATTTGTGTGATTAGCAAACCAACTTTTTCTTCACTCATCGTCCTGAACCAGGGAATAAATTGTTAAACATGGTTAGCTCGAATAAATATCTATCTATCTATCTAAACATGGTTAACTCTTCTCCCGCGCTAGGTGACAAAGTAACAGGATATTCGTGGGTTCAAATTCTATTGCTACGCAAAAGCTCCTCATGATCAAAGATGTGGATTACTTCTTCCTCCTCCATCCCACACACCCATGTTAGCCTCATCCTGACTAAACTACTTTGGGAAACAGTTCTGAAGAGGCTTTGGTTACATCATAGCATGTAGTTTTATCACGGTAAAATTCTAAATACTTGCTGGACGGCGAATAATGCAAAAAGAGGAGTAAGAAAAAGAATGCAAAACAGCTTACAAGCTTCATTCAAAAGTTGCGGAACGTCATAGTACGAATCACAGGAATTTTGAGGAAAATGTAAAGCGGGACCCCCTGCCTTGCTATACATTTTATGGAAAAGAAAGGAAGTTGGAAATGCAGCATTTTTAGGAGAGAGAAATTCGTGAAATTCTTAGTAAACTATGGGAGATCTATGGGGGAACTTACAAAATATAGAATAGCTATAATAGCTTTGTCTTGAGCCTGTCCCCTGAGAAATGAGGAAACTAGGAGATATTAGCTCTGCAGAGTGCTAAGGGACAAAGTAACACTAGGAGCAAATTAAAACAAGCTTTCAGTTTCTCACCTGGGGATAATTTTGTTGAATATGTAACAAGATTCTTAAGAGTTTTCTCCTTTGGTCCTCCGTGCATCCACGACACTGACGTCCTACCAAGGGGAGTAGTCCTAGAGGTGGGAAAAAACATAATGTCATTATTTCAGTCATACAATCATACAATTGTCATGAGACAGAGAAGCTGCTGAATTTAACAAGCTCATCTTAGCAATCTTCTTTGTCTTTTACTCTTCACTTCGCAATCTGCATATTTTAGCATCATGTCAATGCATTATGCAATCACGGAGCGAAAAGAGTGGAATCGTAAGTGACTGAATGGAATACAATCAAAGGAGAGAGATTGCGTCCATCCTGCATGTAAAATATAACTTGCTTACTTTTAATCTCGGATCCAATCTTGTCACAAGTTCCGTTGTAAACCAGGCAGTTCAAATGATACTGGACCAGCTTCGGGTTCCTTAAATAAGCGTCTACGTTGACTCTAAAAATCAAAGAGTGTTAGTCAAATTATCGAAATCTCCAAGCCATAAAATCCTTTAATAAATTGCGTAGTTCAGCAAGCAAATCCAAGAGGGCGTTCATATTGAATACTTTAAAATACTGTTTTACATCTATACTGGGCACTCATCCCATTGTTAACAAATCTTTCTGATCCTCCATTCAATTTAACATTTTAATGGCTAATACCCTGTCAAAAACCTTGTTGTGTGATTTACAGCTCCGGCGGTTCAGTGGCTGACATGCAGTCCTATTCAGATCCTATTTCCACGCAGAAGATCTATCATATTCTAGAGTTAATTTGATGTAAATAAATTCACTCACCTGTCCAATGCAGACGCATCAACTTGTCCATCTGCGGGATGATATGTCAAGGAAATAATTCCCATTACACAAACGAGGATTGTTGCGTACTTCATTTTAATTTTTAAAAATCGACTTAAGTTCAAAATGCCGAGTCAAAATTTTCATAGAAACGTGTTAGAAGAAACTTTCTTCAAGCCTTTTTTCCTTAAAGGCTGTTCTTTAGTACGATAAAAGCAAATAGCCGATATGCTTCTACTGCTGAAATTCTTCCAAAACTTCTGTCAGTCGGTCAGTGTCACACCTACAGGAGAATCAGGACAGGAATGATTCAAAGGAAAGGACAATGTCCAGCTAACCCTAGATACCTTACTCTAAATCTGAGTTGCTTTGGGCAACTTGAACTGCATGAAGAGAGAGATTCTAGGTAAAAGAAAGAGTTCCCTGGATTTGCCTTCATTGCTACATAGCTCATCCTGTATCTTTATTATACTCTTTGTTGCTTCAAGTCTTCTATGGACAGCTGCTGAACTTCCTGGAATCCCAGCCTCAGCCATCATAGCCTCTTGTACCCAACCGCTACTCCTTTTCCCTTTTTTGGGGTCATTCTTCTCCTTTTTTAGCCTGCAGCTGCATGCAGGTAGTAAATAACTAAAGGTGCATAGCAAATACTCTTTATTAAGATAAAACCAAAAGACGCAAAGAGCTATAGCTGATAAGAGACTGCAGTGGCTAGTATATCCAGCACAACCTAAATGAGATCCTAAAGTTAATTTCTAGAAAATCTCCCGAAGGTTGTTCAAGCTAAAACTCTAGAGCAAGGTACAAAAACAGGAAAGCAATAGAATTTTTTAATTTTTTTAACGTAGTTTTTATTTTGTTTTTGTGAATTATTTCACAAAACGGTTAACAAGAAAGTATCAACAGTCACACAATAAAAATTTGTTTACATCCTCTCACAATTATCTGACGGCGTCATTACACAGCTATTGCAGGTAGTCATAGAAGTTTGTTACATCTTTGGATCTTGCTAAGCAAAGCAATCTTAATTGTTTAAAGTTACTGTGAGAAATCCGAAGGACTTCTAGGGTGAACAGCAGAGGGAAGAATCATAGCAATCTCAAGTAGAGAAAAACAGATGAGTCAAAGGACAGGCAGAGAGAGAGAGAGAAAGAGGCATCTTCCGCGAAACGTAAATTATCACATAATGCTAATATTTAGGTGAAGGGTAAACGAAGCATTTGAAACTACAAACTGATAGTACAGCCCAAGGCCTGGAAGGAATAGAGGAAAGACAAAGTATTCGCAATTTGCATTTTTCGGGAGCGTTTAGAAAAGAATTCAAATTCTACTGCAGAGAAGAAATAGACTTGTTGAGCTGCTTGATGATTGATCAAGTGTTTAGAAGTGTACAAAGATTTAGAGGTGGGGGAGGAGGGGTGGTGATGACGCGCGGTGGAATTATGTAACAAATTAAGCTACGGTAATGACCGGAGCAGTAGGAACTGGAGCTTCATCAGCAGCAGGTACTGGAGCTTCTTGTTGGATTGCAGGAACTGGAGCAAGGTTTACAGGTTGGACTGCTGCTACTGGAGCAACGGGTTGAATTTGTGGGATGTTGGCTTCTGGAGCAACATTCAAAACTAGAGGAGCACCTACAGCTACTGGAGCTGCAGCGACAGCAGGAACCTCGGATGGAGCCACGGGGACAACTGGAGCAGCGACAGCGACTGGAGCTTGAGCAACTGGAGCTTGAGCGGCTGCTACCGGAGCGACTGCTACTGGAATAGCTGGAACTTCAGCAGGAGCAGGGGTGGATGCAACGAGTTCTGGTTCGATCTTGACTCCCAACAAGGACTCTAAGCGGCTAGCATCTTCAGGCTTTACAGTTTGACCTCCCTGGAAAAAGTCAAATTTAAATTAAAACTTCCTGTCCACTCGTTTCATTTACAACAATCTTACAGAAAATAAATGTGGTTCACACATCAAGACATGACAAAGAGCAGATAAAAACTGACCTGGAACTTTTTGACAGCATCATGCCATTCCTTGGGGAAATTCTTTTGAATGTGAGAGACAAGCTTTCCGGCAATTTGTCTGTCGGATGGGCTGCATGCAGTGCAAGTGCCAGAGATCAGTTCTGGGATAGTTACTGCAAAAACAGAGAGAAAAAACCGATCACATCATCGTTCTCCCTCCCGCTGACCCACATTATATAAATTAACCATCAAATCTTGCCAACAAGCTTCTTTCTTGATAAGCCTCCGGCTATCTATCTTTCAAAACTAGCATAATTCTGCCACTTTATCTATCACATCCTCAGCCTCTTTTGAACATCCGCTCCTGCTACTTTGCCAGCAGAAAAAACACGAGCAAGTAAGCAGTGCAAAAATTAGCAGGATATGCAGATACGGAAACGACACGCTTAATGATTCAAGTTGTGTAACTTCAAGTACTTCCGTACTCATTCATTCACACACATATTTGATTAACAACAGGCAGAGCAAGGGTGTTAACACAAGCTTTCAGAGATGATCTGATGCGGCCAATCAAAAGATATGCTGTTAGAGTCTCGCGCTACGTATATCCTCTTAATGTCTTACAGCACAGTGATGGGAAACACGTGAAAATGCCCCAGGATTTTACACACTCATTTGTAACTAGCACAAACGGGGAAAAACTAGGCAATTCTTCAGGGTAATAGGTGAAATATCTTAGAAAACCCTTCGTTTCTCTTATCCCCATCCAATCTTCTTAATCCGACGTCAATCTTGCTTTGACTTGCTTCTAACTACTGTAATGGCATTGTTATGTTGTTTAACGTACATCACATACATTTGAGATAATTTGTGAACAAGAAACTGTGTGATAAGAGCCGCTGATAAAAAGATAATGGCTAAACTTTCCTTTTTAGCTCAATCTTCGCTAATTTAAATGCGAATTCAGTGCCTTTACGAAATACTTTGCGTAATTTTCTGCTCTAGTTCTACAACAGGTTTGGAAACCGTTTTAAAGGATAATATTCACGTACCTTTCAAATATTTTCCAATTCTGTCGCAAGGTCCGTCATAAACGATACATTTAAGCTGGAAGGCTACTGATCTTGGATTCTGGAAAGTAAAATAGTTATATATAGAGTCGCAGAAAAGTGTGGCGCCACCTACTGGAGTATCTCCAGTATTGGCTTCATCCGCTCGAAACAGTTGATAATTTAGAGCTTAGCAACTCGTTTATCCATTGGAAACGTCTATAATTAAATTCGCTCCTCCTTACCTTTAAATAGTCTTCAATTTTGATATTTCTAAATTCCGCAGGGATTAACTGCCGGCGAACTCTGATGGATGCGGCATAGCCTGAGCTGATAGCTATAGCGGCGAAGACAGCCAAAATAATTCCTGGTTTCATCTTGATAACTGTGAAAAATAAATATTAATAAGAATGAAATTAAAGTATGCGTCTTTCAGTTGGTCCCTCTGCACTTTCTATTCGTTCTCCTCAAGAGGAGAGCTTGAATCAGACAATTACAATAAAGTCCCCGGTAAATATTAAATTCACTGTTAAATTAAATTAATTTACCTGTGTAGTTAAACTGTTTGGAAACGTTCTAAGTTTTGATGATGGTAGACAAGCCGTCTCGCGAATTGTTGTGATGAACTTGGACCCTCCACTCCACACTTTTATACAGCCCAAAGGAGGATAGATTATGACGGAGGATGAGGAGCTGAGACTCTTCTCAAACTAGTAACAAATGATTTTTGTTGATGCAAAATGAGTGCTAGGATGATGATGAATCAACTGTCTCTCTTCTCTACCACCTGGTATCCTTCTTTCCAGCCCGTCTAATTTTTGCCAACCCCACCAACACCCTCCATCGTCTAACCACATACACCTACAGAATCAATTATCATTTACAAAGAAAACAAATGCATTACATTCTCTATAGTACTCGCCTTCTCTATGCCTCTATAATGCAACCAAAGTCTGTGAACATTCTAACGTGCATCCCCACCTTTCTACACACTCTTCCCTCCTCCCCCTCTTCAAATGCTCATATCATCATATGTTTCTAGTAACTACAAGGATCTGAGAGGTACTTGTAAGGAATACGGACAGAAGCGTCGTAGTAGAATAACAATGTATTCACATATGTATGTCCCATCACATCCCAGCCCCAGCCCTTCATTATTGTGACCAGCGCAGCGTTACACTGCAGCACTGCGTCCGTATGACCGCAACTTATAAACATAAATATGTGATAATCATTCGCTGCATAATACTATTATTTAACATGTACTATTAGATTCTTAGTAGTCGCGTCCTTTACCAAGTCTCATTATTGTAGTGTTTTGCCTCTCAAGAAGACGGTCAAAGGGTAAAAACGCTGATTTCTTACTCTTTTCTCAGCAGTGACGCTCATCCCATCAGTCTGAATGCATCAAGCAAAACAACTAACTATGACTATTCTGTCTGAATCATTTGCAAAATACAAGTAGTCCATCAGTCCAAGCCTTCCTTCAATTTTTTCCATAACTTTGCTTTATACTCATACTGCGCCAACTAGTAGCTGGTGACAGCGTTAAAAGCGCTTAAGCGTCAAATATTATAAACAGTAGAGCGTGACTATTACAAATTCATGTCCTCTAGTACTAGCCCTCTCTGAATATAATATTGATTTACTAATTTAATAGCAGTGCTCTGCAGAACTGATACAAATCTTCAAAAGGAAATTATCTCAATGATAAGAATCATAATAAAAGTCACTTTTTGCCCTCTATTTGCTAAATCATCAACACCTCTGGGCTTCTCCTTTCCTTCAGAATTAAATAAGAAGATATTTTACTTGCGTCATTTGCACAATTTATTATCGCACTTAGATGTTGCAGGGTTTTTTCTTAGAGCAAAATAATTTTTTTCCGCCTTTTGTCTGTATATGTTATTTGAACAAGCACTTGAAGAGCATTTAGGAAGACACCACACACCACACAGAAAAATTCAGTGAGATGGAAGGAGTGGAGGATTTCGTTGGAAAACACGTAAAAACTAAACACGGACAAGTCCTTGTGTTGCGGAAATTAATTACAGTCTCATCCCCACCTGTAACTCAGTTTCAGCTGTGAAGCCGTTCTGATTGATACCAGGAAAATACATATGCAGATTTCACGGTCGCTAAAATAAACCGCCAACAATGATTTAGAGATATCATTGAACGTCTCGTGCAAAAAACAATAATATCTATGAGGAGATACACCTCCACGCTCCTTCTGCTCCTCGAAATGACCATTAGAATAGGCCTAAACATTAATTCTTGTTACAGGATATAACTTTACTTCGAGGACATTATCGGAGGTTTTAAATATGTAAGCCGCAGTTATGGGATTTCCACTCAATCCTCTTCAATCTTTTTCCTTCGAACATTTGCTAAGTTTTTTGTATGAAGGACGTGGGATATGGGTACAAATATATACACACTACAACGAAGATAGCAAAGGAAACAAGGTTCAGAAGATGTATTTTTCGCCACAGTTAATAGCTTAATTATTTCAAAACTTGTGCGAATTTCTGGGTCAACAAAAACCTATATCATGGGTACATTTTTAAATATCCAATAAGTAAGTCTTTGTAGAACGCTGACGCTCAAAGCACGATGGAATTGCTTCAGAGTTTCTTCTGGACCAGTCCGTCGAGTTGGCAGCATTTTCTGAAGCGTTGTCTGAAACAACAATGCACAACGCTCTGCACGCCATATACTTCCAGCGAATTTCACAATAATTTTATTTATTCACCAGAAAATTAAGGCGTGGGAATCTAAACTTTCTTCTGGAACCTCTTCTTCAAGCACACGTTGCCCTTCTTGATTACTTCAAGTCATGAAAGGATTTATGAAATTTCGCATGCATGTTCTAAAAATATTAGCGTATGCTAGATAATAGCTGTAGCAGCTTAAATGTTAAAGGCAACTTGTAAAAGATTCAGGTTTTTATCCTATGTACATGTATTCACATACGATGAGCACATGAAAGTCGATAACGCCGACGCCGTTGTTGCGTCTGTGCTCTGAAAAGCAAAAGTGCATTATTTGTTCACGCCTTTCAGGACAACTTTCATGCAGATGATGTTATTATTATTCTGTCGAAATTTGCTCCTCACCCTTGACTTGATGAGGCATGCATCATTGTATTTATTATTTGCATCATTTACTATCCTGACCATTGACTTACGCATTTTTGCAATGTGGTTTTCTCCTGACGCATACAGCCACACGACCATAGACTAACTTGCTCACACTTTCCATGCTCTCTCAAAACCAATCCAAACAGAACGACCAAACTTGATTTTAATAGCAAGCTGTCTTGGTCATACAATTAGATTGCTCAATTCTTTGCTCATTTAGCGGTCAGTAGTTACAGCGAAGCGACATTCAATGCGAAAAATTTTGTTCTTCGAAATGTTTCAACTTTGTTACTTGAAGTTTATGCACATGAAAACACGGAGAGCAAGGACAAACTTAATCTGTATTTTTGGGGAAAACTCTTCGGATGTTCTTTGTACGAGTTTCCAAGAAAAGTGATCAAGCTGACACATTAAAGCGTTAATATCAAAGCTAATTTACTAGCTTCGTCAATATTTCGGCGAAATTATGGTAAGGAAATGTGCAAGCGAAGCAACACGAGCAATAAGTGACCAACAAATATTGACTAACAACAACAAGTCGCAGTCAAACTTTGCAATTGTATGTATCTGTATTATCCATCTTGTCTTCATCATCATCGTGCATGTCGGTTCACGTGATGTGCTGTCGCTGCAATGTTACGGAGTCGTCATTGTGTCAGACCTTGCTGATTTTCTTTAAAGGTGAACAGCTCTAAGATTTAAGTGTATTGGATAATTTAAACTCATCGATTGATTCATCATCGTCTTTTGATTTAATTAATGCATGTGCCGCTCTTACTATTACTGCGTATTATTTCGCACTCTTAGCAGTGCCTAGTGACTCATCCATCCTCAGGACATAGCAAGTTCAAGGTTTCAAATCGACTAAGAGTTTGTAAATTTTATTTTATTAGTTACTTGTTGTGCAACATTCAACACAGGAGATGGTACCTAAGAGAAATTGGGTGACTTGGACATTCTGGGCAAGTCCAGCGTATTTGACCCTTCTGAGTTAGTTCCGTGTAGAACGAAATTAAAACATAGCATATGCAATTGTTTATACAAGCGGCTTGCTGGCTTGCTAGGCTCTAAAGATTGAAGGATGCGATGGGGCTTGTTGTGAGGATGAGCAGTGATCAAAGTCCGATATTGCGGATGACATACCAACAATAGGGAATCGGAGATTGATTGACGTATGAGGTGAATACAAAGTATGTAAAAACAAAGATGGAATATGAAAGATTACAGAGGATATGAATTCTAATTGCGATGTAAATTCGCGAATGAGTTGCAAATTTTCACAGAGTGCTTATGAAACGGATGCTGCGAAAACTTTACGATTTTTTGCAGCCAGAAAGGCACAGTGCTCTGTGAATGCGCTTTATTTGTTCATTAGATTCTAGGAAACGTGGATTTTCTAGAGGATAAACAAGGAAGGAGAAAGAGGGCAATGATATGCATCTGACGTGTGAATTATGAAGATATGGCTTGAATTTTGTAACTGTGTAAGTTTTAGAAAATGGATATTACTAGCGAAGTTTTTAATTGAAAATACTCCTTGCGTTCATTGAAATGCACAATCAATTTTATCGATCAAATAGACTAGAGGTGACTAAACAGGTGTACGTTTAAATTTTGCGAAAATTCGCCGAATTACATTATGCTGGGTTTTACTGAAATAGATAGGTTGTGAGAACGCATAATTTTTTAACTACATTTAAAGAAGGATACTAATGCTCAGCGCAGCTATTAATAAAGCCATTGTAATTTGCAAAGCGCTAGCACCTAGTGTGGTAGTACTTGGTGTTGGTATTGTTGGAGCAGGTGATGTAGTTGTAGTTGCCGCCGTTGTCGTAGTTTCAGGATCAGGCCCAGCCATATTCCCGGTAGCAGCTTTAATAGTGTATTCGTTGTAAGGTTCTAATCCTGTGATAGCAACGTAGACGGTAGGTGGCGCGTCGGCTTTGGAAGCTTGGGTAACGTTAAGTTGTGGGATGAAGACACCGTTGGGTTTAAGAGGTCCATCGTGAATTGCGGACGAGGGATTTTCTTCAGTATATGAATAGTAGCCACCCACTGCACCAATGAGCGCAGCGTTGAATATTGTAATACCTTCCTCGGGTACGTCAAAACCAAAATACCGGGTCTCCCCAGCAACACAAACATCATCAGTAGCCTCATCTAGGGGTGGTTTTTGAGGAATAGTGCAAGCATCTTGGTTAAGTCTCCTGTATAATTCTTCAAGTGCATCGAATCCATTAATAAGGTACACGTTTTGACTGACGTTGTAAGCGATTTCGTTAAGTTCGTCTTGGTTTATGAGCTCTGTGATACCAACAGCATAGGATATGATTCCAGCTTCCTGCGCTTTGGCAGCGTTACTAACGCCAGGGCTGGTTGACACGCCATCCGTGAAAACCGCCATAATTTTGGGTACTCCATATCTCGGTTCAGCGACTTCAAAGTAGTTAATAGCAGCAAGGATTGCAGCGTTAGTATCAGTTCTCGCATCTGGATAGGTTATGTTTTCGACTAGGAACGATAGTTCTTCAATTGTCATGTAGTTGTCAAGTTCAAAGATGGGGAATATTTCGGAACTGTACAGAATCATTCCAAGACGGGTTCCCCTTAGGTTGAAGCTATTCATGAGATCAACGATGAAGCTTTTGCAAAGCTCGAAATTTGGTTCGGTGATACTTCCCGAGCCGTCCAGGACCATAACGAAATCCATTTTACCGCTACAAGGAACCGTTGCGTTCTCCATACCTTCCGTTTCGTTAATAAATGTCTGGTCGTTGTACTCATCCTTCCGGTTGTATTCGAGGTTCCAGAGGTTAGCTTGGTCTTGTCGTTTCTCAGGAATCGATTGATTTCGAACTAGTTCTAGCCATGAGAGGTACAAGCGAGAAGCGATGCCGGAATGGAGGGGAATCGTTAAGTTGTTCCAGGTAACGGTTCCCCAATCAACGCTAAACACGTCTTGGATGTCTGCATGCTGTGCTGCTAGAACCGGTTCCTGAGTGCGGTCCAAAAATATTTGTGGCACGTTCCAAATACCGCCGAACCAGTTAGGCGTAAAAGTTTCATTTCTCTCTCCGTAATGGGTCTCAACCCACGCGATTCGACGAAGGAATTCGTAATCGTCGGAAAAGATGCCAGACTTTCTAATCTTTTTCAATACTGCGTCAACCACATCTTTGCCTGCAGCAAGTGGCTCGAGAGTTTGATCGATTTGGGCGATGGCAAATGTAACAAAAGCAGAAATCACAATTAGTCTCTGAATTAACGTCGTCATTTTAAAATAGCTACGACCAGGGAATGAAATGCAATGGATGAATACTGCTTCTACCCTTGGAGACGAGCTTTTGTGTGAAATGAACAGACAGAGAGTGACAGTGGGCTATCTTAACAGGTACCGAAGGTCACTAGTCATTGCTCTTAAGCATTGTAGAGCAAATCCCCGAATTACTTCATGTTCCTCGATCATTTTAGTTTATCTTGACCACTTGACATTTTTTTCTCGGATTGATTGTTCTCGAGACCCAATTACATGCCTATATGATAGCATAATCGTCATAAATTCGGTTGTTTTACTAAATGACATGTTCAAACGTGTGTCAGCCTTCAGTTTACATGTACATGACGTATGGATTAACCGTGTAATTGTTTTAAAGATGACATATGAACAAGCTGTCAAAATGTTTGAATAGCTTAATCTCTTATGGCTGCTTCTATTCAGTCTACCTTGACTCATTCCAGAAAAGTCTTATACAATCCTGACGAGCAAACAATGAAAGTTATTGCGAAACTCTTTTATTGAATGCCATAAATGAACATCGCTTAACTAAGATTAAAAAAGAGCGAATTCTAAATTAATCCCAGTATTTTACTAGGCTTTACATATCTCAAACAAAATTGAGCAATAAGAATTCCAGAGCAGTTAGGTCATGATTATCACCTCAAAAACTGAATGTCAACGCCAACGTGGCATTTTAATATTTTGGCAGCGATTTAATAACCGTACAGTAATGGCTGGAAATTAATTGTTTGTTACTACGTGCAAAACTACATGATATGTTTCAAAAATGGCAAAATAACCGTGCAAATAGCAAACATGGATGCGTAAACTCCACTAGCTCCACCACCGCCACCAGCTTCTGTTGTAGTAGGGGGCGCTGGTGTCGCGGGAGAAAGATCGTAAATACCATCAAGTACAGTAATAGTATAGTTACTGAAATCGGTTTGACCTTCCACGGCTAAGTAAACGGAATTTGAGGTGGCAAATGCACTCGTTTCCGTATCCGTTTCATTGGGTGGGAAGACATGCGTTCCACGGTAGCTGAGCTCCCCATCGTTGATAGCGGAGGATGGGTTGATTTCGCTAAAGGACCAGTAGCCGACAGTGCTCCCCTCAGATGTCATCAGAGAGATTGTAATGCCTTCTTCAGGCACATCAGGGATTTCGTAGTAGCGTCGTTCTCCCATATTGAGCGTATCTTGAATAGGAACATCCATCTGCGGTTTCTGTGGTATCTTGCAAACTTCAGCGTTAAGAAGTCTGAAGAATTCCGCAAGGACGTCAAAGTTATTCAAGGCAAAAACGTTCCCAGGAATATTATACGTCAATGTATCCAGCTCCCCCAGGTCAACGGATCTAGTGATGCCTACGGCGTATGAGCTGACACTCATATTCTTCAGGATTTCGATATTGTTAACTCCTTCGGGATTTGATTTACCATCAGTGAAAATGGTCATCACCTGTGGTATACCGTAGCGTGGTTCTGCATCTTGAAACATCTTAGCCGCGGCGAGTAGGGCTTCGTTAGTATAGGTTTTAGTATTCGGGTACTCCACAGCCATGGTTAGGTTGACAAGCTCCTCGTAGGAGAGGTAATTGTCTAGGGGGAAAATAGGGAAGACTTCACTGCCGAAAACGATTAGACCGTTGCGCACTTTGTTATCAGAAAATGTGCCGATGAGATCGACGAGAAAGTTTTTCGTTATATCGAAGTTGAACGCATATTCATTATTGATGCTACTAGAACCGTCGACGACCATGACGAGATCCATTTTTCCACTGCACGGCGCTGTGATGTTGCCCAGTTCCTTACTCTTATTCAGGAAGTGTTCATAGTTGAGGAAGTCATTTCGATTGAAGTAGGCATCCCAGTAACGAGCTTGCTCTTCAAGTGATTGAGGCATCGTGTAATTCAAGTGAGCCATGTAGAGACGAGCAGCAAGGCCGGAGTACAATGGTATTGTTAACAAAGTTCGGTTTACTTTTCCCCACTCAATGTTAAATTCTGCTGCAATCCAGCGATGGTAGTCAGAAAGCTTCGGGTTGGAAACAGTTAGGTCAACGTAGATTTGCGCAAGGTTCCAGATTCCACCGTAGTTTTTATCCGTGAAAGTAACGTTGCTCAAACCGTCTTCCGTTTCAACGTAGGCAAGTCGTCGGATAAAGTCATAGTCTTTTTCAAAGAAACTAGCGCGCTGAATTTTCGCAACAGTCGCTTCTACAACATCCTTCCCCACAGCCTTTTCTTCCAGCGTTCTATCCGTTGCACCAAGGACGGATGCAGCGCTGACAATAACGATACAAAATGCAACGTACGTGTTTACCATCTTGAAGGAATAACTCGTAGCTTTAAATTATCTAAAAATCTGAGAAAACAAAAACTCCTGATCTGCTTTCCTGATGCAAATCCTCTGCTATTGATGCCAAACCAACGCAGAACTCTTTTCTACAAAAGCAAAAGCAGGGGAGTAAAACACGAGCTTATCGAACTCTTTATTTTCTTATCTCTAAAATATTTGCAGAATTCAACTCACCACAGCATTGTAACACACTACTGGAATGCTTGACACTATACTATGTTAGATTAGAAGATGTATTGTCAGTGCTCATAATCAGGCAAGTCAGCTCCATGGACTATTCCAGTAGGACTTACAGTAGGACTACATAGTTCTGCCTCAGAACTATGTTCTGAGGGTTTCGACTCTAAATAAACTCAACTAAACTCAATTCCATATGTGTCATGTTGCATCTCCACCGTACCGTGAGCATAAACTTATGGTCATTATTTCCATTGCATGGTTGGTGTGGCGGAAAAATTTAGTCGAGGGTAGTGGGGTACACTGCAACCTTTTCTCAAAAGTCTGAAGTTTTGTTTGATGCCAATTTCCAAAGCAGAAAATGTGACCATTTTCCCACAATGGCAGAAAACAAAGCGGAGAAATCATTCAGGTTTCCCTAAAATAAGTCACATCTTTTAGTCAAAGGTCTTCACTATTCTTAATGCTCCTCTATAATAACTACTTCAGATGCGACTAGAAGTCAATATCAATAGCCGTTTTTTGCTCCACTGAAGCACTATCCCACCAACAGAATTTTATCTGCTCGAAAAACTTTGGAGTAACTTTCCCCTTGAACTCTAACCGACCACTTGCTTTTAGTATGAATTAAATCGAAGAAAATGATTACCTTAAACGACCGAATTAACTTCATTTTTGCCCTAGCCACATCGCCCAAGCTCTTAATACAACAACTGTTCTGTAGAAGTGGTTATCTTTGATAAGGCTGAGCTACTCAGCAAGCACTTTTTCGATTTAACTTCAATATATTAATCTCTATTATAATGCTGCTCACGTCCTGAGTCCTGACAAACTATTCCATTCAATGTTTGATACTATTTTGAAACCGGATGTTTCATCCTCCGACCTAACGGATATTTGGCTTTGACTATACAATTAACGGCCCCAATTAACTTATACTGCAATTTAACTAGTGTATAATGGGATTAGCTTTAGATAATGACAGATAAAATTATTACGAATGCCAGAGGGAACCTGGTTGCTTCAGAATAAAAAAAACCCGAAATTGGTCTAAAAGCACATAAACTTTACCGAACAAATCATTCTAACATTGCCCTGAATCAGTTGCTTCGGGTATATTAGGATTTCTTTTACATTTCCGTTGCTCGAAGGGCTCTAGGGCTTTGAGCCCAAGCGCCTAGCTAGCAGTAAGAAGATTGGTTTAATTATGGTAGTTGCCTGCGCCAGGATTTGTGCTAATGTTGGCATTTGGCATTCATGTCTCATTTTGCAAGGACCTCGATCTGGACCTGTTCACAGTTCGTAAGACGAAATATATCGTATGGAGTAATTTATGATACTATTTAATCAAATATGGTTCAGTAATGAAATCGAGTTTCGTCTCTGATATTTTCCCCTTTAATTTTTCTGAACAAACAATCGCAATCATTTAATTACATAATTTCCGGTCTAAAAAATAAATGAAAATTAAATTTTCTTCATTTCTTTCGTGAATTTCGCAGTAGTTCAAATTCAAGGTGATTGGCACACAAAGAAGTTATCTTCTTCGGTATGTTCTCCCTTCCAGGTGAAGGTAAAGGGTTGAGCGGTCTGCGTTCCGAACATCATAATGTTGTCTGCAGCGTCACGGCAAGAAGTGACGCCACCAAAGAACTTATGGAAAGTGAAGTTGGTTATGGGTGAGGTATCTCCCCAGAACCAACGGCTGCCATAGCAGTAGCTGTTGAACCAGAGGTTACCGCTAGCGATGTGAGCCTTGTCGATGAGGGCGCTCGTAATAAACGCTTGTTGTTGATCGTCCTTAATAATTGCGAGCTTTCGCCCAGGAGTCAAGGCACAGTAAGTGAAGGCCTGCGTGTAGTTTGCCTGCAAAGTAATACACATTTCACATGGTCAGCCGTTTTCCAAACCTGTATTCAGCGTTTTGGCAACTTTTGGGAAGTGCTCGCAGTTGATAGAAGTTATCAGTCCCACATTCTATTATAATACCTTAAAATCGCTGACGTAGTAAGTGATTCCAGCGCGTGTCTTTCCAGAACCAAGCTTGACTAGACCGAGGTTGTTAGTGCCAGGAATTATTTCTCTCTCATCCGCAGCAAGGACGCAAGTGCTTGCAATGCTAATGCAAGCAATAGCAAGGATCGCCAAAAAATTCATTTTGAAGGGAATGGCTTTAAATCGCAAGGAACGGGCTAATGCAAAAATCAGAGTTCTGTAACTGAATAGCAGTTAGTAGACTGATTCTGATCTCAATGATTTCTCCAGCAGACCTCCCAGGTCTTTTATACGATTTTCATGTTTCCATCATCCCTGCTGCTTTTGCATCTGATCACGACAGTCATGGCGGATTCCGGTAGGAATTTATCCATTTTCTGGGAAACGCAGCTAATCGTTTCCAGGAGGAGGGCATCAATAAATGTTAGCAAGTTGAGCGACGATATTTTTTTGCATGGAGAACTTCAATCCTAACCCATAAATTCTGGAAGATAAGCTACGCATTTATTGTCTTTGAGTATGCAGAAAATCATGGGAAGATACAGCTAAAATGGAAAAGTAGATGTAATGTTAATCACAGTCCCTATGAAGTAATTAATTTCCACGACCTTTAACTTTTATTATTAAAATGGATTATGGATAACCGTCACTTATGTTTCACATGAGACAGATATGGTGATGAAACAGGTACAGCTTGAGCATGCCAAAAACTTTTACCACAGCTTCTCGAGTTGGGCTCCAGTAATCTGTAGTCGACTAGGATAGATCAGATCCGTTCCAGACCATCAGATTATACGTCCTAATTATTGGCCGTAAATTACACAATAAAATCTCTGATGGACCGCCATATAATATAATTACTTCCAGACCAGGAGATTGTGACGTTTTGACTTTACGCTCTTGCTTAGTCTTTTTAGCTTTAGTTCGGAGCAAAGGGACTAGAAGTATGAGTGCTGAAACAAGGATGTAACTATGGCTATCGCTTCCTACACGTAAGAATCAAGCCTTGCTTTTGGTATCTACATAATACCTGGAAACGCTTGGCTTGAAGGTCAAAATTAATGGTCTTATCTGTGACATACGCAGCTGTAGTATCCTTCTGAGAGCAGAAATATCCGCGAAACTAGCTATATATTTTTCTTCAAAATCCTATCCATTGCTGCATTGGTCTAACGAATAATTTATTATATCCTGGTAGATCTTAAAATAAACACCTTAAAAAATCAACGGAACTGACATTTGAGTTCATGGCATGCAAAAAATTAATGGATTTATTTCATATTATAATCCTAGGGAGAAATTGTAGAACGGAAAATGTTTCCTCTGCTGAACCTTAATTACAATATGTAAATGAAATTCTGACATGCTACATCATAATAGGGAAGGTGATTAAATGTTTTTATGGCTACTGGAAAGGATGTGTTGCCATGTAGGTTAAGTTAATCCGTAATGTTTTTCAATTTATGACAAAAAGTCAAGACGGATTTGCAGTAGGCAGACATTGTAAACGGTCTCATCGACATCTCCCACAACGTTCAGGGCAACGTTTGGTTCAACAGTTACTGCTCCAACGGCGGCTGGTACTGGGGTGACCAATCTCCCATCCTTTACAACCAACTGCCTAACGGAAGAACCGATTGCTTTGACAGCAGCCAAGGAATCATGATGTTCGGTACCCAAACCTTCCAACCCATCCTCTTCACTTGTGCTGGTGAGGGCAAGAAGCAAGATACTTCGTTTGTCAAAATACTTGATTAATAACTAGCCATTTATTAATGTTCGCTGCAAATTTTGTGAAAATTACCACAACTTTCAGCTTTCAATAAATCATTCGTCCACTGTAGTTAAAGTAAGTTTTTTTCACTTCCGCTTTGGTGCATAGCATACCTGAGCCAATTTGATGGACTCTTCTTGGCACTTAACCTTTTCAATACTGCATTAATTTGGGCTCGCCGTCGCCATGGCCCGCGTGTTTGCTCAAAACTTCAAGTTTTTTGCAGTTATTGCAGCCCAACTTTAAAAATTCCCTGATGGCAATTCTCACCATTGTGAAGCTTGGTAAAAACGCTAGCTATGGCAACGGATTTTGATTTGTCTCAGGGTTGAGACAAATGCTAGTAGCGATAAAAAGCGTTTGTCTCATTTGCGGTACAGTGTGATGTCTCTTAAATCTACTCTAGAGTTCTATGGATGGTGTGCTAAAGATAGTAGACTTTGCCTTGTGAGAGGGTTTTGCTGTAGAAGCTTAACTGGAGCTGTTTATTCCTCTAAATCCTAACTCTAATTAACTTCAATCGAAGGCGTGCTCGCCTACGTACTAGGCTCGCACAGAGCTAAATCTACAATGTTGCTCCTCCGAGCCGCTTCAATCCCAAGCGCTCCTCTCCCTCTTCTACCCAAGGGTATCTACACGCTACATTTAACTCCCCCTCAAACTTCGAAGCGTCTCGCGAGATAATTAACATTAAACATACCCATAGTTAAAGTAATTCAAGCTATAAATACATCTAACATCATATATAACACAATAAGCCTGGTACGACAAAAAGTTAGCTAAACATAACATAGTATAATCATCATAAACACCAACAACATCATAACCATAAAGCCATCATACTCAATTCAATCATAATTGTAATTAAATTTTAAATCATCATACACACAAGCTTAACCCCATGTCCACACGCGACATCATAGCATCTCATCAACATGATTCAAACACAAGCATAACAATATGTTAACAAACATAAGGAGAAACTCAAATATATATACACCCTGACATTATTTCAGTGACAAATCTTTCATATTCTTGACCGATGCTCTTAACATCTCTCGAGCCCTTCGATTCCGCTTATACGGTCTCTGCTTATTACAATTCTTGACCAAATGCGGTCCCTGACACCGAAAACAAGGCTTAATTATGGGAATAATTATAGAGGGATGTACATTAAACAAAGCTGGAATTGCTGGAATAGGGAGATCGATGTCTTTGGTTCCGTCGAAAACGTCGATTCTAACCGTAGTGTCTGGCTCAGTTGAATCCGGAGGCGTTACAGCTGGAATCTCGCCATCCTCCAGATTATCCGAAAGCTTAGGAATCCGATATTTAGCAAAAGCGGCTCTCATCCGTTCATAATCCATCACAGCTGGTACAGTGCAATTCGGTTTAATACAAGACCTATCCTTAGCCTCTACGCGTATTTTCCCCATCTATATATTTACATTAAACTTGACAAAATTAAGTAATTAACTTCCAACCCAAGCCAAAGAAAGAATTTCATTCCACAAAACTCATGCAAAAAGTTCTCTCGTCACTGCTGACCTAAGAATACCACCAAGAACCTGTGAAACAACTTTCAAACCATCAAACCCATATCTATTTGGTGGTCTTCTCTCCCTACTTCCCCTACGAACATTAATCCCTACTTCACTAACCGACTCCACTTCTGAACTAGTTGAACTAGCAAACATTGGCACTGACACATCAGCAAGACGCGGGGATTCTCCTGATGCATCACTCTTACTATTATCCTCTTCCCTATTTACATCCTCTTCATTAATAATCTCCTCCTCTTCGTTAATAATCTCCTCCTCTTCGTTAATCATCACCTCCTCTTCAATTATAATCTCCTCCTCTTCAATTATAATCTCCTCCTCTTCATTAATAATCTCCTCCTCCTCGTTAATAATCTCCTCCTCTTCAATTATAATCTCCTCAACATCTGACTGCTCATTAAAACTATTGCTATTAGCATTATTGCTACTACGTAAACTCTCACCTGAGCTCTGTTCTCCGGAATGAACAGACTCATTACTATCACTATTACTTGACATAGAAGCTGAATTAGAAAAAGTCCCACTTGAACTATATACATTCGACTCGCTTCGTTCGCTTTCAGCACTAGCTTCCTCTGACTCGCTTCGCTCGCTTTCAGCACTAGCTTCCTCTGACTCGCTTCGCTCGCTTTCAGCACTAGCTTCCTCTGACTCGCTTCGCTCGCTCTCAGACTTTTGCTCGGTACCAGAGCTAACTTCTGATTGTATAACCTCTATATCCTCAATAACCTCTAGATTTAAGTCCTCGGAATCTGCTGCAGCTAACTCCTCATGACTAATAACACTTCTTGTTAGATTACTCTCCAAAATCTCAGAGTTCATGACGCCCTGGGAATCAATAGATTCATCTAACTGCTCTAAACTGATTTCTGCATAGTATTTCTTTAAGTTATTACCATGAGCACGAACATACTCATTAGGATTAGATATTCTACCCTCTCTCATGTCCTTCAAATAATAAACATTTGGAACTGGATTACTTTCTATTATATACGGACCTCTGTACCTCCTTAAAAACTTGGATACCTGTCCTGGCTGTCTTTCATTAGTTATATGTAAGACTTGCTCACCAACATTAAATACTGGATACTTGTGACTAGCATCAAATTTAAGCTTTTGTTCTAACTGGTATTTACATGTATTTTCTCTAGCATTAGCCCTAGTCTCCCATAACCTATATGCTTGTTGCATTGGACTCTCTAATGGCGCGGAATCAGTAATAACTGGGAATTGTACATCAACTTTTAGGAAAGGCTCTTTACCATACAGTAAATAATACGGAGAATATTTAGTGACAGAATTAACAGTGGTATTTAAATTAAAGCAAACCTGAGGCATGAGCTTATCCCAATTCGTATGATTCTCATTTACAATTTTACCTATTGCTCTCTTAATACTATCATTAGTTCTCTCACATACACCGTTGCTATTAGGATGTAAAGGTGAAGTATGTACAACTTGAATACCCTCCTGAGATAAAAATGACAAGAAATCATTGCTACAAAAATGTGAACCATTATCAACTACAAGAATCCTACAGTAACCATGTTTTTCTAACAAGCATTTCTTCAACCCAGCTATTGCACAATCTGTAGTTTCAGCTTTACATGGAAATATCTCCGTCCACCTCGTAGCATGATCGACTAAAACTAACGCTGCAGTATTTCCCCTCTGTGTCCTAGGATACGTTCCTTGAAAGTCAATAGCAACTCTATAAAAAGGTTCAATAGGCGGAGGAATAGGACGATAAGGAGCAGGTGTACCTGTATTATCCCTATTGAAAAATTGACAAGTTTGACAATGTAGTATATACTTCCTAACATCCTTGTACATTCCCTTCCATGTAAACCTCTCCCTCATTAGATTCCAAGTTTTGTGGAAACCTTGATGACTACTACATTCTTCGTGTACCGATTTAAATACCCTGTAACGTAACTCTCTTGGTATACATAATAACCATAATCTACCATTCTCATTGAAATTAGCCTTATATAAAATGTTGTTAATTAAAGCATAATCTGACGCTACATGATTATCAACTAGGATTTCTTCGTCTCTCTGCATGTTTGACTCGGTCTATTATCTTACATAGTTCTGGATCTTTTCTCTGCAATTGA
Source organism: Sminthurides aquaticus (assembly GCA_906901655.1). Taxonomy (NCBI): domain Eukaryota; kingdom Metazoa; phylum Arthropoda; class Collembola; order Symphypleona; family Sminthurididae; genus Sminthurides; species Sminthurides aquaticus. The sequence goes on along the minus strand of CAJQTT010000016.1, from coordinate 3,724,929 downwards.
CCAAATCCACAGTTTTCCCATTCTCTACTCAAGGCTAACGCTGGTTCATCACCTAACTGATTTACATTATCGATAAACTCAAGTCCACTCATTTTTACAACACAACTTATTGACTTTTGACTTCCTTCTTGTACAAAAATACTAGACATTGGTAAAGGAGCTCTGCTTAACGCGTCAGGTACTGTATGTAAACTACCCTTATTATACTTAACCTCGAAGTCGTAAGCTTGCAGTTTCAACGCCCACCTTGCGAGTCTTGAATCCGGATCTTTTAAATTAAGTAAATATGTTAAACTATTGTGGTCGGTATGGATAACAAAGTGTTTCCCCCATATATACGGTCTAAATTGAGTTATTCCGAACAGACAACTGAGACATTCCCTCTCCGAGACGCTGTAGTTCCGTTCTGCCTTAGTTAAAGTCCTGGAAGCATACGCAATAACTCGAGACACACCATTCTGCATCTGAGTAACGACACATCCCAGCCCGTACCCACTACTATCAGCCCATATTTCGGTCGGAGCATCCTCCATTGGGAACCCCAATATAGGTGCAGTAATGAGTCGTAACTTAAGAGCATCAAACGCCTTCTGCTCATCAGAACCCCAACTAAATAGAACATCCTTCTTTAACAAATTATTTAAATGACGGCTTACGTCACTAAAACGGAATATGAACCTACGATAGTACGAACACAGACCAAGGAATGACTTAACATCTCTTACACATTTCGGTACAGGAAACTCACTAACTGCTTTTAACTTATTTGGATCCGGTTTCAATCCCTCTTGAGAAACTAAATAACCCAGGTACTCGAGCTCTCTAAAAGCAAACTTACACTTTGAAGGTTTCATTTTTAAATCCGCTGTCGACAATCTATTTAAAACAATATCCAACCTTTCGCAGAGTTCCTCAAATGTCCTTCCAAAAACAACAATATCGTCGCAATAGCAGAGCACTATCTGCCACTTTAATGTTTTAAGAATTTTATCTAGAGTGTGTTGGAAAACTGAGCTACTTGATGTAAATCCCATAGGCATATAATTCCATTCATATTTTCCATCAGGAGTTATAAAAGCTGTTTTATGCCTATCTGCTTCTCTAACCGGAATCTGCCAATATCCTACCCTAGCATCCATCGAAACAAAATACGACATACCTCCTAACCGATCAATTGCATCAGAGACTCTAGGCAAAGGATATATATATCGCCTACATTGTAAATTTAATTTACGAAAGTCACACGTTAAGCGAAAACTTCCGTCTTTCTTAGGCTGTAATACAACTGGAGAAGCATAGGGACTATCTGATTCTGATATTAGACCATTCTGCAAGTTTTCATCACAAATACCCTGAATAATTTTCCTTTCCTGGAAAGATGTACGATAAGCAGCACTAACAACTGGAGGAGAACCGTCGGTTTCAATTTTACATTCCGCATCCTTCACCCTGCCTAATTCCTTGTTACTAAAAGCGAACGCATTCCGATTCCTTTGAATAATTTCCTTTATTTTATGTAATTCGCCTTGCGTAAGCTCTGGATTAAACTTGAACACTTCCCATTGTTCTGGCGTAATGATGGAACTATTGTACTTTTTTCTAGCTATTGTCTCATCTACTTCTTCTCCTATATCTGTTACTTGCTCATATTTGGCTATCTTTCTTAAAGCTGGAAGCCTCTGAGGAAAATCAGTAAAATTCGAGACAAAAATCGTACCCCTGCCTTTCTTTAAGCTGATTATAGAGTTGGAGAATTTAACTCCGAAACGCTCTTCGTTTTTCCTATCAGGCTCTACTAGAACATTACCTGAATAATTATTGTCTGTACGTAAATGTAAAGCCCTCATCGACCAAGCCGGGACGACAACAGGTCGGATGGTATGAGCTAAACCTGATGTTTGACATTTATAACCTTGACTTGACTCAGACCCACATTCTACTATTACCGAAGGAGCTGTTATTACAATTTCAGGTATATACGGCTTAATCTTAGGAGTTGGGACTGAATGATTAGAATTAACATAGGTAGCCTTTGAACTTGGTCCAGGTAAATTAATATCAGGATAAAGAGTAGCCTCCAAGTTCAACTCAGGTAAATTAGGGATAGGAACATGACTAGGTTCAGGTTTTGCATGATCTACTGTTAACACTTTGCTCTGTTCATTACTTCGCCCTGATTGTACATATTCAATGTCGCTTGGAAACTTAATACTTAAATCCCCACAATCTAGTTGACATTTAAACTTGTGTAGGAAATCCATCCCTATAACCAAGAAGCTAGTTATTTCCGGAATTAAATAAAACCTGAATGTTTTAGCTACTCCCGAAATTTCAACTCCTAATTCCACTTGTCTATCTATTGTATATAATTGTTCCGCATTTATAGACATAACCACCTGAATTGGATCAACAATTCTAATTTTCCCCTTAAATCCTATACTTGATATTACAGTGGGAGAAACAGCTGATATAGCTGCTCCTGTATCAATTAAAGCTTTGACATTGTGATGCTTGTTCACCTTGACAAACTGATCAAACTGAATAATTCCCTCTGGCTGAATGACACTTACTTCCCCGGTAATAGAAAAATTCGACAATAACCTTATTGTTGGAACCGTGACCTCTAAATCTGTTTTCCTTGAATATACGGACGCATCATCATATGCTCCAACTAAACTTATGTTTTCATCTGAACCTGTGTAACTACCGTCATAGTTCAACACGCTATAGCTTTTACAAAAATTATCCTTTGTGAAAGGATCTAATAAATTCTTAGGACAGTTGTCCTCTAATACCTTAAGGCTTTCCGTCTTTCTCCCTCTTACACTTCCCTTCCTACTGCTATTATAAACAACTAATGGTAATTTGAAATCACCATTACAATAAATATCATCCTCTCCTACTCTCTCATCAAACTTACGTTCACCGAGTGCCCGCACACCCGGCAAACTTAGTTTCCCTGGTTTAGACTCCTAGAATTTTCTCCTCTAATCGGTGGTTGTTCAGCCCTAGAATTACTTCCATTCTGATTTGCATTGCTGCCTGAATTACCATTTGGCTGAGCTGTTTGACCCGATCTAAAAGTCCTTTGAGGGATTTCCCTTCCTTCATCTCTGGCTAATTGATGGCAGAATCGCCTGACATGATTTGGTCTGGAACAATAGCTACATACTCTCCTACCTTCACTATCAACCATATTTCTTAACTCATCCAGTGAAAGGTGTTGGGCTTGAGGTTGACTGGAATTCTGAACATTAGAGACGGCTGCTCTGTCCGCATTAACTTGCCTACCTGAGTTAACATAACTCCTGTTTGATGCTAATTGTTGCGTGGCAATAGCTTCTTCAACTTTACTTTTTCCCAAGCCTATGTTAATATGCTTTCTCAAAGCCTCCTCAAAATCCTATATGGTGAGAAACGTACCGCTTGATAAAATTTGTCTCATCGGCTGAGGAAGCCCTAGTAAGAGATGTTCAACTATCTTATTGATTTGCATTCTAGGATTAATCAAATGTATAATGGCTCTTTTCTCTGCTACATACGCCTTTGGATCATTACCTAATTTAAAAGTTAAATTAGCATTGCGTAGCTTACTTTGCTCCTTGATTGACTGCTGACTAAAAAAAACCTGAAAACACAAAGTTTTTTTCACTTCCGCTTTGGTGCATAGCATACCTGAGCCAATTTGATGGACTCTTCTTGGCACTTAACCTTTTCAATACTGCATTAATTTGGGCTCGCCGTCGCCATGGCCCGCGTGTTTGCTCAAAACTTCAAGTTTTTTGCAGTTATTGCAGCCCAACTTTAAAAATTCCCTGATGGCAATTCTCACCATTGTGAAGCTTGGTAAAAACGCTAGCTATGGCAACGGATTTTGATTTGTCTCAGGGTTGAGACAAATGCTAGTAGCGATAAAAAGCGTTTGTCTCATTTGCGGTACAGTGTGATGTCTCTTAAATCTACTCTAGAGTTCTATGGATGGTGTGCTAAAGATAGTAGACTTTGCCTTGTGAGAGGGTTTTGCTGTAGAAGCTTAACTGGAGCTGTTTATTCCTCTAAATCCTAACTCTAATTAACTTCAATCGAAGGCGTGCTCGCCTACGTACTAGGCTCGCACAGAGCTAAATCTACAATGTTGCTCCTCCGAGCCGCTTCAATCCCAAGCGCTCCTCTCCCTCTTCTACCCAAGGGTATCTACACGCTACATTTAACTCCCCCTCAAACTTCGAAGCGTCTCGCGAGATAATTAACATTAAACATACCCATAGTTAAAGTAATTCAAGCTATAAATACATCTAACATCATATATAACACAATAAGCCTGGTACGACAAAAAGTTAGCTAAACATAACATAGTATAATCATCATAAACACCAACAACATCATAACCATAAAGCCATCATACTCAATTCAATCATAATTGTAATTAAATTTTAAATCATCATACACACAAGCTTAACCCCATGTCCACACGCGACATCATAGCATCTCATCAACATGATTCAAACACAAGCATAACAATATGTTAACAAACATAAGGAGAAACTCAAATATATATACACCCTGACATTATTTCAGTGACAAATCTTTCATATTCTTGACCGATGCTCTTAACATCTCTCGAGCCCTTCGATTCCGCTTATACGGTCTCTGCTTATTACAATTCTTGACCAAATGCGGTCCCTGACACCGAAAACAAGGCTTAATTATGGGAATAATTATAGAGGGATGTACATTAAACAAAGCTGGAATTGCTGGAATAGGGAGATCGATGTCTTTGGTTCCGTCGAAAACGTCGATTCTAACCGTAGTGTCTGGCTCAGTTGAATCCGGAGGCGTTACAGCTGGAATCTCGCCATCCTCCAGATTATCCGAAAGCTTAGGAATCCGATATTTAGCAAAAGCGGCTCTCATCCGTTCATAATCCATCACAGCTGGTACAGTGCAATTCGGTTTAATACAAGACCTATCCTTAGCCTCTACGCGTATTTTCCCCATCTATATATTTACATTAAACTTGACAAAATTAAGTAATTAACTTCCAACCCAAGCCAAAGAAAGAATTTCATTCCACAAAACTCATGCAAAAAGTTCTCTCGTCACTGCTGACCTAAGAATACCACCAAGAACCTGTGAAACAACTTTCAAACCATCAAACCCATATCTATTTGGTGGTCTTCTCTCCCTACTTCCCCTACGAACATTAATCCCTACTTCACTAACCGACTCCACTTCTGAACTAGTTGAACTAGCAAACATTGGCACTGACACATCAGCAAGACGCGGGGATTCTCCTGATGCATCACTCTTACTATTATCCTCTTCCCTATTTACATCCTCTTCATTAATAATCTCCTCCTCTTCGTTAATAATCTCCTCCTCTTCGTTAATCATCACCTCCTCTTCAATTATAATCTCCTCCTCTTCAATTATAATCTCCTCCTCTTCATTAATAATCTCCTCCTCCTCGTTAATAATCTCCTCCTCTTCAATTATAATCTCCTCAACATCTGACTGCTCATTAAAACTATTGCTATTAGCATTATTGCTACTACGTAAACTCTCACCTGAGCTCTGTTCTCCGGAATGAACAGACTCATTACTATCACTATTACTTGACATAGAAGCTGAATTAGAAAAAGTCCCACTTGAACTATATACATTCGACTCGCTTCGTTCGCTTTCAGCACTAGCTTCCTCTGACTCGCTTCGCTCGCTTTCAGCACTAGCTTCCTCTGACTCGCTTCGCTCGCTTTCAGCACTAGCTTCCTCTGACTCGCTTCGCTCGCTCTCAGACTTTTGCTCGGTACCAGAGCTAACTTCTGATTGTATAACCTCTATATCCTCAATAACCTCTAGATTTAAGTCCTCGGAATCTGCTGCAGCTAACTCCTCATGACTAATAACACTTCTTGTTAGATTACTCTCCAAAATCTCAGAGTTCATGACGCCCTGGGAATCAATAGATTCATCTAACTGCTCTAAACTGATTTCTGCATAGTATTTCTTTAAGTTATTACCATGAGCACGAACATACTCATTAGGATTAGATATTCTACCCTCTCTCATGTCCTTCAAATAATAAACATTTGGAACTGGATTACTTTCTATTATATACGGACCTCTGTACCTCCTTAAAAACTTGGATACCTGTCCTGGCTGTCTTTCATTAGTTATATGTAAGACTTGCTCACCAACATTAAATACTGGATACTTGTGACTAGCATCAAATTTAAGCTTTTGTTCTAACTGGTATTTACATGTATTTTCTCTAGCATTAGCCCTAGTCTCCCATAACCTATATGCTTGTTGCATTGGACTCTCTAATGGCGCGGAATCAGTAATAACTGGGAATTGTACATCAACTTTTAGGAAAGGCTCTTTACCATACAGTAAATAATACGGAGAATATTTAGTGACAGAATTAACAGTGGTATTTAAATTAAAGCAAACCTGAGGCATGAGCTTATCCCAATTCGTATGATTCTCATTTACAATTTTACCTATTGCTCTCTTAATACTATCATTAGTTCTCTCACATACACCGTTGCTATTAGGATGTAAAGGTGAAGTATGTACAACTTGAATACCCTCCTGAGATAAAAATGACAAGAAATCATTGCTACAAAAATGTGAACCATTATCAACTACAAGAATCCTACAGTAACCATGTTTTTCTAACAAGCATTTCTTCAACCCAGCTATTGCACAATCTGTAGTTTCAGCTTTACATGGAAATATCTCCGTCCACCTCGTAGCATGATCGACTAAAACTAACGCTGCAGTATTTCCCCTCTGTGTCCTAGGATACGTTCCTTGAAAGTCAATAGCAACTCTATAAAAAGGTTCAATAGGCGGAGGAATAGGACGATAAGGAGCAGGTGTACCTGTATTATCCCTATTGAAAAATTGACAAGTTTGACAATGTAGTATATACTTCCTAACATCCTTGTACATTCCCTTCCATGTAAACCTCTCCCTCATTAGATTCCAAGTTTTGTGGAAACCTTGATGACTACTACATTCTTCGTGTACCGATTTAAATACCCTGTAACGTAACTCTCTTGGTATACATAATAACCATAATCTACCATTCTCATTGAAATTAGCCTTATATAAAATGTTGTTAATTAAAGCATAATCTGACGCTACATGATTATCAACTAGGATTTCTTCGTCTCTCTGCATGTTTGACTCGGTCTATTATCTTACATAGTTCTGGATCTTTTCTCTGCAATTGACCAAATCCACAGTTTTCCCATTCTCTACTCAAGGCTAACGCTGGTTCATCACCTAACTGATTTACATTATCGATAAACTCAAGTCCACTCATTTTTACAACACAACTTATTGACTTTTGACTTCCTTCTTGTACAAAAATACTAGACATTGGTAAAGGAGCTCTGCTTAACGCGTCAGGTACTGTATGTAAACTACCCTTATTATACTTAACCTCGAAGTCGTAAGCTTGCAGTTTCAACGCCCACCTTGCGAGTCTTGAATCCGGATCTTTTAAATTAAGTAAATATGTTAAACTATTGTGGTCGGTATGGATAACAAAGTGTTTCCCCCATATATACGGTCTAAATTGAGTTATTCCGAACAGACAACTGAGACATTCCCTCTCCGAGACGCTGTAGTTCCGTTCTGCCTTAGTTAAAGTCCTGGAAGCATACGCAATAACTCGAGACACACCATTCTGCATCTGAGTAACGACACATCCCAGCCCGTACCCACTACTATCAGCCCATATTTCGGTCGGAGCATCCTCCATTGGGAACCCCAATATAGGTGCAGTAATGAGTCGTAACTTAAGAGCATCAAACGCCTTCTGCTCATCAGAACCCCAACTAAATAGAACATCCTTCTTTAACAAATTATTTAAATGACGGCTTACGTCACTAAAACGGAATATGAACCTACGATAGTACGAACACAGACCAAGGAATGACTTAACATCTCTTACACATTTCGGTACAGGAAACTCACTAACTGCTTTTAACTTATTTGGATCCGGTTTCAATCCCTCTTGAGAAACTAAATAACCCAGGTACTCGAGCTCTCTAAAAGCAAACTTACACTTTGAAGGTTTCATTTTTAAATCCGCTGTCGACAATCTATTTAAAACAATATCCAACCTTTCGCAGAGTTCCTCAAATGTCCTTCCAAAAACAACAATATCGTCGCAATAGCAGAGCACTATCTGCCACTTTAATGTTTTAAGAATTTTATCTAGAGTGTGTTGGAAAACTGAGCTACTTGATGTAAATCCCATAGGCATATAATTCCATTCATATTTTCCATCAGGAGTTATAAAAGCTGTTTTATGCCTATCTGCTTCTCTAACCGGAATCTGCCAATATCCTACCCTAGCATCCATCGAAACAAAATACGACATACCTCCTAACCGATCAATTGCATCAGAGACTCTAGGCAAAGGATATATATATCGCCTACATTGTAAATTTAATTTACGAAAGTCACACGTTAAGCGAAAACTTCCGTCTTTCTTAGGCTGTAATACAACTGGAGAAGCATAGGGACTATCTGATTCTGATATTAGACCATTCTGCAAGTTTTCATCACAAATACCCTGAATAATTTTCCTTTCCTGGAAAGATGTACGATAAGCAGCACTAACAACTGGAGGAGAACCGTCGGTTTCAATTTTACATTCCGCATCCTTCACCCTGCCTAATTCCTTGTTACTAAAAGCGAACGCATTCCGATTCCTTTGAATAATTTCCTTTATTTTATGTAATTCGCCTTGCGTAAGCTCTGGATTAAACTTGAACACTTCCCATTGTTCTGGCGTAATGATGGAACTATTGTACTTTTTTCTAGCTATTGTCTCATCTACTTCTTCTCCTATATCTGTTACTTGCTCATATTTGGCTATCTTTCTTAAAGCTGGAAGCCTCTGAGGAAAATCAGTAAAATTCGAGACAAAAATCGTACCCCTGCCTTTCTTTAAGCTGATTATAGAGTTGGAGAATTTAACTCCGAAACGCTCTTCGTTTTTCCTATCAGGCTCTACTAGAACATTACCTGAATAATTATTGTCTGTACGTAAATGTAAAGCCCTCATCGACCAAGCCGGGACGACAACAGGTCGGATGGTATGAGCTAAACCTGATGTTTGACATTTATAACCTTGACTTGACTCAGACCCACATTCTACTATTACCGAAGGAGCTGTTATTACAATTTCAGGTATATACGGCTTAATCTTAGGAGTTGGGACTGAATGATTAGAATTAACATAGGTAGCCTTTGAACTTGGTCCAGGTAAATTAATATCAGGATAAAGAGTAGCCTCCAAGTTCAACTCAGGTAAATTAGGGATAGGAACATGACTAGGTTCAGGTTTTGCATGATCTACTGTTAACACTTTGCTCTGTTCATTACTTCGCCCTGATTGTACATATTCAATGTCGCTTGGAAACTTAATACTTAAATCCCCACAATCTAGTTGACATTTAAACTTGTGTAGGAAATCCATCCCTATAACCAAGAAGCTAGTTATTTCCGGAATTAAATAAAACCTGAATGTTTTAGCTACTCCCGAAATTTCAACTCCTAATTCCACTTGTCTATCTATTGTATATAATTGTTCCGCATTTATAGACATAACCACCTGAATTGGATCAACAATTCTAATTTTCCCCTTAAATCCTATACTTGATATTACAGTGGGAGAAACAGCTGATATAGCTGCTCCTGTATCAATTAAAGCTTTGACATTGTGATGCTTGTTCACCTTGACAAACTGATCAAACTGAATAATTCCCTCTGGCTGAATGACACTTACTTCCCCGGTAATAGAAAAATTCGACAATAACCTTATTGTTGGAACCGTGACCTCTAAATCTGTTTTCCTTGAATATACGGACGCATCATCATATGCTCCAACTAAACTTATGTTTTCATCTGAACCTGTGTAACTACCGTCATAGTTCAACACGCTATAGCTTTTACAAAAATTATCCTTTGTGAAAGGATCTAATAAATTCTTAGGACAGTTGTCCTCTAATACCTTAAGGCTTTCCGTCTTTCTCCCTCTTACACTTCCCTTCCTACTGCTATTATAAACAACTAATGGTAATTTGAAATCACCATTACAATAAATATCATCCTCTCCTACTCTCTCATCAAACTTACGTTCACCGAGTGCCCGCACACCCGGCAAACTTAGTTTCCCTGGTTTAGACTCCTAGAATTTTCTCCTCTAATCGGTGGTTGTTCAGCCCTAGAATTACTTCCATTCTGATTTGCATTGCTGCCTGAATTACCATTTGGCTGAGCTGTTTGACCCGATCTAAAAGTCCTTTGAGGGATTTCCCTTCCTTCATCTCTGGCTAATTGATGGCAGAATCGCCTGACATGATTTGGTCTGGAACAATAGCTACATACTCTCCTACCTTCACTATCAACCATATTTCTTAACTCATCCAGTGAAAGGTGTTGGGCTTGAGGTTGACTGGAATTCTGAACATTAGAGACGGCTGCTCTGTCCGCATTAACTTGCCTACCTGAGTTAACATAACTCCTGTTTGATGCTAATTGTTGCGTGGCAATAGCTTCTTCAACTTTACTTTTTCCCAAGCCTATGTTAATATGCTTTCTCAAAGCCTCCTCAAAATCCTATATGGTGAGAAACGTACCGCTTGATAAAATTTGTCTCATCGGCTGAGGAAGCCCTAGTAAGAGATGTTCAACTATCTTATTGATTTGCATTCTAGGATTAATCAAATGTATAATGGCTCTTTTCTCTGCTACATACGCCTTTGGATCATTACCTAATTTAAAAGTTAAATTAGCATTGCGTAGCTTACTTTGCTCCTTGATTGACTGCTGACTAAAAAAAACCTGAAAACTAACTTGCACAGCGGTCCATACAGCAAGCTTTGCTTCTTCTCCTACCGCTTCATTAATTTCAGCAATAATACCTGCACGCTTAGGAGCCCACCATAATGCTGGTATATCTACGAGGAATCTATCTAAGTTTGTAACTACCCACGTAGAATCTAGACCATACGTAGTCAAATCAGCATTCAAATACCCTAACCATTCTGCACTACTAGAGTTCCCATCGTATTTACGAATTGAATTGACTATAGTATTCCTAGCCACTGGAGAATTATTTTGATTGACCGCTAAAGCTATGCCTAACTCTTGGATTAAAGCTCTGACTGCCTCTGCGTCCATTGTACTGACTCAGTTATAGCTTATGTAAATTGAAAATTTTACCTTCCCAGGTATTCTAATTACTTGGATGGACTGAACTCACGACTATTCACCTTTTCCCTAAAAACCCAACCTTTGAACATCAACTGCTCCTACTTAAAATTTGCCTGAAGTGTGTGTATATATATATACCTCTACTTTTGTCCTCTGACCTTGGCTTGACTTTGAGCTAACTTTAAGGCGAAACAGAAAATTAAACCTTCGAAGCCTACCGATTTGAGACTTTACAGGTACAAGGGTGCTCATTTACATAAATGTGGGAGGGTAATTTTAGGAACAAACGTAGAATTTGGAATTTCGGCAGCAACGCCAGTGGTAAAATCCTAATGATTTTGTCGATGTAGAATCTTGACTGAAGAGTAGAAAGTTGAGAAGAAAGATGATAGAATATTCCCCAAAAACCGAAGATCCGCAACTCCACCGAAATACGTCGAATACGACGAATACTAGGGAATAAAACCAAAATTCTCCTCAAAACTTGAAAAAGGTCATGCGTTAACCAAAAATATTTAAAAAGATTAATTTACGACACTGCTGAGCCTTTGATTGCACTGTAATTATGATGATGGACGGCTGCCAGAGTTATTATTGGAAATCCCAGAGCGTACCAGCTCGATAATAATTAACTCAAAGTGTGGTGCCCCGTAAACTAGAATTCACTGGTGTTCGTCTGCCGGAGTTATTATTGGAAATCCCAGAGCGGACCTGCTCGATAATAATTAACTCGATGAATGGCGCCTGGTAACTTCAATTAACTGTTGGATTGGAAATACAAATTAATTATACTTTTCAAGGAATTAATTAAATGTATATCTGTCCTTCAAAATAATTTATGATTCTCTCCTCCTCTGCTGAAATAATTATATAAAACTGTGTGCTTCAATAAATTAAGCACTCTCTCCTCTGGCACAAATAAAATTTCCTCCTATCATGAATGCAGCTATATATAATTTAATTAAATATAAAAAAAAACCTGTCTAGTTGTGATTTAAACAACTAGTTTACCCATCCCCGTAGCACTTTAAAGTTGATGTTGAAATGTTGATGAACACGGGTAAAGTTTCCTTGCCGCACCTTAAATGTGATGTCTCTTAAATCTACTCTAGAGTTCTATGGATGGTGTGCTAAAGATAGTAGACTTTGCCTTGTGAGAGGGTTTTGCTGTAGAAGCTTAACTGGAGCTGTTTATTCCTCTAAATCCTAACTCTAATTAACTTCAATCGAAGGCGTGCTCGCCTACGTACTAGGCTCGCACAGAGCTAAATCTACAATGTTGCTCCTCCGAGCCGCTTCAATCCCAAGCGCTCCTCTCCCTCTTCTACCCAAGGGTATCTACACGCTACAACAGGTGGGTCGAAAAGGTTAAAAACTAAAGGTTATTAGAAGACGGTAGAAGAAGAAAATGATTTCTGATTATATCCCATAAAATTCGGATTAGTAAGGCAACCAACAAAGCCTCGTATTCTAATTTTCCTTTAATTTTTTGGGCGCTCGTTTACATCTTTACAATCAACCGATTTCTTAATTCGTATACTCAATTCAAAAATAAAGACATTTAATTTCCTCCGTTTTATTGTTTATTCTTAAATGTGTGAGTGAAATAGCTTCAAGGTGATTGGCATACAAAAAAGTTTAATTCTGTGCTGTATTCTCCTCTCCAGGTGAAGGTGAAGGGTTGAGCGGTTTGGGTGCCGAACATCATGATATTATCCGCAGCGTCACGGCAGGCAGTGATGCCACCGAGGAATTTGTGGAAAGTAAAGTTTGTTATTGGTGACGTGTCTCCCCAGTACCAACGACTGCCATAGCAGTAGCTGTTGAACCAGAGGTTGCCGTAAGCGATGTGAGCCTTGTCGATGAGGGCGCTGGTAATAAACGCTTGTTGTTGATCGTCCTTAATAATTGCGAGCTTTCGCCCAGGAGTCAAGGCACAGTAAGTGAAGGCATCTCTGTAAGTTGCCTGCAATGCAATACACGTTGCACACGGTCAACCGTTTTCCGAACCCGTACTTAACGTTGTTGTTCTGAGGTTTATAATATATACTATCGGATAGAAACTTTAATAATACGTGAGTGTCTTACTCTGAAATCGCTGACGTAGTAGGTGATTCCAGCGCGTGTCTTCCCAGAGCCAAGCTTTACAAGTCCCAGGTTGTTAGTGCCAGGAATTATTTCCCTCTCGTCTGCAGCCAGAACGCAAGTGCCTGCAATGCAAGCCAAGACAAGGATTGACAAAAATTTCATTTTGAAATGAAAGTAAATCAGTAGAGATGAGCTTGCGAAAATCAGAGTACTAATAACTGAGTTGCAGCTATAATCGCGTTTGATGTGAATGATTTCTCCAGCAGACTGGTTTGGCTTTTATACCATTTTCAGAAGTCCATCCCGCTTCTTTTGTACCTGAGCATAACCGCGACGTTAGATTTCCTGATGTAAATTATCCATTTTCTGGGAAATGAAGCTTACCTTTTCCAGGAGCAGTGCTTCGATTAAAACTGTAGGCATCATATAGATGCAGATAGGTTTTCGCATGGAGAAGCTCAACAGACATCGTTTACTAACCCTTTAACTCTGGAAGATAAGTTACGCGTTTATAGCTCTGATTATGCTGACAAACTAGACAATAGTGAAATGCGAACATTATGTAGTGCAGAACCACTTTTTACAATTAACATACACACTTATAAACTTTAAGGATTAAAGTGGATTATGGATAACTGCACACAACTGCTCATTTAATTAGGTATAGATCAATGTGCCAACGCATTAACTTCTCCATCCAGCTGGGCTAGATGAGCTTTGGTTATTATATATGCAATTTTAACTTGCCCAACTCAGGGTAATTTCGAGGAAGGAGGAATATCATCTTGAATACTGGACGCTTATTATGTTGGAAAGTCTTTTGTGGTAATTAAGCCACCATATCTTAGCGTCGAGGCTTCCAAATGTTGGAGTAGTGCCTTTTTGTTTCGCTTCTTTAAAGTTTAGTCTGTGTGAATAAACCGCACCGTGATTTGTAAAAACGATACTCGCACTATACGATACGCATTACGTACGGAGAGCCACATGAATTACGTATGTTAAAATGTTGTGTACTTGTAGTGATGTACTGGAAGGTTGTATGAGTGAGCAGGTCTTGCCGAGAACGATGTTTAAAACGAACTTAAGAGAGGAAAAATAAAGTTGATGTATATATTCTTCGTATAACAAATCATTCCTGCGTTTCTCATTTCTTTCCACAATGATTCTTTTTCGGCACGTCTTAATCATTGAATCCAAATCAGTGTCATTCACCGTTAAGAAGAAGTAGCGTTAGCTCACGCTTAACTTATTTCGAGCCGGAGAGTGATCGTCTCAGAATTTGCTCAAAAATCTCTAGATGAACGAACAAAAGAACTGTGCTGTATGTATGAGGAAATGAATTAAAAGTAACGAATTGGCAAACCGCAAGTCGTCGGATGAAGTCAGAGTCTTTTTCAACGAAACTCGTACGCTGAATTTTCGCAACGGTCGCTTCTACAACATCCTTGCCCCCAGCCTTTTCTATCAGCGTTCTATCCGTCGCACCAAAGACGGATAGATCACTGATGATGATAAGGTTACTTAATGAAACAAACGTGTTTACCATCTCGATGGAATAACTCGTAGCCTTAAATTATCTACAATTATGAGGAAATAGGAAACTCCTGATCTGCTTGCCTCATGTGAATCCTCTGCTACGTCATCAACCCGGAACGTTTTCTATAAAAACTGGGCAGTAAAACATGGTATTATACTATTTACTGAGAGTTTAGCCCACCACAGTATTCGATTTTACAAGCACATATATACATATAAATTTGGATAAAATGAAGCTCAACTTCCCACAAGTAAAGTACACATCCTAACTGGAAATTGCCCAATTTTAGATTATTATGCTATATTATTATTATGCTCGCCTCCCCTAAAGTATTTTTGTAAAACTACTTCGTAATGGCTGTCAGTCGTATTGAAAATCGCCGTTACAACTCAGCAGTGGTAACCACTTCATAACATCTACTGAAAATGTAGAACAAGTGTTCAGCAATTAAAGCTACAAAGCTCAAGCCAAGTAACTTAATCCAAGCATCAAAACTTGAGGTGATAATAACTTGATTCATTGTCAAGGGTCTTTCGGTGAGAATATTTGATGACTCGATGACACGGTTTAAGGTAAGGACTGTTCGTTTCGCCCGTGTTAGCAACCGGCTAATACGATGGTAAATACCTGCCTCAATGCAATTAACAATTACCCTGTACGCCTCCCTTCCTCTCCAGCTAGCCGTCGCCCATGAGAAATAATGATGTCCCATAGTTTCCTTTGAGAAAGTAAAAGGCCTTGTCTCTACGGACTGGGCTCTTTCTCTGGATATTTCGAAGTCGCCCAGCGCCGAGGTAAACTGTAGAAGAACCGCATTTGGTTCCCACGAAATAGTATCAATAATGCTTCTTTTCCCGTCAAAACTCGCATTCACCTGATTAGGTTTTGTAAAAAGGGCTGAATTCGCCCAAATTCGCATTATTTTCTCATTTACTTTCTTTGCCGACTCAGAGTTTCTGGTTACTTGCTCCATTGCTGTCAACGCTCCAAAAACAGGAAGGGTGTACCATTCTGGATCCATGGGAGAATACTCCAATTCCTCTAATTCGGTCTGGTTTAGTGATGTGAATGCGACGTCATGGAAAAAGTGGAACTTGACAGTAGTGTTAACTAAAGAAGTGGATTCCATGATCTCTCCTTCTGATATCAGTTCATCGAACGTCTCAGGTCCCCGAAGGGTCCATGATGTGGTCAAGTCAGTTGTGATTACTCCCCTGTAACCATTAGTCAACACGATACTCGTGAGTGCCATAAGGAGAATTAACGTTCCCATCACAGTCACTCGTTTTTTGGCTCTTGCGGGAACATCCTCAAAGTTTTCCAGTAAAAGTCTCCATGGTAACAGCAAAATGCTAATTCCATTAGTCCAGCTATGACGTACTGCAATTGCACCTAATGTAATTGACAACGCTGTAGTTGAAACTAGAGTGCAAATCCAGCACCCGACATCAAAAGGTTCATAAAATATGCCAGTACGAGGCAATCGCGTGATGTTCCAGGATGTCACAAACGAGATAGAAGAGTCACGAACAGGATAAAAATATCCCGTGATGTAACCCGGAACCGGTCCAATCGTTGGTCCATATATAATCTCTGAATACCGGTAAGGATTCTCGATCTTTTTCATTGCCATAGATACAGTGTACCAGGTCATGTTGCTTAACGTTTCCGCTACTATAAGTAGTACGACGTATTCGCTTGGATAACCATGATTGTGTGTAAATATGCTTTTACTTCCGTGATTCTTTCTATGCCTCTGAATACGCTGGATTACTTCCTCGTAATACCCGCTGTTTGGCAGTGACATCGGGACATCTAGCGAAAGCTCCCCCACCACAGTTAGGCCTTGTTGGTGTAGCGGCTGCTGTAGCTTGTAATGGACAGGAATTGTACCTTGCGTTTTAACTGCAGCAACAATTTTCCTTAAGCAAGGAACATCATCCCGTTCCTTGTACTCCGTTTCAATGCTACTGCTTGGTTTGCAGACCAGACATGAAACATAAAACTTCTCCACTTGAAACTGCAAGGAATCTTGAGACAGGTGTATGCTGCTCACAATTTTACGCAAATGCATGGTTCCATCTGCCTTGACCACGTCCTCGACTAGAATAAAGTAAAAGTTAAGTATGTTCTTGTAGCTGTGGATCCGCAACGTTATATCCTCACGAACTAATTCCGGAATACTCCATTTTGGTTCTCCGTCCCATCGGAGCAATGGCGTATTCCGAATTTCCTTATTCGATATCAAAACGGTGTAAATAATTGCAGTTTCCAGAATCTCCAACAGATAGAAATCTTCTATTCGAGCATGTTCTTCCCATTTTTCTCCTCGCAACTGAAACACGACCTGTGCTTTACAGTTTCGTCTGCGCATTAAACCTAGCTTGACGTCAAACGTCTTCCGGATTTCTTTCGCCACCGTCAAGTCTCCTAAAGCCCGAGGAAATAATGGATTCGAATTGAAGTCTGCTGTATAAATGGAAAAATTGGGATAGATATACATTGGCTCGTCAACCTCCTTCCAGTTTTCTCCGTTTTCAATCTCTTCCCCAGCAAAAATAAGATCACAGTCAGCGAAAATTCCAGTTATAAATGAAAATTCTTTTAGGTTCCATTCCATGGATTCAGAGCAAATTGTAAAAGTAAAACCGACAAATACAGTGTATGTGAAAACCAGCTTCGTTCTGCACATGTTACCTAACATATTGTCGGAATAACAACAAGGTAACCCGTTGCTGACCAACGGTACAACATTGACGGTTGCCCGGTGCAACACAAGATTTCACCGCATCGGTTTGACTTAGTCTAGAAACTAAAAAACTTTAAACTCCTAAGAACAAGATCAGATTACAAACATAGTCCAGCGCATATGCAAAAAAGAGTTGTCACGCCAAACAAGAATATGTGAGAACTGCTAGCGTTCCTCACGCAATTTCAGTTAGCTTACATCAGACATAACTTTATTGGAGAATAGCCGTGCTTCTTCTGCCTCTGCCATGGCGATCACTTCCTTGAAGGGTCGTACGTCAAAACAAAGATATAATGCAAATGAAATGCATGCCAGGCGCTTAACCTCCTTAAATGGATTATACGCTTTTGAAAAATTAGATGGCTTGTGCTAGGTAGCAATGAACTCGTCGCGACACGCCACAAGCCTAGTCCACCGCTAGGATTTATTGCAAGATGAGACTATTAACACCTTTTCTTTGCGCTAAACTTAAAATTTAGAGATTGCGGCTAAAGGCAGATTGCGGAAAAAATAATTCCATAACTTGGGGGCGCACAAGGGCCAGATTCGTGGAGGAACTCTCTTTCATAGTTTCATCCTAGTCATAGTCATGGTCTCCCACTAAAGTTTTTCATGACTAACCAGCAGCAACTAACCATTTTGAGTAATAAACCTCATGAAATAAAACTCTTATTTCACCAATTATTGTAAATTGCATAATTCTGACTTGATACTTTATGGGACTATGTATATTTGACTCCTCCATTCCATAGTAGATCTTTCTCTCGCATTCTCATGCTGCATAATCAAACATGTTGTTAGTAATTACATTTGAATAGTTATCCTTAACAAATCAACTTCAGTCCGTTAAAGTCGGAACCGCAAGTGTTCAAGTTGGACGGAGAGTTAGAATTTTTGTATTCGTTTGTATTCTAATTAGCCTAACGAAACATCGAAAAATACTCCCAAAGCAGATCTATTTCGCGGAAAGCAGAAGCTTGTTAATGGCATATGTAACGATCCACTACAGCCGCAAGCAACCACTCTTCGAGAAAGCGCAATTATTGATGTGGAGCACAAGGACGACAATTAGAGACATTAGTACATTAGGGAGTACACCACGCATCCATTTGTAAGGTAGAATTCACGGTAGTGAGCCTTTTATTTAACTGCTGAGTAGAGGAGCACTGAATTTATTGTGAAAGGCATGAACGAACTTTGTCGTTGCTGATTATCATATTATCATAGATTAATGGAATTAACCACAATCAAACCCCACTAGATCTACATTATTATCGTATTACACATAACTCTTCATGAATATCCATCCCTTGATGCAAAAATATAAATAAATGGAACATGCTCAAGGCATGCAATGTTACAAAGGTCATCTGTAACATTAGAACATTACATAAAGCGCCAGCGTGCTTGCGACTCGGGTATAAAGAGTAGCAAAGAGGATGTATGGCTCACTCAATATTTTCCTTCTTTGCAATCACATCGTATTTAGCGGAGCGTCATTATTTTGTTAACGCTCCTTGTGTAAAAAACGTTCTTTCCACCATGAAGCTTTGCATAATTTTGGGACTGGCGTGCGTTATGTCTGGCACGAATGCAGAAGAATGGGACCAAAAGATTTTACCTGCAGCAAACATCCGTTTCATTAAACTAAACTCCAATAACACCCGCTCCGATACGGGTATCGAGTACTACATCAGCACTTTCAAAGTAAGAATCAAATCTATTTTTCCATCCCAACAACTATAGCTATAGCAGCGCTAGAATTCAATCAAATAATGTTATACACGATATTCCATTTCCAGAGCACGTACAATAATGCTTTTAACTACTGTACCCAAATCCAGTCCGGAAGAAAGTTGGCCATGATTAAGACGGAGGTGGAACAGGAAGATATAGTAAACGGTCTTATTGACGTATCCCACATCGTCAAGGGCAACGTTTGGTTCAATAGTTACTGCTTGAACGGTGTTTGGTACTGGGGCGATCAGTCCTTCGTTAAATACAACAAACTGCCCAGTGAAAGGACTGATTGCGAAAGCAGCAAAGAAGGTATTATAATGTACGGCCCGGACGCACCAGAAGCCAAACTATTTACTTGGGCAGGAATGGATAAGTCCGAAGCTAACTATTTAGTTTGCCAACACCCATGAAGCTAAAGGTTTCATTTCCAACTGCAATCTTAAATATAAAAAATAAACTCTTGAGAAGCAAACAACTTCCGTCACCTTCACAGCGCCACACTAATTTATTTATTACTTGGGAGTATGTTACCCACAATATAATGTTTATCCTCAAAAAAAATAAAATTCATTTGCTAAGGATCTATTCAACAAAAGTTATAAACACAGTACAATACTGTTAATTGGATTTTTTTAAAACAGCTATTCATGAAACCGTTCATATTAGAACTCCACCGATAATCCAGGTACAGCAATAATATTGAAGCCATGTTTTTCAAAATCGGCTGACCCTTGGATAGCAATATGAACTAATTCAAACTCGCCTCCAGGAATCAGTGCAACGCTGGTAAATGCTCCATCATGAACTGCTGATGACGGGGTGGGTGTGGTTTCATTAAAGGAATAGTATCCGTACGTTGCGCCTTCACTCACGAGCATCGATACAGTAATGCCATCTTCCGGTATTAGAAAGTCAAAGTACCTGGTTTTTCCTCTTCGAAGTGCATGCTTTGTTGATACGCTTAAACCAGGGGTTTGCGGAACCTTGCAAAGATTTTGGCTGAATCGGAACACTGAATCTCACATCATATTCGGTGAGCTGAAGACGTGGTGTTCAAAATGAGGTCTGCACGCAAGCCTGCTAAGTTCGTTCGAGTCTGCAGCATTGGTCATACCGATCGGAAAAGCATCGAATCCTGCGTCCTGCGTTCCTGACATCATGAATGACATTCTTTCCAAACGCTTCCTCCCTATTATTGATTATAAGCGGGTTGCGGTGTAATGATTGTAAGTATTCTGGGAACACCACCACCTCTTGGAGAAGAAATAATTATGGTCAATAAATCATTGAGACATCAGAAAGTATCAGTTCTACTTACACTGTAACAGCTTTGTCGATGTAGACGTGTAGCTATTTTATCTTCATCTATGGTAAGATTATTAGTGCAGCCAAATACGGATCATCGTTACAGCTAGCGTATCCCAATGAAGCGTGCTTCTTCCAGATTCAATTCACTAAAGAGTTCAGTAACAAATACTGTTTCTGGCGGTGCAGTAGTTGTACAGGACCGTAGAAACAAGTAGACGTAGAGGTCCACTTTCCCACCGCAAATCCTCATAGAACTTTCCAAGTCTTCTGTATCGTTGTAGAATCGTTAAGGATCCAGCTAACTACCCAAATGATAGTGTCCCGCCCAACAGTTTCCCTGGTCTTCAATACTTTCAAGAGCATTGTAATCACTCTGCGTATCGGATAGCTACTTAAGGTAGAGCCCAGAAGCAATCCCTGAGTAGAGCGGGATGAGTAAATCCTCCCAGGTCACAGATAGCCAGTCAATATCAAAAGCGTTTAGAATCCAATTGTGGTACATAAGAAAATCGGGATTCTTAGTCTGAACCAAGGATGCCTCATCTACGTTCCAGATTCCACCGTGCCAGTCTGGTCGGTACGTTTCCTCATTTTTGTCGTCTCTAGTTTCCACCCACGCCGTCCTCCGTAAAAATCCGAAATCATCTGAGAATATTTCAGATCTTCCGATATGGTCTACAACAGCGTCCACCACTTTCTCTCCTGGGATCAAAGTTCAATCTAGTGCAGTGGCAGTATCCGATGCTAGGAGTGCAGCAAACGAAACTACGACGACGAGCTTCCCATTTTAATGTTATGGATGCCCAGGTGTAGCATTTATTGGATTAATTATAACGACTGTTAATGTCCCTGAAATAAGGTTCCACAATCAGAATTCTGTTTAAAACTTTACTAAAAAAGACCAACTACTCTGAAATCACTCTAGTTCTGTCGAGTCCATGGATGTTCTGAATATATGGACGAGGGAGCCGAAACAGTCTTTTATCGCAATGGCATGATTAATCAAAATTGATTTCTCACTCTCTCATTAGAAACATTGAATATGATCATAAGAATCCAAAGCATGGCAGTATCCGAATCAAGTGCCTCGTCAAATGAACCGATAATTGTTGGATTAATCATTTTAGCTGCCAGATTATATTTATATGTACTTTAATTGAGACTAAAGCGCCAGGGTGACGCTCAGACTTCTATAAATTAAATTGATGAGCATTAAAATGGGTACCCAATATTTGTATTCAATTAAATTTTAGTTTATCAAAGACTGGAACAAGGTCAAACTAAAAAGTCCGCGGAGAAAGCATTCTACATTCCAATTAATATTCAACAATCACGAGTTTGGACTTCTTTCGCAAGCTACCTGAATCGATGAGAGACTTGTGTGTGTCTTTTTCTCTGCACTCTGTGTGACAAGTAATCAGGACATAGCATTGGCTCCTTTAGTTTTCTGCACCGTGCATACAAAACCATACTGAATCATCATTGCTTCATTGCACTCAGATCTACAGTATTATATATCTGCTTCGATAAGCCATAAGCCTTATTGACGCCTTTTCCCCTAGAACTGCGACTCACCGTTGGCTTTCAGAATCTTTTAAAACACTCTAAAGAGAATGTCTGATTCTGATTCTCAAAACAAACAATTCTAAACTTGACTTTGCCTAGACGCATTCTCCATGCTAGGAACAAAACGTTTATTCTGTAGAAATGGTAATCTTTGATGATTTAACGTCATTCGCAACTTATGAATCCCTACTAGAATGCTGCTTACGTCCGGACCAATTACCCCGGATGCAATATATGTGCAATGTATTATAAAACCGGTCGTTTCCTCCGATCAGGCGGAAATATGGATTTAGCAGATTCATGCTATGGTAATAAAACACACGAAACGGATTAATTTCCGATTTATGGCTGCACTTTTCCCCAATACTAGATTGAATTTGCTTGGTTCGGAAGTAAACGCTTCTGAGTTTGGTATAAAAGCCCATTCATTTTGCCGAAGAAATCATTCCAATTTTCACCTTCTTTTAACTCGTATACCAGAGGTCTTCTACAATTTCTCGTAAGCAAACGACAAATTCAAAACAGCTCTGCAAAATGAAGGTTGTTCTCATTTTGGCGTTTGCCTTTGCTGGCATTTGTACCAGTGCTGAAGAAGTCCGAGGAGAAATCATCCCTGGAAATGACAAGGGACTCATTAAACTCAGTTCCTCCAAAAGTCGTGCGGGGATTGAGTACTACATCAGTAATTTTAAAGTAAGAACCAAATCTAAATTGGCTTCTAAATAACAGTAGGTATAACAGCTCTCCGGTATTTATTTAACTACAATCATATCCCATCTCTAATATTCCTTATTCCAGGCCACCTACAATAATGCTTTCAACTACTGCATACAGTCAGGAAGAAAATTAGCCATTGTCAAGACGGATGTGCAACAGGCAGACATTGTAAACGGTCTCATCGACATCTCCCACAACGTTCAGGGCAACGTTTGGTTCAACAGTTACTGCTCCAACGGCGGCTGGTACTGGGGTGACCAATCTCCCATCCTTTACAACCAACTGCCAAACGGAAGAACCGATTGCTATGACAGCAGCCAAGGAATCATGATGTTCGGTACCCAAACCTTCCAACCCATACTCTTCACTTGGGCTGGTGAGGGCAAGTCGGAAGCAAACTACTTCATTTGTCAAAAACCTTGAGCAACTCTAAGCTAATTATTAACCTTAGTTTCACATTAGGAATATTTGCAATTTCTTGTATTAAATCCCCCCTATTCCTTTGAAGTGCATTGTTTGTCATGCCGTCTAATCAAGTGATTTGTTGACGTCGTTGTATTTTCTAATTAATCAATAACTCTTTTGCTATTTCAAATAAATTACGAGCCTACACTTTCAGAAGAGCAGTGCCTCAGTTTAGTGAAAAAAGCATTCTGCCATCCTAGTTAGGTGTGGATAAACAAATGGTATAGAGTAATTTCTCATACTGTTCAATCAAATAATATGGCTCAGTAATGAAATCGAGATTCGTGTATAATATTTTCCCCTTTATTTTTTCTGAGCAAACAATTAACAAGTACATCTTCGCAATCATTTAATTTCATAATTTCCGTTCTCAAAAATAAATACAAATTAAATTTTCTTCATTTCGTTCGTGAATCCCACAGTACTTCAAGGTGATTGGCACACAAAGAAGTTATCTTCTTCGGTATGTTCTCCCTTCCAGGTGAAGGTAAAGGGTTGAGCGGTCTGCGTTCCGAACATCATAATATTCTCCGCAGCGTCACGGCAAGAAGTGACGCCACCAAAGAACTTATGGAAAGTGAAGTTGGTTATGGGTGAGGTATCTCCCCAGAACCAACGGCTGCCATAGCAGTAGCTGTTGAACCAGAGGTTACCGCTAGCGATGTGAGCCTTGTCGATGAGGGCGCTCGTAATAAACGCTTGTTGCTGATCGTCCTTAATAATTGCGAGCTTTCGCCCAGGAGTCAAGGCACAGTAAGTGAAGGCCTGCGTGTAGTTTGCCTGCAAAGTAATACACATTTCACATGGTCAGCCGTTTTCCAAACCTGTATTCAGCGTTTTGGCAACTTTTGGGAAGTGCTCGCAGTTGATAGAAGTTATCAGTCCCACATTCTATTATAATACCTTAAAATCGCTGACGTAGTAAGTGATTCCAGCGCGTGTCTTTCCAGAACCAAGCTTGACTAGACCGAGGTTGTTAGTGCCAGGAATTATTTCTCTCTCATCCGCAGCAAGGACGCAAGTGCTTGCAATGCTAATGCAAGCAATAGCAAGGATCGCCAAAAAATTCATTTTGAAGGGAATGGCTTTAAATCGCAAGGAACGGGCTAATGCAAAAATCAGAGTTCTGTAACTGAATAGCAGTTAGTAGACTGATTCTGATCTCAATGATTTCTCCAGCAGACCTCCCAGGTCTTTTATACGATTTTCATGTTTCCATCATCCCTGCTGCTTTTGCATCTGATCACGACAGTCATGGCGGATTCCGGTAGGAATTTATCCATTTTCTGGGAAATACAGCTAATCGTTTCCAGGACCAGGAGGAGGGCATCAATAAATGTTAGCAAGTTGAGCGACGATATTTTTTTGCATGGAGAACTTCAATCCTAACCCATAAATTCTGGAAGATAAGCTACGCATTTATTGTCTTTGAGTATGCAGAAAATCATGGGAAGATACAGCTAAAATGGAAAAGTAGATGTAATGTTAATCACAGTCCCTATGAAGTAATTAATTTCCACGACCTTTAACTTTTATTATTAAAATGGATTATGGATAACCGTCACTTATGTTTCACATGAGACAGATATGGTGATGAAACAGGTACAGCTTGAGCATGCCAAAAACGTTTACCACAGCTTCTCGAGTTGGGCTCCAGTAATCTGTAGTCGACTAGGATAGATCAGATCCGTTCCAGACCATCAGATTGTATGTCAAAATTATTGGCCATAAATTACACTGTAAAATCTCTGATGGGACGCCATATAATTAACTTTAACTGCAGCAGTAAAGTTTCGACTTAACGTTTTTGCTTAGACTTTTTAGCTTTATTAGTTCGTAGGAAACGGTACCTGAAGTATTAGGGCTAAATAAAGGCTGTAACCATGGTTGTTGTTTCCATCATCTCGATTCTTACACGTAGCACTTAAGCCCCGCTTTTGGTGTCTACCTGAAAACGCTTTGGTTGAAGGTTAAAATTCACAGCAGTCTTATCTGTAGCCTTCTGAGAAAAGACATGTCTACGGAATCAATTATTTCTCTTCAAAATCCTATACATTGCTGCATAGGTCTAACGGAGAATATTTTATATCCTCGTAGATCTGAAAAGATAAACACTTTAAATAATTAACGAAACTGACATTTGAGCTCATTGCGTGTAACAAATTAATGTATTTATTTCATATCATAATCCTAGGGGTCATTTTTAAACGGAAAACGTTTTTTCTGCTGAATCTTAATTCCGATATGTACTTGAAATTCAGGCATACTATATCATATTACGGATATTGATTAAAAATATTAACGACTACTGAAAATGACGTGAAGCCGTGTAGATAGGCTAATGTGTAATGTTTTTTGATTGGAGAAAATATAATTTGAAATCTATTCGTCCAGCTAATGTGATTATAAATTAGTGCTTGGCCCGAAAAATCATATTTTTTTGTGCAGCAGGAAAGTGGGTAAAATTCATATTTAAAGTAATTAAGAAAATTAAAACTTTTGCCCCTTTTTCATATCTGGATAAGGCAAGGATTACCTTGGGATTTCTTTATAATGAGCCTGAAGGAAACATGGATTCAAATGCGTGACTCGAATCGAAAGCCACTGCCGAATTCTCAACAAGTGCTTGTAAACAAGACTAAATCCTGATCCTGATTAAGTTGGCATACGCGTCCGTGAACTTGTGTACTGACATCACAATTAATATCCATCCTTGAATGGTATCACGGTTTTCAGCTAATTAAACCTCCTTATATCAATGCGTAAAGAATGACCAAACTTCAACATTTCCGTCGTAATTGTGCCTCTTTGCGCCTAGCCTGTATTTGTTTTAGTGATAAACAAGTCCGAATAGATACACGCATCACAAAGAGACTTTCGGTTAAAAAGCTTATTGCTTATTGTTTGCGGATGGATGAGGCAAGAACGGCGAAGTCTTCCGTCTTTGATTACACAACTCTCAAACGGTGCTCCCGACCTCATTGACATCAAACAGAGAATCGTCGTGTTAGGTGAGAGCAGGGACTGAACATCCCTGAACACGCTGCACTTATTTTGGGCTGCTGGAGATCAGAAAGTGACCAACCACCAACCACATTGGTGTAATACAAAATAAAATAATGGAGCGATTATTTGGAAAAGAACTAATGCCGGATTTACACTTTCAATGTTAATCAAATGGAGAACATTTGTGTAAAACTTTTAGATTTAAAGTGTTGAAGTAGAAACGGCGTTACTATGGTAACTAAACAAATTTTCGGAAAGTGTTACACAAGTTTTACACAAATGTTGTAGTGTACATTCGGCATAAGTATTACATGAAAATCACAATAAGATTTAATCAAGATTCTCAAAATATCAATAAGTTGCAACAAGCTCCCTCTCACTGTATAGATAAGCAATATTTGATATTTTGAACCCCTCTCCAGTTCAGTGTTGTCCGCGAAGTAAAAGCCACTCAGTTTAACTTCAGCCAAAATTTATACAGTTAACAGGTAGCATTTCAAAATAGTAAATGATGCGGCAGCACTTAAAAGTGCAAATAATATGTTCAGCATATTTCCAAATGTTTTTATACAGGTAATATAATTTTTGACAACTTTGTCGTTTCCAAAATTGCAATTTAATTATTTCAGCTTTTATAAGTATACGAATTAGTCAACTTCATGGCATTCTCAAATACCAGGAGCCTTCAAGGAGATTGGCACACAAAGAAGTTCAATTCTGAGCTGCGTTCTCCCTTCCAAGTAAAGGTCAAGGGTTGAGCGGTTTGAGTTCCGAACATCATGATATTTTCGGTACCTTCAATGCAGGAAGGAATGCCACCAAAGAACTTGTGGAAAGTGAAGTTGGTTATTGGCGACGTGTCTCCCCAGTACCAACGACTGCCATAACAGTAGCTGTTGAACCAGAGGTTGCCGTAAGCGATGTGAGCCTTGTCGATGAGGGCGCCCGTAATAAACGCTTGTTGCTGATCGTCCTTAATAATTGCGAGCTTTCGTCCAGGAGTCAAGGCACAGTAAGTGAAGGCATCTCTGTAAGTTGCCTGCAATGCAATATACGTTTCACACGGTCACATGTTTTCCAAACACGTATTTAACGTTGTCGTTATGCGGTTAATAATACTATCGGATAGAATCCGTTAATAATTCTTGAACGTCTTACTCTGAAATCGCTGACATAGTAAGTGATTCCAGCGCGTGTCTTTCCAGAACCAAGCTTGACTAGCCCGAGGTTGTTAGTGCCAGGAATTATTTCCCTCTCATCTACAGCTAGGACGCAAGTAGCTGCAATGCAAGCCAAGGCAAGGATCGCCAAAAAATTCATTTTAAGGGAGTAGCTTTAAATCACAAGGAACGAGCTATTGCAAAAATCAGATATCTGTTACTGAGTAGCAGTTAGTAGACTGATCCTGTTCTCAATGATTACTCGAGGATATCCACCAGGCCTTTTATACCATATTTTGCCCTTCTCATTCCTGGTACATGTGGATATATAACTGATGCTGATCGTAACTGCGGCCAAGAAATATTAGCGAGTTCCGGAGAAACACAGCTTTAGACTTGATAAAAGAGTCAGCAAGATTTCTGCACTTAATTTCCAATAGAGGAACTCTGTCATATGCGCGGCACTCGTTCTGAAAGATAAAGACTTTTATCACCTGAGTTCATACTGAGAGATTGAAAGCGGTCTCGGACTGCAATGAAATAATTTCGAGCAAGGATTAATTATAGTTAAACACAATCTTTAGCTTTCGTGATTTTGCTGGATCACAAATTACGAATGTATATTGCGCAATAAATCCGCAAGTACTTGCTGGAAACCTAAAATGTTTATTTCAGTTTGGCTGGAGTATCTGATTGAAGTCCAGGTAGAAGGCATAAGTAAGCTGAGACTCCAGTTAAAGAAATAGTCCTACCAGGATATCAATTAAGTTGTAAAAATGCTTAAAATGGATTAATTATCATTAGCACACATTGTATCCTTCACTGCATCCGTATAGACGGAGCCGGAGCCTCAATTTGTGCTGTAGCATCGTAAGCATCTTGTTTTTACTTCAATTAGCTTTAATCCTAGCAAATTACAATCTAAAATATAACGAAGATAATAACAGTCATCTGAAGTTTCGGATGAGATATTTGGCTGCTTTTATATTGTCTTCATACTCCGACAGTTATTAACTTGATTTCAAACTGTGAACTAACGTATAACGGAAAGATTGCAGTAATGTATCAATATTCCTATGACCTATATCACACAAAAATTAAGTTTACCTACGATACTCTCCTGCCATTGGAACCAATTACACACAGACGCCGACGCCAACTGACAGAAGAAATATTTTAAGTCTACCTGCATAGTGAGGAATTACACCGAAGCCAGTGATTTACTTTCATCAATCCAATTGGAAATATGATTTCTCCAGAAACGTCCTCTGAATCCTCCGTATTGCATAGCTTTGAGTAAAACGTTTGCTAATTCTCTGTAACTGATCCTTTTACTCTGATAAATGGATTACTGCATATCGTTATGATCTAATAATGCGAAACATATCACGTTATGTACATAATATTAATGCATAAAATGCTTATTAAACTGCTATCTTAGCGCAAACCGCGTGCTATGAGTTTCAACCTAAGTTATATGCTACCTTACATTTGTCATATTTATCACCCGCGCAGGAAGTCTGGATTCCAAGTTTATTGGAATGGAAACCCACGGATTTATTTACTTGTCGCTGACTAATTACTTAATTGCGGCTAATCTATTTCCGTCGTAAACGTTTGAAGTCAATCTATCCATCCTACAGTCTTAATGCAGTAATTACACTATAATCTTGCGATAGTTGCGAAATATCCAGTTCGTCATAAAAAATTGCTAGCATCTTTGGTATAAAAAGCCCTTGGAGTTCTTCAAATACATTTTTTGCAGAATCGTCTCCTTGGAATTGAGGTTGTCGCATATTCTTCTTCTTCTGCCTGGCTTTGTAACTTAGAGTGTTGCTGTAATTCGCCCCTTGCCAAGTAATTTAAAGTCATGAAGATTTTTTTGATTTTGGCTCTCGCCTGTGTGGCCGGCTCATGTGTGAGTGCGGAGGAAGACGTAAGAGAAATTATCCCTGGCACCAACATCGGTCTCATCAAACTTAATTCTCGCAAGACTCGTGCCGGAATCGATTACTATGTTAGCGATCAACCCGTAAGCAGAATTAATTTTTTGAAATTGCTTAGAAGTTATTTAGCAACCATTACAGATTTTCCTCTTTACGCTGCAACTTTCATACATATTTTAGGCCAATTACAATAACGCTTACAACTACTGTGCCCTTTCCGGAAGAAAACTAGCCATTGTCAAGACCGACACACAACAGATTGATATCCAAAGCGCTCTTATCGACAAGTCTCACATCGCTTATGGCAACGTTTGGTTCAACAGTTATTGCTATAACGGTGGCTGGTATTGGGGTGACAACTCTCGTGTCACTTACAACAAGTTGCCTAACGGCAGAACCGACTGCTACGACAACAGTCAAGGAATCATGATGTTCGGCACCCAAAACTTTCAACCCATCCTCTTCACTTGGGCTGGTGAAAGCAAGTTAGAAGCCAACTTTTTCATTTGTCAAAGCCCTTAAAGCGCATTTCTCAAAATTTTAGCATCGATTGTGAACAATTGAAATTGCATTATGTTGTAAAATTAAAAATAAAATCTCGGCATCTATCAAAATATATTTCAAAAGTTTATTAACTATTTTTAATTATAAATTTTAATAATTATATGTCCACATCATCTCACAGAATTTAAAGCTCTACACGCGTAACATTATTACAAGGTAGTGCGCCCGTCATTCCTTCAAGTACAAAGTTATTTCTCTCAAAGGACAATGATCCTCGAACAGCAATAAGCACATTGGTGGATGCGCCTCTGGAAGCGATAAATGTGACTTTTGTTGTCAACGTTCCATCGTAAATGGCAGAAGATGGCGTTGCCTCTGAGTAAGAAAAGTAAGCGGTAACGTCTCCCTCAAGGACACTTCGGAAGAGCGTGATACCTTCCGTCGGAATCCCTGAGTACTTGTAGTACCGTGTCTCTCCCGGTCCAAGAATATCCGCAACGGAGGTATCCAACGCCGGTGTTTGATGAACTTTACAAACTGTCGACTTCAATTGATAATAGAAATCCTGTATAGGTTCAATTGAATCATACCGGAAAGCGTTTGTCTTGATATTGTAGGCGATATCTTCTAATTCTTGCCGACCTACACGGGACGAAAATCCAGCGGGATAGTTGGCGATGCCCAATGTTCTTGTGGTCAGGAGACTTTCATTCTTAATCGTCAGGTCATCTGCAGCAGCCCCACTGAAGAGTACCATCACTCGTGGGATACCTGGTCTGGATTTAGAGGCGTTGAATACTCTTGATACCTCTAGGATTGCATTAAAAGTGTTATCCGCACCTGCTGGCACCCCGGCGGCCTGGATTGCTGTCGTCATTTCAGATAGGGAGAGGCCACTGTCTAAGTCAAAGTGAACGGTTGCATTGGTTCCATAAGTAATGAAGCCTAATCGTGTCCGGTCCAAGCTAACAGTTCTAATGAGGTCGACGGTAAAGTTTTTGCACAACGCATAATTGGTTCCGTTCAGATCAGGTGTTCCCATAAGGGCAACAACAAGATCCATTTTACCGGTACAGGTCGGAGCTTGGTTTTCCCTTATCACCGTCTCGTCTACAAAGTAGGTCTTGTTCAGGGATGCATCTCGGTTGTACCATTCCAGCCAGAGGTCAGCCTGGTCATCCAACGTCTGAGGGGGCGTTAGCGGCTTGAGTTGTTCTTCCAGCCAAGCAATATACAGCCGGGCACCGATCGCAGAGTTTAAGGGAACGGTCATGTTTTCCCATGGAAGGTTTGACCAAGTTAAACCGAATCGAGCTCGAATTAGATCATGGTATTGGCTCAGGGAGGGCTCCTTGGTACGGTACAGATATAGGTCAGAGACGCTCCAAATCCCACCATACCAGCCGGGAGTAAAGGTCGTGTTGCTAAGACCGTCCTGAGTTTCAACGTGTGCAAGTCGCCGAAGAAGACCGAAGTCGTCTGGAAATATTCCGGAACGAAGAATCTTGTCCACTGAAGCGTCTACAACGTCAGTCCCAACCGCCCGCGCTTCCAGCGTTCTGTCAACAGCAGTGACAAAAGTGCATAGCCCGAGCAGAAAGAATATAACTTGGAAAGAGTTCATATTGAAATTGATCTTGATTGAAATTAAAAGTAAATTTTAATAACTAGTCAGTTAAAAAAGTGTGACACAAGCCAAATGATGTAACTTGGACACCTTGTGGTTTAAGAATGCAGCTTCCCTCATCAAAATCTCTGGTATTTCTGGGTTTGAAACATCCCTTAATTGCTCGGAAACTAAATTAACTGATTCTTGTTTAGCCGAATCTGAGTATGTTGGTAGTTGATAAGATTATATATGTGTTTTTCATGGATGATTTACTTCGTCAGCCGTGTGGTGAGATTGTCATGTGTAAAATCCTTTATCTGATGGATAGTTAGTTTTCTTAGCAAATCTCCACTCATTAGACATGAATTTATCGCATGGTTTATGACTGAACTACTTTTTAAATCTAGATGTGCTTATTTTCGTCCAAGTAACACTGACGAATGGTGCCGATTAATCCTCAAGTTTCAAGTGTTTACTCTTTTTGTAGGTCAAAAAACATATTCTCCAATATCAACGGAACATCAATCATATTCCGCTGCTGGACAATATGTAAATGTCATTCTTTTCCTGTCCTGGCAATTGATAAATTTTAAGAGCTCACACGTGGGTTAGGCTAGACAACTGTCATCTAGTTTGGACTACGAAGTGATGGTAGTTAAATAGCTAAAATGTTTAATATTTTTGCGAAAATGTTGACTTCTTCACTCACTATTACAAAAATGTCAGTTTTTCTAGCCTGAAATGTAAGGTAGTAGCATGTACACATATAACAAGCTTAAAATACGCATCAAAGTTGTTAAATTAATATCATCCTAAGAGTATATATTAACTTCATCAGCTGCAGCTTTAAATTCCAAAAAAATATGAGTAACATGTTGTAATTAAAAAGGTAGTGATTAATCTTCCTTAAAACTACCACTGGTTAAGTAAAATACTGTGTCTACTACACCTTGACTGCACTATTAAATTAAAAATAGGTTTGCGCAGTGGCAATGTCATAACCGATTAAACATTACTGCATGTAACTAGCATTTATACTGTATGCGACTTCGCCTATAGTTATCAGCTACAGATTGACTGTGGCACCTGGGGCACAAGCGTATTAGCAGCTTCAGCATAACTCATACTAACATTCCTATCCATATTCCCGATAGGGTTATACGGTATTACAATTTTCTCTTTAGAGCTTACATAGGTCAAAAACGTGCCATTAAAAGGCCCTGTTAAATATTTGCGTCTTTGGGGATAAAAGCAAGGATGATGTATGTGTTTTGAGCATTTAACAAGGCTGGGAATTATAGGAGGATGTGCTTGATTAAATGATATCCTTATTTGGCAAAGATTCGCCGTATTAACCATAGCAAAATATGATAATTTCCTTAAACACTCTGGTCTTCCATGTAAATCCATTGTGTCATCATCGACGACCCAAGTTTTCAAGGGTTCCATCCCGATAGTTCCCTCTTTGCAATTCAAAGAATCCGATTTTGAATTACGGGTAGTTTTGGGTAGAAAATATATTTCGCACACCGAATCACCTGAATCTTTCCCGCTTATATTTTCGCCCATGTCCGGAGGCTTTAGCTCTGTATCATTATATGGACCATTTTTCATTAAATTTATTTTGATTCCGATTGAGCTCAGTTTTGAACTCGTGAGCAGAGGAACGTCGAAGATTATATACAGCTTTCTCAAGTGATTTAACTTAATCTTGGGCTTCCGCATGCTTTTTCCAACACAGGAGCACGGATTTTCATACTCTGGATAAATTACAATATCAGCTTATTCTTTGACATCCTCAAGATTGATTGATGTATGCTCAGGTACACGAATTAATGCCAAGGTAAATGCTTACATGTTAAGCAGAGCTGAAAGGGCAGAATGCATGATGATTGAGACACAGTATAAAAACTCTTACCTCTGAAAATAATCGCATGAATTCGTAGGGTGGCGCATTGTTTACAAGCTTTCATGATGTGTTGCAAATTTCGTTTACTTAAGGGAGCACATAGCTCAATCTCTTTTATCGTTGTTCCAACAACGGTTAAATCTTCCTTAAAAGCTCTTGTCAGGGACCCGACACGTAAATACTGGATTTCGTTGCAAACCTGCTTCCCACTGTCAACACACCAAGGAAGCTGGATGCCTGTAGTCCATTTACGCTGCACATTTTGTTCGTTCAACGTTGCGTTAAACACGTATATAGCTTTAATCCGTGCGTTAATTTTTCTAGAAACTTGTCGTAATTTGCGTACGTCTTTCTGGCTCAGAAGCCGTAGAAGCCGGCAAAATGCCTGTTTTTTAAAAATCAGTTATTGAAGCATATTTGGTGTTTTAAATGAATCCTGTCGAACTAATGGCTTTTTGATTTATAAAGTTTAGTGTCGTTGTAGTTACTCTATCTGGAAGAAGAATTATGACATCAGTGGGGCAAAATGACACTGGTATCTCGCAATCATTTGATTTGATTCTCTGTTTCTGCTTTAATTCCAGACTTGATGGGGTATGACTAGGATCACTACGAAAATGGTCGTCTAAAATAACATTGAGAGGCCTTTCATCCGGTAGATTTCTTACCAGTCGCATCGACAGATGCTTCGGATCGTTTCGAGACTTTGGCCATTTGTCCATATCTTCTCCCAAGTTTTTAGGTACAGAAATTACGATGAAACTATAATTACCGAATGGTCCAAGATATTTCGGATAGCATATAGTATGCAACATACTGCCACGTTCAAAATTCCCATTATTTGTAGGAGTCGTTGCCATAGTTTTATCAGAGAAGCTAGGAAATCTTTCACTAATTTCCTTACATTTAAATCCATGCCTCTCGAATGAGGCGTTCGCAATAATCCTGAATAAAAATGGCATTTGTGAGGAAAATCTCAATAGTGGACTATAAGTAGGTGACCTGTAGACAAGCCAGCCAAAACATGTGCGTTGGAAATTATATGACTTATTTATGTTCATATGTTATGGTTTATTTTATTATTTTTATGCGTAAAATGAAGAAATGTCAAGCTGCTTCCACAAATTTCCACACCGTTCGGACCAGAATGAAACTAAATACTGCGCTTAAGCACCTGGAGGTGAAGTTTAAAGTTGAACTTCAGACCGCGGCGGCTTTTCCGATTAGCCCGATTTTTTGCGATGGAATATCTTATTAAACCATTAAAGTATCTTCTCAATATTGCGATTTTATAGATTGTCGTCGCCAGAAATAACCTAAAACCTTTTTGAAATTAATTTAAAACTTGCTATCATATATATTTTGGTTGTATAATAGAGTTAATGTTATGCATTATTTAAAAACTTCCTAGTGATCTACTGTGGAAGTGTTGAAAACGAAAACATTGTGAAATCTGTGAGTGTATTTTGCTTTACGAAGGAAACCAATAATAATGGAAGATTTAGGCTGTCCACGTTGTAAAACTACAAAATATCGTGTACCATCATTAAAGTTGATGGTGAATGCATGTGGTCACGCTTTGTGTAGCAGTTGTATAGAACTATTGTTCGTAAAAGGTAAAGCGCTAGTCAAGAACACTTGCTGTATGGTTTTGTACAAATAAGCGCCCATTATATGCTTAGTTTGATTATGGGCTATCCTAGATAATTATTCAGTTCCACGATAAGCATAGAATTTTGAAAAGTAACAGTTTGACCTTGAAACTACTCTCAGGAATTAATTAATTAATCAGTTCACTTGGTGATGGTATTGAAGTGATTGTGAACTTGTCGTAGCCTTACAAATTTCAGATATGAATAATCTTATGTTTTATTTTGTTTTGGTTTCACAGGCTCAGCGCCATGCCCAGATTGCGGTGTGGTTCTCCGTCGAGGAAATTTTCGACTGCAGCTATTCGAAGACGTTTTTGTGGAGAAAGAAGTGGATATACGTCGTAGAATACTGAAAGATTTTAGCAAGAGAGATGCAGACTTTGCCTCTCTTCGAGAATACAATGATTACCTGGAAGAAGTAAGTTCTCGTATCTGTCTCACTAGTTTCCCAATCTCGTACATCCCTGGTAATTTTGGAACACATTTTTTTTCGAAAACCTCTCATGTTTTACGGGATAAATTAGTACCATTCTTGGAATTTTAAGAAATATACTTTTATTGTTTCAGGTTGAGACGATAATATTCAACTTAGTCAACAATTTAGATGTGATGGAAACGAATAGAAGAATAGATCGTTATAAGATAGAGAATGCGGAACAGATAAAGAAATCCCGAGGTCGTCCACGGGATGAATTGCTCGAGCTGGAATCGATTTTGGAAGAAGAAAAGATACACTCCGAACATACTTTCAAGATAAGCCAAGCGATGGAGAAGGAAGAAAAGTTGAGAAAACTGAAAAGCAAGGAAGCTTTGATTGACGAACTAATGTTTTCAGAGTCAGATGCAAAATCGATAGTAGCTCTTCATAAGACGGAAACGAATGGATCTGATCTTCAAGAGAAGAATCTGAAGAGTTTAAGTGCGATGAGTGGGAATGGGAACAAGGATTTACCCCCACCAGGAAGATTTCAAGTGCCCGGAAAAACAGCGCAGTATCAGCCTGGAGCGACAAGCTCCAGATTTTTGCCAATTCCTAAAGCTCAAGAAGTACCTTTATACACCTACACTCCTCTGGAGATTGAATTTAGAGGGCCGGGAGTGCCAACTTTGGATGATTTAGGTGGTACCAGCAATAAGTACCTCTCTTTTATCAAAGCTGCAACTGTTGCAGAACGTGCTGGTGGTTTCCACTCCAAGATTGCGTGTCGTAAAGCTTTACTTGATGCTTTCTCCGATATAGCATTTCAGCCTAAAGTTGATGGTATTCAAGCAAATCCATTCAGAACTGAGTCCATGGAAGTGTTGTGATAGCTTACAGTTTAAACTATTTTTTACTCAATTTTTTACAAACGCTTCCATTTTATTGCGTATGTGTAGGATATCCAACTAATTATTTGCCTTAAGAATCATAGATTACTTGACCATTGCTCAAGGTGGCCGTAATTATAAAATAATGGCGTTTGTCTCCTCTGTGTAGTCAATAGTCAAACCGTTGTCAGCTTGTCAAGTTTGATTCAATAGAAATTTAACGTCGCATTTAGTTTATTTCGATACGATGCTATGACGGAAAGCAGGTTGTAATACATAACATTTTCATTTTAAGTAGGAGTATTGCGTTTGAATCTATTTGAAGGATGTAATAATTTAGCTGCAGTACATGTATAATTTAATAATTAATGTAAGCCATATTATGCTGTGAATATCTGAAAATATTTGCGGATTAACATGTATGATACTCCTCGAGAAACTTTATTCTCTACTGACTGTTGCTCAGGTATTTATTTCACCCTAAAAGCGCTAGTCTGCAATTTCGCCTTTATTTTAGCCTACGTTAAAAATAGTAGATAGCATTCTAAACGTATAATTTTGATCCATTAAGCCAAGTATTCAACCTGCTCCATGTACACATGCGCTTCATACAATTTGGTTTTATAATGTTTACGTATCATGTTCTTGTATAATCCGTGATTTTTCCATGATTCATTTCTAGCCTTCCAGAAAGATAGTAACAAAGCTAAGCCTAGAGTTTGAAGTTAACGCCGAACTGGACCATTAAAGCTCCTCTTGTAAAGAGGTAGTACAAGTAGGAAGACGGCAGAGGAGCCTACCGTTACAGTAAAGAATATCCAGAAAAGAATTTTATCTATCGCTTGAGCTACGAGCCTCCATTCAGCCACAAGTAGGTTTTGTGACTCAACCTCTTCTTGCCTCGTAATAAGAGTTCGTATTGATCGTAGCAGATCTTCCTGGACATTTCCACCGCCAGGAGCTCCAGCACCACCCGGAATTGCACCCAGAAGAGGACTGCTTCCTTCCCTCAAACCTTCAGTTTGGGTTGACGGTTGATGTGGTGATGGCACTTCTTTGGCGACATCATTGCTTTCAGGATTGGAGACGTTGTAATAGGCAGCGGATGAAGATAGAATCCCTTTTGGACGTGTTGTAGGGCCATGATGATGTCGTCGATAGGGTCCCGTCCCCGCCCCACTACCCGTCGTATTTTGATTTGAGTGATAATTAATTGTCGTATTTTGGGATCCTCTAGACGACGTAAGCCCGCCATGAGTCTTCTGGCTTTCCTCATTATGTACAGACTCTGTGGAAGAGAAATCATTACGGAGCGGCTCTTTTATCACGTCCATCTCTATCCAATCACGGTTTCGTGTATGATGAGACACGTGAAGTTGATGATCGTTTTCATCAGCTCTATTCCCATGCCCGTTTCCGCCCTTACCCAGAACCCCTCCAGAGGATGGCGCAAAACTAACAAAAGTTGGACTGTTCAAGAAAGTGTCATTCCCTTGACGATTAGGGGGAAGTGGGACATGAGATCGCTTCAAGCTCCCACTTCGCGGCTCCCGGTGTGTCACTGGTATCAGCCAACTCTTTTGTCTTATTGTTTTCAGGGACCCTGGTGAATTCATTCTCCGTTCTTTCGGAAGAAAACGCCTGCAAACCACACAAAAGAGAACATCTAAGTATAGAACAAATTCTGCTTTGATTCACTTTAGCGTTACTTTCACTCCATCTGTCTACTGTCTACCGGGGCATCTCTTATGTCGAAGCTGAAAAATGCATCAAAATCCAGGGGAACGCAGTCAAAATCCAATCTTCTCCCGCGTTTATCCCACATCCACCACCATCCGTAAGTCATACGTACTCCATCCAATACAAATGCTCTGCACTAAACCAAAAATAATCAGCTTATTAAAATCGAATGAACCCTGTTACAGATAACATGATTCATAGGATGACAGCATCATCGACTATCTCACCCAATCCGCTGCCCTCAAAAGAATCCGATTATCCAATCTCTGTCCTCATCAGAATGGAGCCAGGTCACAAACGACCGGCTTTCACAATTACCCCCCTCATCTCGTTCATCCCCTTCCTCACTTTTTCCATTGACTCTTGAACCCATTCCTTGACTACCCAAAGCCCATGTCATTATATGCAAGCCTGCTTTCTCCAAAGTAGTCTTAGCCAACAGCATATATAAGCCTTGAATTTTTCAACCATGGCTCATTATATGCTCTTCCGGAAAAATCGCAAATCCTCGCATAACCCACGCAGAAACGCACTCGGAGCACCTTCAAGCAATGTTATTTAGTATTTATTCACTGAGCGTGTTTGCGTCGTCTTACATGTAGCTGTGCAAAGATGTTCAATTTTGATACCTAAATAACAGCGTACTTGTAAGTTTGGCCTGAACTTCAACCGATTTCTCGGCTCATTCCGAAAAAAAACGAAACAAGTAAGTTGTTTTATATTTTTATTCACATTCAGTTTATTCCAGTGCAGGACGAGGTGTCTCTTGCAGCCAATGTTATGCGGATATATTGTCACTTTGAAGCTCTATTAATTCAGAAAACTTCATTTCAGCATCTGACAACTTACAAAAGTAAGTCCCGGGGGATGCAATAAGAAGACAAATTTTCTCTTCAAGCTTCGATCCCCACTTCATTCATCTCCCGGATTTTCACTCAAGGCTTTCGTCCCGCCTGCCTGACTTGATAACGTTTGTTTTTCCTTCCTCCCGTCGCAATTCTAGTCGGCCAACTCCGGACCCTTCCTAAAACTAAAACCTTTTGAAGAATTCAAACAACATAAGGAAACCCTTCCAGCCCCTACTTTTCCCTTTTATATTTTATCTATTCTGCAATATCGGATCCGCATCATTGACCTCACTTTGATTTTCGAAGCGCAAACAATATAGACACAGAGGATGACTTCACGGAAACGTTAATGAGTTGTCCTTTTTCTAGCAACAATAGCAGCCCATAAATCAATAGCCTCTAGGCCTTGGTTTTTTAAGAGATACAATATTTTGTTTGTATTTTGTCACTACATATATCTCAAGCTTGAAGCAATCTAAACTCTGAAGACGTTTTTTTCATTTCAGATACTGTAAAAATCTAGGAAAATCATTATGTGAAGAAGAAACGTTGGAAATTGCGACTTGCAATTTCTTTACGAATTTCACCTACTTGTCGACCTTCATATACAAAGCGCTACGTAAAAGTTGCATCTCAATCCGAAAACTTTCCTACCCAGACTTTCAGCCAATACTCGTCAGAATAGGAATGATAGTACACAAATAGGTAAAGATATTATAGTATACAGTATACTGTTGTAATAGCTGTATTATAGAAATCTCGAATATTTATCAGTGCCTACCATATAACCCCTTGCCATTAAATACGACTCTTTCCAGATGGCGGTGCAGGACAACTGCAATTTGGAAAACGGAGGCAAAATCAATCGGGATCACACATATGACTGTTTTTCCTATATTTCCCCAACCCAAACCCAGCCAAATTGAATGACAGTCACAAGTGCTACCTCGGAAAAGATAATATCGCTCCTTCTTTCAGTCGGAATGCCAATTTCGGAACTAATCCTTCTTCTTTTCCCTCTTCTTCAATTTCGGTGTAACAAGCTTATTTATCCTTTCAAAGTATTTGTGGCATGCCTTGAATCCAAGGCTGCTTGCTACCACAACTTGTCCTTTTAAACATTGTGCATGGTCCCTAGCTTTACATTCCCGGGACCTTTGCGTACTTTTCGTTTCCTATGCATCGATTGCATAGTTTAAGTTTCTGTTTTTAGTCCTTGCCGATAAAATGATTTTAGTGTGTAGTACTAAAAAGGAAAAATAAAACCCGAGAGACAAAAACCGGGCAAAGCCCGACAAAAGTTCAGTTAAAAGTACTAACATTTGGAAAACAAGAATGCCCTAATTAATTGTCTAAATCCATTCCTTGGCACTCTTCAGGTCAATCCAAATTTTCATAAAACTAAACTGAACTGCGCGAATATTTTCCACATTCAATCTTAACACAATAAACACGAACAGTGGAGAAGACTCGCGCAGTTCAGTGTAGTTTTATGAAAATTTGGATTGACCTGAAGAGTGCCAAGGAATGGATTTAGACAATTAATTAGGGCATTCTTGTTTTCCAAATGTTAGTACTTTTAACTGAACTTTTGTCGGGCTTTGCCCGGTTTTTGTCTCTTCATCTCATCGTATTGTGATTGCCCGTAAATTTTTCCTATGGTCAACGCAACTGAATCATTCTGAGCCAATCTCTCAGTTACAAAGCCAAGAATTTTGCCATCACCTGTCGTCACATCCTACTCTTTCCAGAACTTCATCCTTTTTCCCCAGCATCTTTTGAGTATATCTTCAGATAACAATTTATTTTCAAGGTTGCCAGGTCACGGCCACGGTGAAAGTCTTTCAGTTCAATTGCTCTAAATAAGCAATATCATTCAGGCCAAGGAAATAAGGTCGGTGAAAACGGCATTTTTCCCAACTTGTTAAAATGCCTTTCAATTATGTATGCACACTGCACTGCACCGCGGTGACCGTGGCATGAAAAACTGGTTACAACCCATAATTTGCAACGCTGCACCGAGATGCAACATAATTTACCATGTCTAGCGTCTCCTAAATTATAAAATTCCAGCGTATCATGCAGTAAAGCACGGACGTCATAGAAGGAGAATATGCAGAATTATGTGTTACGTAACTTCGAAACTTACTCAAAAGTACATCACTCGTAATGGGGGGTCTCGAGGGAACAGAAGAATCCCACAGGGTTAACACAAACACGTAACTAAACGAAACTGTCTGCATAACTTTTTCGCCACTTAATTCTAGATAATTCAGTTTGTAAATTCCTTCGTTTTCTCTGCCGTCGTAAAACAGGAAAGAATAATAGCTAAAAGTTTGCACAGTCAGTTCATCAATGGTTTGAATTTGTACTGTGCAGACAGTCGTTAGAAAACATCGCTTAAACAACAGTGTTCACCATTCTATTTGTGCGAACACTATAAGTATAGTTCCTTGTAACTCTGAAACCGGTACCAGATATGCATTATTATTATTTCCAGACAGGAACTGTTTGAAGTTTTACACAAGCCAAACCAAATATCGGCAAGCTAGCAAGTTCAGTTCCAACTGAACGAGGGCAACAAAAGCAATTGTGACCGCAGAACTACTGGATGCAAGCTTGGTGTCGAAGACTTTCAAATCGGAAAACCCATGTCCTCTCCCCAGGGATTTCAATTTATATGTTCATGTCAGAATCCTTAACATGTTATCCATACAGTCCAGACTCAACTACCCATAATAATACATGGCACAGCTTCTTCGTCATCCTGCTCCAATACATACCCATGGCTTGGACGTGGACTTGGCCGGCTTTGAAGTTTGTAGCAACGTTTATTGATGCAAATATCCATATACATCTGGAAGCTCAACAACATCTTGGAAGACATGAGTATACATGAAGTCAAGTCATCTGTTATTGAAACACTAGCTTTTCACAGATTTCCAGCAAAAGGATCAGGAAAAAGCTGGAGCGAGAGGCCGTGCACGCAAGCGACATGGATAAATGACGAAGAGGACAGGAAGGGGATCATGCGTTTCCTCCTTTTTAGACACCTTTCTGGAGTCTAGAGAGTTTGCCAAGAGGAGAGATTGTTCGAAACACATTTGAACATTTCCGAAACAATACCACTCACTTTCAGCAAGCAGGAGAATAAATCCGGAAAAGGCGGAGATGTCTTGTAAATACTTTTACTTTCTCCTCCAAATGGTGGACGACAAGGGTGAAAATCGATACAGCCCATGGACTACGGACACTTGACTAACAACTACACTTAGCCTAACCGGACATGACAATTTCAACGTTATATTTTTCCTAATAGTTTCCAAGTCCATTTCCATTGCCAAATTCCTGCTTTCACCAAGACCAGGATGCCACAAACGTTTTCCCAGTTTGCCAAATGCAACATCAAGCCAAGGCTACAGAACCAACCGAAGGACGTTAAAATCATCAGCAATAACTTTTGCTATTCCTTGTGGTCACATTACATTCCGCTTTACATTATCCCAGATATAACGGAGTCTGGATCTCGTTTACCTCAAACATAGCCTAGTATTTAATT
Organism: Sminthurides aquaticus; assembly: GCA_906901655.1. Lineage (NCBI taxonomy): Eukaryota > Metazoa > Arthropoda > Collembola > Symphypleona > Sminthurididae > Sminthurides > Sminthurides aquaticus. The sequence goes on along the minus strand of CAJQTT010000016.1, from coordinate 3,682,277 downwards.
AAATTGTTTAATATTTTCAGTCGCGACGACTCTAATTCCACTTTATATCCTTCCATGACAAACTGGATTCATGAACGCTTGGAGGACTGTTTTCAATGTGATTTTAATTATCTTCTTATGAAAGAGTTTAATTATTTCTCCTTTTCATGAAATTATCCCTTGTAATTCAGCCTCTCTAAAATTCTAACTCCTCTCTTCCTTCCCTCCTTGAGCCTTTCTTTCCAGCAACCCCACTTTTACTACAATCAGAAAACTTTCACCAGCCTTATCTGTTAATATGGTGAAAGCTGGTATACGAACCAGTCAGAGAACCAGCCTTCAAGTCACAGACGGGTGATTTGTCTCCTACTCAGTCAGCCCTGTACCAGCTCCACTCTTTCTTTCACTTCTAATCTGTACAACATGTCCTCCCATGTAGCTTTCCCTGTAAATCCGAGTAAAGCCACCTTACTCTGGCCCCTATGGGACATAGCTAGCCAACCAGCTATCAAGTGCCTCAGACGCCATAAACGATTTTTCTAAAGCCACCCCTTTCATTTATCACTCGCAGACTTCTACTTTATTTTACTTATTGACAGATGAAGCATGAAAACCGAATTCATTTATGCTCCAAGACTTTGCTGAAATCCTCCATGTATTTCCACTGTCTCCAGTCTCCTCACCCTCCATCCTGTCCTATCAATAATCAAACCTATCTCTTCCTTGCACAACTGGAGCGTGAACCTGTCCGAAGAGTATTATTGAAAATCTTTTGTATGATCACCAGTTGTCAAATATTTAGCACTACCTGAATTTAGCTTCCCTACGCGCCCCTTACAAAATATTGTAAAGCATTACACGGTTCGAGGATCTCGGCTAAAATCCTCTACCTATCCATTGCTTCAACCCTCGGTAGCTACACAATTTGTTTCGAAGGGTTCCACCAGAGATCCATACTGTTTTCGTAACTCTTACTCGGGTGCTTCAAACAAGGGCCAGGTATTTCAGAACAATACATAGATTTAATTATACCTGCAGGATCTTGGCTCGTTTGAGCTAGTATAAAAGCATCAGTTATGGCACTACCACTGGATGTATTTAAAAATGCCGACATACTTTTAGGTAGGCCTCCTGCGATACTCAGTCTGAAGCCTTGAGTGATAACTTAGGAGTAACATGTCTTGTGATTACATGAAAGAAATTTCTTTGAGCTTGAGAAAACCTGTGAAGAAAATAATCTCGAGATCATTAAAAGCTCAGCGTTTAGAGTAACATAGAGAAGGAGTGGGTGGTTGTAAAAGATGGGAGAAATCGGGCTTTTTCAACACGAGAGTGAGTGTCTTACAATAGTTTTCTCCGAATTTCTTCCTTAATGAGAGAGTAGATCCCGCTCCTCTCTGTCCCTCCCCCAAGCACTGTTACCAGTGTCCTTTGAAGCTTGTACAGGTGTGGAGCAATTAATCAAGCCAAGATTAGAGAGAAGGAGTGGAAGTGAATGTGGTGATGGTACAAGGCTTGAAAACTGTGAATACCCGGGTGTCGCCACTGCCGTCTTCTTCGTCTTTACAATACGGGTTAGAATCCATCGCCTTAGAGATGATAGACGGTGAAAGTTATCTCAGCTTTCTCTTCTCTCCACTTACCTCTCAAGAGCCACCATTTCCATTCTCTCTTTTCCAACATCCCGTAACTTAGGTAGTCCGGAGAAAGTCTTGCACTGAGTATTTAGCCTACCACCTTCCGTAATGCAAGACCGTTTTATTTTACATCCTGGTTTGCATAATCGGCGATCTACAATAAATTGCTGCAAAAAGCTCAGACCGCCAGCCTAGGCGCAGCTTTCACCTATCGGTATATATATTTACATACCGCATCTTTTCCATCATAGTATCCTCACATGCAAGAGCGGAGAAAGTCACCTATTTTCCCACCCAATTTTCTTCTATGAGATTCTAAAATATCCGTCAAATTTACTTTATCTAACTTTCTCTTTCGGAGAAAGCATTGAGGGCTATGCGAGTTCCATAGCCCCCAGCCCTGGTAGTTATTTAAGTTATCCCTAGAAGAAGTACGAAGCTTCTTGGATCCCTCCAAACTCTTAGATATTCGAAACGACATGGAAATACACGGAACGAGGTGTGGGATGTGGTAAACTTTTATAAAATTACACGTTGCCCCTCATTTTTATGAGAATATTTATACGAAGCTGATGAGAGAGTGCCGAGTGCGTGGGACGTTGGCCACGCTATATGTAGATGGTGGGTGGATAGGGAGGTTGGCACACAAGGGGATTTCATAACTCTCTGTCCGTGAGGGACGGATCATTGTAGAGACGGCATATATTTCCTTACCTTAGCCAAGGCGGGACGGGATGCACTTGAGGTCCCAAGTAATGTAAGTTGAGGACGACGACTGTGACAACGACAGAGATGGATGTAATTGCCATCACAACTGTCAGATAAATTCCTGTAACCACAAAATATACACTCCTTGTATACACATTATTATTCCACAAAACTAAACACACAACCCTACCAAGCCTATCACATCAACTAAAGCGGATAGTAGCTCTTTCTGCATGAATGCCTTTACAGCATCGTTAATATCCGCAGTCAGGACGGAGGTAGATCTACAAGCTTTGGGTCGGAGGTCAAATAGCATATAGAAAGCTGTACTGAAACTAGCTTCAGCCTTGCTTTCCCCAGACTTTCTCCTCTTCCGTGCTAAGGCCTACAGAAAGTTGCTTTCTCTCTTCTATGTTTGTTCTTCTTCTTATCATATTTTTCTAAGCACCCGTTCAGATATTCAAAAACTTTCGAAGTCTCTACATGTTTATAACTTCCGCAAACTTTGGGGTCAACTTTCCTCAGCTTCATCACCAGAGGCCTCGGGGGTCAGTTACTCGCATGTTACACTCCTTTGAATAATTTCAAATTTTCAAAACATCAAGCAATCTGTCATCTTTCCGTACGGGTAGTTTAGTAATAGCCGTGAGAATCTCCAACTGACCCGCTTCCTCAATCATGAAAATTTCTTGGGACAATTCGCTAAAGTTGCATCGAAAGTCTCCTGAAGTTATCTTCACTGTTGCTTCGGCTCAGAGTCTAGTATAGCATGAAAATTCGAGCTCTTCCGTATCTGCACTTGTACCTTCGAGTCTAGAGCACCTCATAGCTTACACCCGCGTATTACTGAGTGAGTCTCTTTAGGTTCCCAGCCAGAATTTTTCTCAGGATCTCCAATAAACGCTCATCTTTGCAAGCAAAAAAGGAATACGAAGAAGAACCAGCAATACATTATTCTAAAAAACGCTTTCAACCAAAACTCTATACTGTCCACTTTTCCAAAAATATTCAAAGAACACGTGTGGACTGGTCCGGAGGTTTCGGATTCCGAGAAATGTTCAGGCAATATTCACAATAGATTTTGAAGTTTCCCAATCTAAATTCCATGCCGAATTATTTTCAGTAGCCTGCAATTTAATTTTCAACACCCACGCAGCTTCATTCCTAGAGGTGCATATGTACATAAACAAGCCCGCACCGTAAGCAAAAATAAAACGTTTCTATAATAGGTTCTTCTATACGGTATTATAAAAACAGAACATTGAATTCCCCGCTTACCTATCAATGGTATAGATTCTGATGTTTCAGGCATTTTTTCCGCTATAGCAAGCATGAAAACTGAGAAGGCGAGAAGAACCGTGATTCCGAGGGCAATTTTCTCTCCAGAATCCGGTGGTAAACAGAAAACCAGGAGCGTGAGCACAGATAGCATGACGCAAGGCAAAACCACGTTGTAAATGTAATACCTGTGGAAGAGAAAACAATACATTTTTGCCATTATATGCACAGCCTCATCCATACCCTCTGCTTAACAAAGCTGTAAATTGCATCCCCCACACATATCGCTCATCCCTCTTTGTCAGCTTCCTACTTTTTCTCTTTTCTTGTCTGCAGATCAACTCCGTAATACACATAATGTTACAACGACTTTAACAAAAGATTCCAAATTCCAATCTAATATTTACTATGATTGCGCTCAAATAAATACTCGCCCCCCCCTCTTCTCAACCAGTTCCATCTTGTCCTTCTTCAATCTTCTCCTCCAAGTCTGTCGACCTTTTGTCAAAACTTTCTGCAGAACTTTCACAAGCTATTCTTGTATTTAGCTGTGACAAGTGCAGAGAGGAAATAAGGAGACCTTCCCGGAGGTCTCCTATTTCTCACCCTGCACCAAGCATTCGACTCTTATGATGACTTTCTCTACTTTCTCTGGGCTTTAAGTCACCCCAGTTTTCACTCTGGAGAAAGCATCTTCACCAACTTTGAATCTTTCTTCGACCCTTGAAGAAAGATTTTCTTCCATGTACACTAAACGCGTACGTATATTTACGAACCTCATGTATCTCTACATACCAACGTACAATACAATATCCTATACATCTTTTTATACTTAGAGAGCACGGCATGGATGAAGCATCATGCAAGGGTGAAAATCCCCTAGGCCGATTTCAGATGAACAACAGTTGACCCTATTTCAAATTAGATTTCCGTCTCCTGATAATGCTCAACCATGGGTGGAGAAATGGGAGAGAAACTCGATTACTCCTCCGAGTTCCATAGATTCTTTTCTATCAGCCTTCTATTTCCACCCCATTTGCTACCCTACCTGAACTTTGATGTAACGGCTGGAGAAAACTCTAGAAAGATGAGACTCGTAGCATATAGCATTCATCATAACCTTTCTTGACTCTCTGCACCTCTTACTAACCCGGAACAGGAGTGTCCTATTTGACATTCATACGGTTTTATCCACCCACAAACTTTCCAATCAGCAGTTAGTTATCACATTTTTATGCATTGATCACTATTCTTCCACTTGCAGTAGGCAGTTGTTACTGCCTATAACAGTAAAGATAATAGAAAACAGCATGTCTTGTCGGAAACGTGTTATAGACAAAGCAACTTCCTCTCCGGCTAGATTTTACCGCGGATAAGCACTAAATAGGAGGTGAACCGAGCTATTTACTTCAAAATAAAATTTCGAAATAACTTTGAGTAGAGGACCACGTGTACTTCATACAAAAAATCGCATCCATCTGAGCCATAGTTAAAGCTCTGTGCTGGCTCAAAGTTTGAAATATGGCGCATATATATAGTTCGGTTCACCTCCTGTTAAAAATTCATCACAAGCATCCTACTGTTCTTGTGAAAAAATGTTGATTCTCCAACTTGACTCGCCTTCAGCATTAATTCCTTCTGTTTTCATTCAAACTTTCTCCCTTTCCTGCTACTTATAGCTGACTGCCAGTTTTTCGGCATTCATTCCAGTATTTTTCTGACCTTCAGTTACTTCAGTCATTTCTCCAGGTGTAATTTTTTGCAAAATGATTACAAACGCCTTATTTAACTGCACGTAGCCAGCAGTGGTTAAACGCTTGTATTCAGATTCCGACAGTTTGCATATGTGTCTGTATCCTAGAACTAGAACCCACCAATAATTTGCGGGTGGTGAAAGCAACTAGCTTTCACCACTCTCTAGTCAGCGGACTGAAGTGGATTTTAGCGGTTTACCTCAGCAAATTCAACCCTCTTCTCTCTCGTTTACATTCAGATTTAATGAACCCATTCTATCAATTTTACGAATTTGTCAAAATATGTTCTTACAGCACCAGGCTTTACGGAGCTTCCCTTTTCCGACCAAATAATCCAGAGTGAAAGCCCCACACCGCAAAAACTTGTTAATATAGGTACTTTTGATTATCTTCGTGGTTAGCATGGAATGGGTTTTACATCACCATTTCATAATTCATAAATCTGTCACAGATGTTCTTCCTCACCCTTTACCTTATCCGGGTATAACCAAAGTGCAATTACTTTACGTCAGTATTAATAACCTTGGCGCGATATAATTTATGGGCTCTATAGTGCTGTTGAAACTGAAATTCGGGTCATTGTTTTATGACACCTCAGGTACATTATTCATTGCCCTTCACCTGCAGCAGCTCCCCTTACTCCCCTTGCTATACCTTTGCTGCTTTGCCAGGCTAGGCTACCTTCCAATCATCATAATCGTCATTGAACCGTTGCGCCATCTGGCACAAACTCTACCAATAGGATCAGGTTCCCGCCCGATCACCCAATCATACTTAAAATGCCACCCTTTCCCTGTACATTTCCATTGAACACGCACTTGAATCCCAAAGAAATACTTACAGCGTTTTTCTTCGTATTATTAACGTAATGGTAACATCAGGGAAAGGTTCTGGGCAGCAGCTGTAAGTGACTACGTTTCGTTGCAGTTCTGCTTCCAGCAATTCCCATTCTCCGTTTTGTACATAATTTGAGAGATCCACGTCCGAAGTACGATTCATCACATCCACCTGGAAAATACACATAAAACTCTCATCAAATCAACACCTACGCTCCACGCGACTTTAATCACTTTCACTTTATTTACTACACAGTCTTAAACGACAGACGTGTCATTATCATTATTGTCATCGCTAAGATTCCTGGTTGCAGTAAAAGAAAATAAGTGATCTTAAACGCTAACGACCTGCCACTGCCACCACTACAAATATCATGTAGTCCTTACAATGCAACACTTCTACTTGCATCTCAAATCCACTTAGCCATAACTTTAAGGAGTCTTGTGTAGGGAGTCTTGCTTTCTCTTCTCAAAATAATAACAATGGAAGTAGTAAAAGTCGGTTTGGAAAACGATTGCCATTGCATGCTAACCTAACCCGTGGAGCAGCTCGTCGGTTCCAATAAATGTATCTTTGTCTGGTCATAAATCTATGAGAGAGCAATAAATGCCGGCTGTTCCTGGCAGTAGAGATGTATAGCCTATATTTGCTATTAGCTGTGTACTGTGTAACCACTGCATCAGTATCAGTGGCAGCCGTTATCAGATTCTCAGCTATAAAGCAGTAACTAACTCCTCTAGCTGCGGATCTTTCCGGATTTTATCATCGTTGTATATTTTGGGTCAGCTCCAGTGCTTTCTCCGAGTAATTTTTGCATCAAGAGAAAAGCTTGATCAAAAACTTTTTATCCGTCTTCACTCGCTTATTACGAATTTCTCTTTACTGTTTCTTTAAATTGGAGCTGTTTTTCCCTCGAATGGTCCATCCAAGTTATCCAACAAAAGTGCTGTAGTACACTCATACACTGCTAGAAGTTTGAGCTAAAAAATGTGTGCTCCGTCGGAAACAAAGTAGGAAAGGTGCTTGCTGTGACGCTAAGAAATGTGTTTCACGTCTAATAATTTAAGAAATATTTGACAGTTAATTCGTCACGGACTTTTGAAAACTTTTTTCCCTGGCTAGGAAACCAGCCGCAAACGCGAAACGCGTCAGGAGGTTAGCAATTCTTGTAGTTTACAACCAGGTTGTATCCCTCTTGCCATTACTACAAGAGAACGAGGTCTGATAACTTGTATCCATCACGTACATCGTACGTTAAGACGGACTAACGAGTTGACTTGTTTAATCCTCTGCTTTCTTTCAATTTTTTATTCCCAGGAACAACTCATAACAATCGAACAAATTCCCTTTGAAGGGAAACTAGCTGAACTTGTAAAAACAAATCCAGGAAGAGGTGAATAAGGAATATGAAATATAATTTTTTTTAAACTCCTGTTAGATTTATTGTATGAGAAAACTTTTAAAATCATTCCCTGTCTTTTCTTTACAAGTGAAGAAACTCAATGAGGCTTCAAATTTTCTTTTCTCAACTACAAACTCAAATAACCTTCTATACACCAACCTTTATGAGATGAATCAACAGAATCGTATTTTCTATTCTGTTGATGAACACAATGTTAAAAAAGAATAGGAAAGAGTTACACTCTTTTGACTGTTCTTCAAAAGAATGCTTTGCCGATCTGGAGAAAGTTCTAATGGGATAATGATTGCTTTAAAGCAAATCATTGTGGCACAGAAGATCGGCAGTTGACCTACCCCGCAATTTCTCATTTTAGGCTGGTGGTGAAAGTAAACTTTTTATCTTACTCAGCAGTGACATTAAAACTAAATCTCATCTAATTTCGCTCGTCTTCCTTCGTCAGAAGCAGAACATAACTTCAAATATATTGTAAATCTATTTCTACAGAAATATGAACCAACTGCTATCTGCAGTCTAAGTAATATTGCATGCTCCCGCCTTCTCCGTTTACAGTAACCATCTCTTATTACGCTCTGCTTAATTCAGCTCCCTCTGCCAGTCCTTGATCCTAGCATGCTGCAGAGCATGTTTGCTAAACCAAACTTATATCCTGGCTAGTAGTAAGATTTAAAATCCTTCAAAAGACTTCATCTTTGCGTACTGGAGCGTGACAAAAGAAAGCGATGCTCCCGATTTCCTCATCTTCTCAGCATTCTCCTGTTCCATCATGCCAACTGCACGCAACCTATTGCCGGGCGGAAATTACAACCTTTCCATCATTTTCTCGAACGTCTTGTCCTTGTCATGTATAGGCTAGTACGTGAACAAACTCCTCAAAAATCTTCATATAAACATACGTACAAGGAGAAAAAACCATAACTGACTGACAATAGGATTTTGCGAAATTCTTTAGCTGCTTCCAAGAATATTCGCTCAGGATTATTAACGACCATCTCATGGACTCACAGAACAACATACAGGAATGTGAAGGCAAAGGCAGACATTTTCCTAGCTCTTTCGAACAGCTTATATAAAAAATCCATGTCATTCTATTTTGCAGCTTTCCGAGATGAAATTCTTCTAGATCCTTTCCCGGAATCATAATAATAGCAGCTCTTTTGAAGACGCCTTGAGTTTCGTGTAACTTTGTGATGCAGAAAGTATATTTCTACCGCTCCGCCTGTGAATTATCCCAACTTCAAGTCAAGCTTGAATTCCACCACCATATAATATATATGCCTTATATTCTCGTTCTTTTAATTCCAGATTTAAGTCCACGCAATTAGGCTTTCAATCTTTCAGAGGCTCGTGCGTGATAAAAATCCCCGATTAGAAAAGTTTCACCAGGATTTCATCAGATTGATTGAAACTCTATGACGTCCATTCTCTATTTATAGACAAGACTCCAAAACATAAAATTCAAGAAAGGCGCTTGCTCGATCATCGTATTCGGGGAATGCATGCTTTCAACAGCGTTTTACTTTGCACAATAAAACAGGATAAATTCAATTTGTGGTATGAAAATAAAAAATAAATTCAAAGCTCAAAGCGGCCACTAAAAACGTCAGAGTTGTAACAGGTGACGGGAGTTGCTGAGAGATGTGAAAAAATTCTGATTTTTTCACATTAGTGTCACATGCGATTTCGTGCTTGTTATACAAGAGTGAACAAAAGGCAGAGCTATAGATTTACGCACTTGTTGACAGCGTTCTGCTTGTCCTCTACAAGACCCCGTACTTTTCTGGTTTTGTGCTGCCCGAAGTGATTGACAAAACTAAATTATTTCTGTTTACATCAGAGAAAACAAGGAAACATGTTCTACATGTCCCTAAGCAGTTGTTCATTCAGCCCGTCCGATATAAAAGTTTGCCCAAAACCTTAGATTCCCATCCCACTCCGTCTTCACGCGTCTGCCACTTTCCATACAAAATGGAACCAATCTCCAGGATGTATAAAAACCTGGAAAGATGGAGTTTTCATATTTGATTTCCTTATCCAAGTGGAGCCCCTTCATGCTCTTCCTCCTCATATATTTAGCTTTCCAACGAAGCGAATCTTTATGAGGTTTACGTAAAGAGAGAGCAGAGAGTGAAAGCATTACGGGGGATTCGGCGGTATAACCGGGTAGAATCTTACTGCTCTGGCTCTTCATGTTGGTATGTTCGTATTTTTCGCATATTTTTAGGTCTTTTCTTTACTTTGAGCTTTGCTATCCGAGCCAAGCTTTTCTCTGAAAAAGTAAGTAGAAGAAGGAATCATGAAGCATGCTGGTGAAAGAGAGCCGGAATATAATTCCTTTGGAATGAGTTTGAATTTTCCAAGAGCTCCACGGAAGCTCCAGCCAGCGAAGAACTGGGCAAACACCTTAAAATGAAATAGGAAGGCTTTTTAAGGATTCAGGATGTTGAGGCTAAAATTAAAAGGAAATTTTGTGGAGATTATCTTAAGACTTCAAAAATTGCAGTATTAACGGTCATTCAACAGTGGGACGCGAAGTATATACTCCGAAGTCTTAAGTTATTTCACATTCGCTGCCCTACTGAATACGGAAATAGGAGGTTTTAACCCGACCAAGGCAATCAAAAAGGATAGCGGAGAAGGATACGGACGGAAGGTGGAATATAGTTTATCTGACGCAGAGCTTTTTTCAAATGTTTGCACAAGAAGAATTGTCGGAAAAGAATTCATTTCCTTTGATTCGCTTGAAAATCAAAGTAAACAGTTTCCCTTTTTTGCTTTCTCCGTCTTCATCCCCTATTTTCTCCACCTGTTTCCCACATACAGTAAGTAGCTAGCTATTCTTTCCTAAAAAGACGTCCCATTCAGCCAAGACTTTGCAACGACTGAACAATCTCGGAAACTTGAAAGAGAAAGTCGAAGGAGGGAGCCGAGCAGATCTTCTCAAGATGCTGCACTCCTACTTTTCTCCTAACAATTCTACGTTCAAACCGGGTCAAGTAAAGGCAAAAAGTCAGTACTAGCCATCCTCGCAACTCTGATGAGTATTTGGATGGTCTTCCACTGCGATACAACTTCTCCATCTACTTTTATCTACACAACCCGCTGATTCAAAGTCCCTGAAATAAGTTTTGTTTCATCTTTAGACTTAGAGACCCAGTTGCGTTCAACAAAAATCGATGGAACTAAATTGTGTTTTAATCTTATTTCAAATACTTCAAACGTACATTTTGGAGAAAGTTCTCAAACGTTATTCTTTCTTACGTACCTGAAAACCGTTGTAAGTCCAGCTTCCCAATTTCTGCAAATAGCAAGTAACCATCATTAAGCAAATTGTTTAATCTTGTCATTCCTATCACTATTACCCAATCAATTAGGATATAGCTGACAAACGTACTCGTAAGCAACTAATATTTGACCAACCAGTTGCCCTAATAATAAATCTGACGTTGAAAGATCGGGATTCAACCATAGTTACATCCGCTTTGTTTTCACGCCTCCATTCGAACTTCAACTTCAGTATATTATTGACAATTTGGATGCGCTATTTCGGCTAGCGCTATATTTGCGTTATATGATTTTATAAATCGTCATTCCTTCATTTTAGACTTACCAAGGTGCAAATTTGATCATCGAACGGAAAATACGTAACATCAACAGGACAAGTGGATCGAAATTTGGTCGGTGGTGGCCAGAATACTTTCCCATCGAAACTAACCATGGCTCGGCTGGGCATATATCCTTGGGTGTAATCATCAGCACTGCGAATTTATCGAAAATATAGGTCAAGCTCCACGCTTTATGCCATACATGACAAAATACTGTTTCACCCGCAGGCCAGCAGAATACTGATTTCAGTTAGCTTATCTACTACAATTGTAAGCGATGACGGCATGCCGTACTAGAAAGCAATGTATGTCAAGATTGTGATCTGTTCGTAATACAAATACATATAGAGGTAGAAAATGTACGTAAACCTGGGGCCTTGTGAATATATTCTTTGGATTTTGATCCTGCCTCCTAATTAAACTTTCTATATGCTACCGATGCTACAATAAAACTAGAAATGTTGAACCTTACTTATCAGATATTTCCATGTGGAAAGCAAAGGGTATACTCGTAGTGTGTTCAAAAAAAACTCCCCCTCAATTTCTCTTGCCTTAAGCAAATCCAAAATTTACTAGCTAATATATACATGTTATTTTCCTACTGCTACCTTGCTTCATGCTTGTCCTACCAAGAAGTTTTTCCATACCAGACTATGTTATATATAAAAAAACATTTATATCTGTAAGTGTCCTCCGTAAGTCTGCAAGTCGAGATAAAACTTTCCTGTCTTCTGTCTATCATTAATTCACTTTCAAATTTCGCCCATGCTGTGTACATAAAGATGAAGATGCTAGCTTATGTCTTTTATAATACATCTTTTACATACATACTAGAATAAAAATAATAACTAAAGAGAAGGCGTAAAATCTTTTACTCCAGTATCACAGACTACTTTGACGAGGATGAATGAATGATGATGAATGAATGTGCAAGGCCCATGCGGATATTATAAAATTTCTATGACGTTGGGAGCATGAGCCTATGATTACAGAGAGTTTGAACATTACTTTCTCCTCCAGTTAAATAAAATAGTAGTCTTCAGAATCCAAACCAAAACATGCAAAGAAAAACTATGGAAGCTGTTTCAGATTCCTAGAAAAACATTGTTTCAGCTCGTTCTAATGACAACCATATACATATACGTCATTCCACAAACTCTGAATGAACGTTTCCCTATTAGTCATTCCAGCTCCAGCCATTCCATTCTACAGTTTTACAGCTTTCAAGCTTTCTACCTTCATTCCCCTGGTCTATTTTCCCTCTTTCTGGCAATTCCCACCATTTATTTAAATGTTTACCTAAAGTATATCTCAAACGGGACTTGAAAACAAGCTTCTATTTATAAAATCCAATTAATTTTATTCCCAGCTAGAAACCATGATTCGGAATATTTTTTTTCAAACCAACAAGAGATAAATAATTCAAAATTATATCATCACAAAACCGTCGGTTTCTGTGGCAGCAAGCAAAGCAGAGGTATGAAACTGTTGCCTCTCATGGAACTAAAACTGCTACCACATACCATAGTTGATAGTATGCATAAACATGGGTAATGCGTCAGGCGTCAACCGTTCCATTACATACACCTGTGACTTCAAGCTTGCTTATCTCTCTTGGTACCGAAATCAGAGAAAGCGTGGAGTGGATTGGAAAGATGTGTATTTAAACTTGTGATACCCCCCGCTCTAATGCCTGACTGTTGCATACCGTTTTCCCATAGTGCATTCAAGCTAAAACTAGTAGCTGGAACCTCGGAGAAAGTAAACTTTCACCCCGTTCTTTCCCTGTTTGTCAATATTTACCTGCAGAGTAGCAAGCAGCACTAGAAATATAGGATGGATCTAGTCTCGATGAAAACTCTCACAGTTTCAAAAAAACATTTCCGGATCCAGCCCATAACCAGAAAATTAGATATGTTGAACTATGAACTATGCAAAAGTTTAGTCCCTGATTAATACAACTTTGTTTTTGTAATATAACTCTTGTTATATTTCTTTCCTCTCTTCCTTGCTGGTTGGATTTCTCCTTGCTACTTTCTACTTTTTGTCATATGATGATGTATGTCCTCCTCATTCCTGCTCAATTTGCTAGCTTATTGCAACCTTCTGGTTTTAATTTTTTTAGCGATCTGGTTAGATTTCCTACATTTCTCTTTGTAAATCTGCAAGTCAGCTACAAAAGTTTGCAACAGGCTAGTAATTTGTAATTCTGAAGTCCCACAACAGATTCCGTTTATTTAAACCACTAGTATGCAAAACGCTTTATTACAATCCGTCGCTCAGTTCCAAGCACCAGCCAATCCTCCGCTAAAATATTAGATCAAAATCCACCGAGTCTAGTTTTACTCTGTCTACTCCGTTGCGCAAAAGCGTATACTACGCACACTTCCCGCTGAACGAAAGAAAACATAAATACAATTTAACTCCCATCGTAACGTCCCGCTAGAACTGCAGCAAACTGCTATTAACGGAGCCCACCACCACTTTCTCGGTAGGTCAAGAGGTCAAAAGGCATCTTCTGGATTGCTCGTTTTTAGTAAGCCATACCATTTCCTACACCGTTCAAACGTTGCCTTTTCTCCTCATTTCTGATCTACCAAGCTCACAACTAAGCAAAACAACGTACCCGGCCCGGCACCTGTATATTTGGAGAGAGTTGGCTTTCTCTAACTGCAACTGCAAAGCGAAACATAAACATAACTTGCAACAAGTAATCAACTCACAAAAGACAGACCAGAAACTGCATTACAGAATTACGTAACATCTAGCGATGTCAACAATAGACGTAGCGATACTTTAGACACACGTGAAATACAAACGGCATGTCAGTTCATCCCAACATGGTAGATAGTGTTGTCAGAAATCATAGGAAAAGCAATAGACCATTATCATTAATGAGTGGAAGGAATACTCCACCATATATCCCAGCGAAAACTTAAGCGAGAACACTGAAATATGTTATTTAGTTACAAAAAGATATATATTTCGTAACTACTTGTTATACAGCACAATGTCCGGAAGCCAAATCCTGTGGCATGGAAGACGAACCATCTCAAGACCCCCAAAATCCACTGGATTCCACTGCAGGAACTCATCGTGCCATTCCTGAAAATAGTGAAAATGTATCCGTTGTAATTTACATTTATTATATGTCATATTTTCCACCTCTGGCATATCCCTATTATTTCCGTCTGACCCCAACTTTCTCCTTTACCTTGATTCAAATAAAGGAGCAAGTTCCATTAGGATGATACACTATTCTGTCATACAAATATTCATTGCCACAACGTGAATTGCTATAATAATGGGCTCAAATAGCAGTTACGAGTTCTTGTGTGTATGTATATACTGATTTTCAGTGTTATTTCTATCCAGATTTATCCAAGGTCAAACAAAATTAACTGTAACAGACGCGCTGACGTGACGCAATCAAATGGCAAAATAAGAAAGTAGCAAACACTTAAACTCTGCTACGCGCTCCTTATGTGTTGTGTTATATGTAATAATCTCTTGCCCCCAAATTTGCATACGCTTCTCTCATACATTTTTCTGTCTGCTGCTTAATCTCTCCCAACAGGCCTACTTTCTCCAAGTTCTGATTATAGTAAATCATTTTTGAACTGCTTTACGTCCATGTCCACTAATTAAATCGAAATCTACCGTTACTATTACACATGAGTTATCCTGGTGAATAACCGTGAAACGTGCAGACTCCATCTGCAGTGCAGATGGTGACTATTTAAGAGTGAAGAACGGAATTAACTGGAGCGAGTATTCCTCTAGTGAAAGCAACCGGATTTGTCTTCGTGCCATATTTAACTACTGCCTGGTACTGTATGAGTTTTAATAGCTTTGATTTTAATTTAATATCCCATGAAGGCTCTTGCCTTGCAAATTGCTTCCGACCAGTAGTAGTGGTTCAGCCCGTCTGACTTAACAAGTTGAAAGGTTCTAGCTCTTTAGACTGGTTTACGGGCTAAAACACTGTGGAGAAAGCAGCAATGCAGCTTATACCCTCGGAATTTGTTACTAATTAGAATTTCTTAAGTCTTTCATTCCCCTTCCTCTGTGGCGAGATTCACACTTTGTTTTACCAAAAAACGTTTTGCTATCATCTATTTATCTCATCTTAATTAAACTTAGCAAACCTTAAAAGCTTCCCTTCACTTATCATCCGTGTGAATAAATAAACAATAGGTTTCTTGTGAAGTTTCCAACAAGTAACAACACCACACCATCCAAGATGTTGTCACTTTTACCCACGTTCTAAGTAATTTAATTGCTCTGAAAAACTTGCAATTAGCCTGCAAAAGCTTTTATAATAGAATCAACTTTCTCATCGACTTTCTTCGTTTTGGGCTATGAAAGTCTACCGCTTACACGACGCAACTCAGCAACACGTGAAGCCTTTGTCGTCTATTAATTCAATCCAATTAAAACTGGAAGCTTTTTCGAATTTCACAGTTTTCCAGGAAACCGAAATTATTTCCCGTATATCAAGTATATACATAGTGAAACTGCGTTTTGATTGATTTTCGAAATATCAAAGAAACTGTAAACAGGGCGTAAGGGAAAGGTTAGAATAGAAAATCTTTGTGTGATCAATGTTCAAAGGTAAGGTTTTGGAAGAAAGCCGTTTAATTATGTAGGGAGAAAGTGAGAGGATTTCTAGGCTTTCCAGCTGTGTTAAGCTTAGACTTTCTTTAATACGGCTTTTGCATCTCCAGTTCTATACTTGTTTCTGTATCTACGTATACGTGCATGCATGCCATATGCTTCATTGACAATCCTGGCGGAAATGAAATGTAAATATGAGATTGAGAGCATCAGACGTGAGGAGGGTGAGTAGGAGCAGGAGGAAAACGTTGAAGGAGAAAGCAGCTGCTTTACAATAGCTTCCCAATTCCTAAGTCTCTCTCTCTCCCACTATACTCCCAGTAGCTAACCGTCAGATTGAATCAATGATGAGTGAAAGCACACTTTCTCGTTGGATAAAGTTGGAATTAATACAAAACGAAGTAATATCCTTTCTCTGATCATCTTCTAAACCTCAAAATGTTGCTGTCTCTACAAAATAAGCTTTTACTCAGCAAGTCGTAGTGGTTAACTGGCATCTGCTTCAAACAGCTAAGTTTTCTCGAAACTTTTCAAATTTCATCCACTTTCATGTGTACAGTATCAAATCAACTCATACTTAAACATCATCATAAAAGCTTGTCACTTGTTACTCTGCATCTGAATTATTCAACAAATCTATACGGCAATGTTCAAAAGAGAGAGAGGAACAAGTACAAAATAAGTATAAATTCGCGCCATAAGCGAAAATCTATGCACTCTCTTGCTCTCGCAACCATCGTGCCATCAGCAAGCAGCTTTCTCAGCAGGAACCAAGAACGATTTTCTAACGCACATCCCTGCATATCATTACTCTAATTCTATTTTCCGACAAGTACTAATCGTACCACCCTCTACTCTCTACGCATTGGTCTGCACTTGATTTCAGTCTTCTTTGATCGATAAATACTGCTGGGGTCATACAAAATCATACATGCATAACTAACTACCAACTCCTCTTGGAGTTAATGCAAGTTTTCCAGTACTCCTCTCCACTTTCAACGCTTTCTATTCGCACAGCAACAGTAATCGCTGAGCATGTCGAATAATTTTACTAGGCCGGCTGCTTTACCGCAAACTCAAATACCACATGCATCAGCAAAAACTGGGCAATGTTAGGAATCCTCATGTTCCCCAGGGAGCCGATAGCCAGTACGCACAGATTGCTAGACAATCCTTTACCTCTTACCTCATTAACGTTTCCTTTCTCCTATAATTTTTGCTGGTGGAAACAATTATTAACCTGTTGCGTCCCATAAGCTTCGCAGGAAACATTTAAATTCCGCTCCTTCAGGCAATTGATGTTTGTGAGCACAAATATTTTACGGTTGTCATGGCCATAAGCTCCCCCTCGCACAAATAAAAGACATTCCTACTGCGAAATTGATGTTGCACAAAACAACAAAAAGACGGAGTGGCAGCCCATTGATGTTTTTTAAAAAGTTTGAAGCTCCAACTGCATAATATGCAGGTGGATAATTTGGCGCCAATTAATAACAAACTTCTTTTAAAAATCATGCTTAGAATAGTTGTCTACCAGTTAATACTGACTGTGTGGAAGGGGGCATGAATCAAATAGTCAGTCATAGCAACCAGGGCTACTAATTGTATTACCCTCATATGTTTCAGTACGCAAGAGGTTAATTGAAACAACGATATGTAAGCTCTGGGATTCATTTTCATTAGTAATTTACTAAAGAATAAATTAGAATCACACAATTATTTTATTTCTGTCTTAAACTGCTCCCGGCTGTTTAAAATTCCACTAGAGCTTTCTCCCTTCATCAGTATCAGCTCAGCCACAGGACACTGTATTCTCTTGCCGTTTTAACGGTCTAAATGCCAGAAAGATACACTTATTCAGCGCAATTAACTAATTAAGCAAGTCCCATTTAATCTCAATGGCATGAAAAACCCCTTGAGCTTATTTGCTCTCTAACTTGAACTTTGGAAACTCTTGAACTCATAGTTTCATCCGTAGTCATTTCCTGGACGCACAGTTCTAGAATAGCTCCGCGTAGGAGCGTGTAACTCTGGCAACATGAGTGGGCGAACAGGACGTAATCCTGGTGGAAAGACTGGAGGATGTTTGAAAGATATTTGCGGAAATTAAACTCCCCTCACTCATTTCTCCTTCCAGGCTGGAGAAACTCCGAAAATCAAAACTTCTTGGGGTGAGTGGAAGCCTACTGTTGCCCCAAGCATTCAAAAAGCTGTTAGTTTCGAGAATAACCCATAGCTCATGCTTTCTCTCTTTCTATATAATACTCAGATTAGCATTAAACTTCCGAAGATGCCCCAAATAACTCTCTTTGGCTTTCGACGATACCGCCGTTCTCTAACTTCCTTGGCTTACTTTCTCTTGGTTATCTTCTTAAAATAAGCCGAATTCCATCGCTTGAAACTTAACACGCATAGCAACCGCTGCCGGTTTCCAATGCAAGGCTTCAAAGCATTCCAAAACTTTCGTCCCGACTTAATTTCTCCAAGTCGTTGGTATAAATACCTTCACTGCCAATAAATTATTTACTGAAAATTCCCATCTTCGCCCTAACCTTCTTAACTGCTTATCTATCTCTTCCGTTACCACGTATACGTAAGGTAAGATTAACACAAGGATCTCAAAGTCAAACTCACTTTCTCCCACATTCTACAGTATATTTATTGCAATATTATATGTGTTCCAACAAAACCATATTAATCCCTACTTTGCATCCTGTTGCCTGTTGGAAATCCGGCCCGTAAGGGAAAATCTTAAATTCTCTTGCTTTCATTTTATCAACTTGTTCTCAAACTTTGCGGGGCCATTGATTGCTGAAGCTTATCAAACTTAGCGACGACATGCCTTAAGAACTAATATGTAGCGAACCAGCTGACAGCTTCCACAAGTAACTTTGTGTTGTCAGTTCACCTCACCTACGTATTACCTGCCTGTTGCTGTTCCCTTTCCGAATGCTTCTGGGAAAATAGGATCCTCCAAGAAAAGCTTGATATATATGTATACCGATAAAAGTTTGCTCCCACGCATGCATTACGTACCAAACAAGCGATTGTATATTTCGAAAACAAGCCAACCCTTCTGCACCAAATTATGTGTAGTTTACTACTTCCTACCACGCAACTTTCACTATCTGCTTTCTCCACTTGCATCTACTAAGCCCTTTGAGATTTATATTATTACAATTTATTAGTGGCTGATAGAAAACTTAACGAGGCCACTAGATGCAAACTAAGAGAAAGTAAGGGAAAGCACGGCGGGGGATAACAAAAGAGGTTTGTGAATAAAATATTTCTAGCTGAAAACTCCTTTTCCCCTACTCCATCCGATCCCACTCCAATTCAATATAATTTATTTCTTTTGATTAGCATCTCTCAGCATGTGAATAGAAGCACAGGGGGGAGATTGAAAGCAAAGAGTAGGAAGAAGCCCTTTGAACTTAAGGAGAATATACCCTCTAAATTCTCCTGAATCCCTTTGATCTTACAATCTACGACCTTTGTTGGACAAAAAGCAAATTTGCATTCTTCTTTCCTAATTTTCTCCATAGCAGCTACTTCACTATTTTTCAAAGGCATGTAAATATACCTCCAGACAGGAAATAATTTTTCAAAGCTAATTAGTGTAAATTAAGGTAGATAGTCTTGGAAAAGCAAAGTGAGCCTGAACTCGTTCAGTATTTTAATATCAACCTCAAAGGATTCATACATTATTCAAGAAACCAGCGTAAATCACAGATGCGACCACCAGATGCTCCTTCATTAGAAACCCATGACAGAAACCCCTTAACTTTAAAAACATACACAATCCACTTGCTTACATTCCCCGAAGACATCTCAGTAACTTTCTTATGTAAACATTCAAAGCCAACCGCTATTTAAGAATTAATTAAGATCGTCGCAATAAAAACTAATTGTTTGGAAAAATCCAAACGTTAGATTTTTAAGTTTATAAATTATATTGACAAACGTTGATTAACTTTCAAAACTAATTACCTGATCAAGCCATACGTTTGTTGTGAGTACTTGATTTTTTTCATCCTGTGAATAAATCAAAATTGCAATTTTAGATCACTTTTTACTAAAACAAATAGGTGACGTAAGTTTCAAATTTATTTCGCACGGTTATTCGTTTAATTCCATGTCTTCACAAGTTTCTTGTGTATTGTAACAGAGGTGCTCAGTGTTCACAAGTTTAACTTATTGGAAATCTCAAAAGGTCACATCGCTTCGCAGACACCAATAAATCCTAGGAAATCAATAAATATCTACTAGCTTGGCCATCCGACCACAGCATATAAGAGGAAGTAAGTACTTTGAAATGGTTTTAGCGTATTTTCATGCGGAAGTAATCAAAATTATCAGTAGAACTCCTTTTTAGGCGATTAGTAGAAACTCACTTTGGAAACAACCAGAAATGTTCGAAAAGACAAGAAATTGAACAAACACTATTTACGCTAATTGCTGTATTTGTAGTGAGCCCTTGTGATCAGATCCCATGATTTTTATATCTTTTCGCAATGCAATTAATTGTCAATTTGTAAACAAACTCTTTACTTCCAAGTTCCGATTCTTATTGCACTTGAAAGGAATAAACTTAGTGAAAACTTGATAGCTCTCTCTGACGCTTCCTTTTGTACTGCGGATAAATCCAAAGAAAAGAACATTGAAACAGGAAATGAAGCACAGGAAACTGCAATACCAAACTTTCACCAGAAACATCTGATCTGATCTGTCGGCCCGTAAGACGATCTCATTCTTTCTAAAACTAGGTCAACTTTTCTAATAACAAACAATGACTTGAAGAGCTGTCTCGGAATTCGATGGCAGACGCTTTACATGTACTTTGGCTTTACAAATATAATCAAAACTATTCCAGCAAGTAAATTAAGTCCAGCACTACCATGAGTACGGAACGCTGCACACAGCATTTATGTTAACAGTTTTTTTGTTCCCTTAGTTTCAACCCAAGACCAAGAAAATGCATCAAATGCAGTTCACTAAAGCCCAAGTCACAAATCCACATCTCTCTCACTTCTCACTGCGGAAGAGTTAACACAAATCCAAAACTGTTTCTTGTTCACTCAGCCAGAACTATTGAATTGCAATTGCAGACAGTAAATATCGATCGGAAATCCATATCCTGAATTCTGACCCAGTAGCAGCCTAGCAGCACGAACAATAGCCTAACCCATGGTGCTTTCACTCTTAGAACAATCTTGTTAACGAGTCGCTATCATGAAAGAAAATTGCATTCAAATGTATCTTTTATTTTTTCAAATAGATTTTGAATCACTCAACTTTTCCGAATTTTTTGCAATTAAAGATATGTTCACATCTTCCTCTTTTGGTTACGAAAGTTTGTGGGGAACTGTTTGATGGCATCTGATTCGCTGGTGACTGTAGCCGAGGCTATTTATTTCCAGTTGATTTTTTGCCGTTCTCTTACAAACTAGCCAAGCATGCTCTCATCGCTTCGTGACCAAGGGAAGTAACCACTTTAAAGAGGACAACCTTAGCTAAGGAGCTGAATGGAGTGAAGATTTAATGCAGTAGACTAACGCACTTTCTTCCTTTTAGGAAATTAGCCTCCAAACTCCTATCATATTATCTACTATTCATTAACCTGATTAACGCGGTAAAAAAATTGTACAGAATTAAGGCATACGTATTATATGGATTTCCGTTCTGTAAAATTATCACACTCTCTAATACTTCTTTACTTCATACTTACGGTATCATTCTCATTCTATTCTATGACATTAGTGGGCTACCTAGCCTGGAACACATAGCATCAGCTTAAATGTATCCAGTATAAAAGTTACTCTAATCGCTTTAAAAGCGTGAATTGCATAAATCATTCAATACAGTCTACTAGAAGTATTCATGTATTTTTATTCTCTTTAAAAATGTAAATATACAGAACTCATTATCCTTGCTTGCAACAGCATAGCCGATTTTATGCTCCTGCCTGAGTATTACAATGCTTACACAGTTGCACCCCATTCGGAATACTAATGAGGGTTATAACGGAACATTCCACCAATTTACATTCCTATTATGTAGAACTCTCTAACCTAATTCTATATAATTCACCCAAGTATAGCCTTTATTCCCAAGTCGGAGTAGAAGCTATCACCAAGGAGAAAGCAACATTCAACATTACCTCAATTTGGAACCTGCTCCTCTAGCTTTACAAATTTTGGGTGATATGTGCAACGTTTTTCCAGAAAGTGTATGGAAATTATTCCAAAAGCAATTATCTCTTCTCGGGATCGGTCTAATTCAGGCGCTACCTAACAATATACAGTAGGAAGGGTCCAATGCCTAGCCCAGAGGACAGATGCGCGTAGTTCAAGAAACAATATACACATGGGACATCTTTGGACGTAACTACGAGATAAAAGTAAACCCAAATTCTGCTTCATTGATCTTCGAACATTCTTCATGCATGTACAGTTTATTCCTACAGTGACCTGGTAATGGATTAAGCATATTCAGCCTAGAAATGCATCTTTTTCTTGAAAGGTTCTCAACTAGTTTTTGAGTACCATCTCTTTAGGGAAGCTGTATAAAATGTAGACGCGACCATAAGGCTTGACTGTTGCAGTTAATTTGTGTCTGGGAAGGATAGAGCTAGGAAATATTTCAACCTAACCTAGTACTTAACCGTAGGAAAGATCACGAAAAATTACGTTTGACTCTCAATACATTTACTAAAAATAAATGGATTTCCTCAATGACATTAGAATACAACCCAACCCATTTTTTCACTACCACATCTTTAGTTCATATCATTTCTCTAATTCAGCAACTGCGAGCAATGTATCCTGTAACGTTTTATCTCCAATTTCATACAACTTTCCTTCCCAAAATATTCGCTAGTTTTCTCTTCATACAGATATTTTCCATTTACATCCGACTTTCACTTGGACAAAAATACCGTTGCATCAGGAGCTAAAAATCATCTCTGATAGATCGCATCAATAGCCTCAATACTAACATTGAGTTTCTGTGGTTTGTCAAATTATAGAGTTGTAAAATTTAGTTGAAGTTTTTGAATGAATCTACCCATATTAATTACTGGTTCCATCTTTACGCAGCGAACTGCTTTCACCGCAGCATATATATATCTTTCGGGTTAAAGTGGAAGCAATATCGTAATTACTTGTATTGAAGAGAGACAGAGCTGCAATTCGAAGCAATTTTGAAAATTATACCTTGTCGGACAGGAACCAGAAAGCTATTATCAGTAACCAAACCGAGTAGATTCTTTGAGATACGGTTACTGCCGGAAAATGTGGGTTGTATTGCATTTGATGCTTTCTCTACTGTCATCAACACTGCTTCCATCATCGGGAAGCACGAAAAACATGTACAACTATTGACTATTACGTCCTACTGTCCTACTCCATCTAACACATGAAACAAGATCAACATTTCCGCTGTTCCTTCCGCCCACATCCCACACACTCAGAACCATTAGATAACTACTAATGAACGCATTGGCCACGCATGAGCAAACATTTCTTTGGTCTCCATGGAACCCTGATCTGCAGAATTTGCACTGTCTTAGTACGTAACCTTTGAAAGAAAACATATTTCTATTTATTTTCCATGCTTTCTTTCCTGTTCCTGCCCACGTCCTTTAACCTTTGCCCATTGTTATTGTTATGTCTTATAGCGCGGGCTTCTCAAGCTGAACTTTTGACCATGATGAGGAAATTAAGCGTGGTATGAGACATGCACATTCATATGTCGTCTACCAACAAGAGGGAATATGCACCTTTGTTATCCAGCTCTACCCAACAACCTCTAGCCGCAAAATATACTTTAACTGTTATTATTACATGCTGCAAAGAAATGTAAGCAATTTTGTCGAAATCCGCTGAACTTTAAATTGATGCAATCGCGAATATCCCCACAAATACTTTCAAAGTTTCGGTAATCTTATTCGGCTATCTAGCCGGCTTTTCTGCCAGGAACCCAGTTATTAAAATGCGTAATATTCTACATGCCTCTCATACCTCGCAAACTTTAGGCATATCTGAAATAATAATTACTTGTGGCATTATGCTGTTACTCTAACGTAACAGAAGTAGTGCTTGAGGCGAAAAAATTGTCATTAAAACTTTTAGCTGGCACATGATAATCTTTCTTGAAAATGTTTCGTAGAGCGCCTGCCACATGTTTTTGCAGGGAGGAAGTAAACGAAAGAGGAAAATACACACTTCCGGAGAGAAAGCAATAACTTTAGCCCTGCCTCCAGTAGTTGTAAACTAAAACCTTCTAACCGCTAATTTATAAGATAAGTCTTCTCTTATAGGTTCTGTGGGAAGTACAAAAAACGATAATTTTGCAAATGTAAACAATAAAAAAGTCTTCTAAAATCCATTAAGAAAACCCTGTTATATGATTACTTGTATTGTATGCTTTGCTGTGTAATTATTTAAACTAGCAGTGTACATGACCACGTAACCTTACTTTAGGGAACAAAAAACAATGCTATAGCCGGTGACCGAGCAATCGAATATCTATCAGGATCAGCAACCAATTCTGCTGCAGAATCTTCACCGATAGACAGCAACAGAAAACCCTGCAACACTTCATTACTTCTGCTACAATTCCTGTAACCAAGATTCACAAAAAGCGACGGAAGTGTGATGCTTCATGCGACCCCCATCAAATTTGCAAGTTTCGGTATCGCATTTAATCGAATCGGAGTTTGAGAAATGTAGGTTAATCTCCCATATCTTGCTCGTCTCTCTCATGCCTGCTCGGGCTTTGCAATATCTGCAATTTAATCATTGAAGTTCGAAAACTTTATAAAATCCTGACCTAAATAGCCAGACAGAGCTGGTTTAGAAAATTCTAAACTAGAGGAGATGAGGAAAAATATGGAATATGGGATCCGGGTAATTGATCTTCTCTCTTATTTCATCTCTATGATATTTCTTCCGTCTCAAACTCTGTAACAGAACAGCCGAGAAGGATAACCAAGAACAACTTGGAATGTGTCTAATGGCGCAAACTTTTCATTTCCAGGGATTATTACCCCTTCGACCGGAAACTCATCGCCTATTAAAGCATTATGAAAACAAAACTTTTTTAAGTAATGCTCCAAACCCTTTTCCCTGAAAGCTCTCGGAAGGAGAGGGAAAGCTAGAGAAACAAAGGAGGAAGTGTATTCATTGGAAATCAGTTTTAGAAGTAGTTCTCAGCAACACTGAAACTGTATTCACTTCAATATCATATGCTCAAGGAGGCATTCAAATCGACCAAAGGATGATAGAAGATAATGGAGAAAGTTGAGAAGAGAAAGTTTTTTAAAAAGCATCTAGTCAAATCCTCTCAAGCTATTTCAAAAGACGTGTTCAGCTGGAAACTCTCTTCATATTCTTCTAGGAACTTTTTCATTCACGTACTCCTTCTCCATAGTTCCGGACCCTTTATTTGGAGGAAAATGTCAGTCCTTCTGGAAACGACTCCCACAATTTCTAAATTGTATCGAGGATATCAAGTCTTTAGCTTGGTAGTCCCAGGGCAAGACTGTCTGTGTAATCTCTGTCTGTGTAAGAATCAGAAGCGTTTCTGCAGTTACTACTTTTTCCTACTTTCCTTTCTTCAATTGGTGTATTGCGTCAGACATCTTCGGAAACATGTCAAATCTGATTATGCTTTCAATATCTGTTGCATGCACAGGTCCTACCCGGACGTAGTGATGCCCTGAAGAAATGTACGCGAGGTTAGCTACTAATTATGGTCAGGTAGAATTAGGCCAGGTTAGGATGAACACAAAATATAGTTAGTTCAGGTGGTAAATTCGGACACCGTTTATTAAACTCAAAATTTCTCTCTCCTCAATCAATTAATTCCCAATCACAAACATATAGAACTATCTTCTTGATCCCAACAATTACACAACTCTCTAGCAACGTCTGCCTCTCTCCAGCTCTCACACCGTACACACCGAAGAACGTAATAATCCTCTAGCTCGGTAATTCTCCAATACCCAGCAACATGTTCACACAAAGAACTCAAGAGGACCATGCCGTTCTCTTGCACAAAATTACGTTTATTTCAACAATATAGATTCATCCTACGCGCTGTAACCAACAATGTCCCAAACTCTCGCGCAAGAAACTGCTTCTAGCTTTGTTCCTACATTAGCCCAAACTCCTGTGCCATTCCAGTGATCGCGACAATATCCGTAAAAACATTTATTTCTATTTTTGCTGCAAGCTCCATGTTTGACCTGCTCTTGCTAGATTTTCAAATAAATATTCTTTTTCACGTCAAAATATGGCACTTTTTCATAAATTGCCACATAACCCTAACGATTTAAGTGTCAAAATTCACAAAACCCTTTAAACCTTACTGTGCCAACTAGCACATACATCATGCTTGATACATGAATGACCTTGCTAGAGAAAAGAGTGAGTAGTCTATTGACAAGAATCAGATTACATTTGTGTAAGACCAAAGAGCAACCAGGTGCAATTAAAAAAAGCAGGTAAGTTACACGGAGACGGGATGAAAGCTGATCGAATTTCTCTTGAGAAAGTGTAACAAATATAAAAATTATATCCACTACAAGCGAATCCCTTCTCTACGCCCTTTACTCTCATGCCGAATGTACACTACAACATTTGTGTGAAACTTGTGTAACACTTTCCGAAAATTTGTTTAGTTACCATAGTAACGCCGTTTCTACTTCAACACTTTAAATCTAAAAGTTTTACACAAATGTTCTCCATTTGATTAACATTGAATATTTGCGGGTCTTTTGAACCGCAAATATGAATATGAAAGTGTTACACAAGTTTTACACAAGTGTTGGAGTGTACATCCGGCCAGAGTAGGCATGAATCCGGATTCATGAATCAGTGGTTTCAACGCCTCCAAGCGGATTACGGCCCGTACTAAGTGTCTCTTGGAATGAATCAGATTCATGAAGAATCCGTGAATCTGAATCTGAATCAGGTAAAACAAATTTCATTTCAACCTCCAATTCTCAGGCAACTTAATCTACCTACGACGAGTATGGTAATAGATATCAATTTCTGTCTTCTTCCTTATTGCAATACCGCTGTTAATTATTTATTTAATTGTTAATTATTAATTATTTCGATTCAGTTTTACATCAAAGCTTGAAAACAGTGACACATGTAATATCTTTTTGATCTTGACTGCCAGCTTTTAGTTTCAAAGGTAGAAATCAGTTTAGAAGGGTATTATTGTTAATTAAGTTTCAAATGAATTCTTTAATTAGTATTGAGGGAAAATATTTGAAACCGCAGATATTTAACCGTAAGAAGGGTATTAAGAACATCAGTGAGGAAATTCATAAGAGAAACTCAGTGAAAAATTCTGTATGTAGTTTCACGTTAACAAACGGAAGAAACTACCGGTAACAAGCGATTACCCTCAGTGATAGGATTAGGTAGCTATACAGGGTCTTTCTAAACATATGGCAACATATGGCATTTATTTTATCAATGATTTATTATCGACGTTTTAATTTCGTTTTTAAGTTAAGTGATGATATGGCAGTTATCTATTTCGACATTACGAATAGTAATTTATGGAAAAAAGTCATATCCATAACTTCAAACCTTACATCTAAATTTTATTTTCATCACTGAGCATTATCTTTCGTCGTTATCTTTAGTGTTTATATACTTCGTCAAAGCGAAATACAGGCCATAATTGCAGTTCCTACTGTTTACTGCCACATTGAGTTGGGCAATTACCATGAATAGGATACTTTGAATTACACTGGTGGTTGGTATTTAAACTGTGCAGCATCAGCCGATGATTTCAATGCATGACATAGCATAAGTACAGAAACTCTATTTGCTATGACTGCCGTAGGAACACATCTGAAATGTATACGTTTGACGCTTTGGCAGTAAATTTTTAAAATTTTAACTGCCACATTAATTATTCACGCATTAAATATATCTAATATAACTTGCTGCACGTTATAACTTTATCGGCATGTCTTAGATAATTTTCTCATATGTTTTCTCAGTGATAAATGCTGCACCCAGTGTCTTATCTTTGCCTGCTTCAAAGTTAGCAAATAAAATGTGCGTAGCCAGATATGTATTATTTGTTTAAATTTAAATAAATAAAATTAATTCATAGAATTAATCAATATAATTAATTTATAAAATTAATCAATAAAATTAATTCATAAAATTAATCAATAAAATTAATTCATCAAATTAATCAATAAAATTAACCAAGAAAATTAATTAAGAAAATTAATTATATTTTACTAGCACTGTCGTATCTTAGGACCTGGTCACTCTGCAAAAATTAGCCTCACTGATAAAACGCTGATTCGAATCAGGAGCGGATTCACGAATCAGGAGAAAGGAAAAAGAGAAAGGGACTGCTGAATCCGGATTCACACGAATCCTGATTCATCAGATTCAATAGATTCACCCGACGTGAATCCGCCTGACCCTGGATTCACTGATTCGCTGCCTACCCTGCATCCGGCATACACTACGTGTTCGTTACATTTCTTCTTCGTCCTTAAATTTAAATTCTAGTCAGGAATGTTTAGATCAAGTTGTGCGGAATTCTAAAGCGGGATGTGTTTCTTCTTCATAGCATCTGCACCCTTCACGCTCTCTTTTAATTGTGGGCGAATGGACGTGAACCATGGTCGAATGCGAGAGGATTTTCACTTTATTATTAAATTCAATTCGCTTCCCTTCCCTTGTATCTCAAGAGCCGGGATTCAGCTGTATCCAAGCAGAAATCCACTTTTCAGTTTACATTTCCTGTGGTACAAATGTCATTTAAACGAAAGCAGAACTCGCTTTAAACTACGTCAGTCTAGCTCTGGTCTCAAGCATCAGGTAAATAAAAAATTTGTGGAAGCCTAGCAACGTAATTCTGGCTGCTATCCATCCCATCCTATTCAGTTTCTTCTCATTTTTTTAACTTTCTCCCACACAAGAAAGATTGATCAGGGTAAGAATTTAAAAATACTAAGAGATCTGCTCAAGGGCCCTTGAATTGTCTCAGAATCTTGAAGCACCCTCCGCAAGCCCCTTAACATTCTATCTAGCATATAGAAACCAGAAACACCAGGCAAAACGGGTACTTCTCCTACTCCTACAAATGCAGCAATCTAACTTCGAGAAAGCAAAACATCAACCTCTGTTATATATAACGTTCCGTAGCTTCTGCAAACAAACTTTCTCCACATTCTCTCCTTCATGAATCAGGATTCCTTCTTACCATCCAAAATCAAGTTCAAGTACCATCATCACATTCATTCTACTCAGTTAGTAAAACGTAGCAATAAGGTTTACACAAAATCTTGCGCCAACTTTATGCCTTACTGAAGCTTCAGCAACATCTAACGAATCGTTCATAACGATTCTTAAATATTAACGATCTTCAACTGAAACTAGTTGACGCATTCCACTGGTTACTATTTCACGCTTCACAAATTTACCACAATGCCGCACAACTTGTCCATGTTTTAACGATCCGTACGCCCTTCCTTACGTAGTTCCCTGTTACTATTCGATCCTATGCTTGTCCAATCTCTGCAACTCGTTCCATTTATTTCTAATCAATGCAGGTTACTTCATAAGAACCGCAAGTACTAGTTCACTGAATTCTATGGGTGACTCTATTGCAACCAGTTTTTCGGTTTCGATGTAAAAAGAAAATTCAAAACTTTCTCCGAACGTTTACCGGAAGCTATACTTTTCTCACACTGGGGTATCCCCTCCCCGTGTTGTATGATTTTGATTCACGACATCTTCTGTTATAGGAATCCTTTCTATTACACTTGATAGGCAAATGCCAGTCAAGTATTCTGTATGCAGTGAATAATATGATTGATTTATTATTCTGACGTCGATATAGCCGAAGCTCTGACAACGTGTATGAATTAACATGTAATTCGGTTTTCTCTCGCGCGGTCCTTAATTATATTGAGTATTTACAGTTTAGTTTGTTTCGTTGTAGAATATATTTCATATTCTCATTACATGGTCCAAATCTTCAGACCATCGTGATAACGGGTCACCATTTTAAGTCGCACATTGGAATCTGCGGTCCCGCACCCATAAGAAAGCATCACGGTTCTCGTGCTGCTCTCAGCTGCTTTTCTCAGGGTGCACAGAAAAAGTTTCTTGTTTACATTTCCCTATCTCAGCTCCTAAGCGTCACATCATCAAGCTGATTGCATCATTCGATAGCTTAGATTTAACCTCTGCTTTGCATTAACTTTTATCTCTACAGGTCAAAGGTTACCGACGCTGCAGCGGTGAAAATCAAATTACCTCCGAAAACTGACTTTTTTATTTTATTTTGTTGTGATATCCTGACCTTCTTTCTCGTCTACTTCTTTATAACAGCTTTCGAGCTTTCGCTTCATGATTCTTCGAAGGGGTTATGGGACGTAAAGGATCCGACCAAACTTCAACTATTTTCACCTGAGCCCCTGAGCCCACTACTGGTAGGCGGTGATGGATTGATGGTCTCGGCCAACGCGGGTGACACGGGATAGTTGCATGGTGATGGAGGGGGGAAGGAAGGTCCTGCAATTGGAGATGAGACTGACCCGCGCGCCAAGCTTAAGTTAGGTTTAGTGTGGAGGTTTTTGCTTCTTCACCCTCAGGGCTCGGGGTTAGGGGGGAAAATGTCCAAACTAAGCGCATCTATACATATTATTGTAGTGGATGTGGATGCCGGCACAAATCTAGGACCTTCTAGCTCATCCCTCAAAACATTGATCACATCTCCGCCTTTCTCTCATTCTATTCGTTGTGAATTCCAGGTACTTGATTGCGGAACAGATTGTAGGATACCCGAGGAATGTTTCTACAAACTTTTTGTATGGGCATCGCAACATTCCCCAAAGTATTGTACTGCTTTCTCACAAGAAGGCCCTGGAGGAATATCAGAAATAGAAAGTAAATCGTGAATCTCTGTTCCCTTTAACCTCAACCCAACAAAGAAATATCAAAGTTGTCAGATATACGAACATTCATAACGAATGTCCCGCCAATTCTAACTTCTACATAATACACTGTTTATATCCTTGGATTCGAGTTAAAATCTTAAAATCTTCGGGAAGGCTGTGGTTACAGCAGGGACCGAGAAATCCCGGAATTAAGTAAAATTTGCATGCTATTTTCCTCAGAACCAACACCCATAGGGTACAGACAAGGTAGAAAAACCAGAAAAGCCACATTTTCTGACGCATCCATCTATCTTTTCCACTTAAGATTTCTCATTCTTGGAAATGAAATCTGATGTCCAAAATCTGGAAGAGGAGTAAGTAACGAATCTGAAACTTTCGTCCACAGTGTATTTCTCCAACGTACCATAGACAATGATTAATGAGGCCATATCCTCATAAAAGCTGAGAAGAAAGGGCTTGATTTCAACTCTAGAAGCTCTTAAATATGAATGCATCAATCACAATTCCCCATAATGCAGTTCTCCTTCCAGATAGACTTCCGTTTGAAGAAAAAGCATTCATTGCTATCATTTCTTCCCTCACTCTCAGGAAACATTGTATTATCAATTCGACTTAGGAGAAAGCAACATCATAAAAGCAATCGCAACACAATCCACTTGTTATTATTTAGTCCGTCTAGTCTGAACTACTCTGAACAACACAGAAAACGTGGCCGTGTTCTTGTTGAATACGAATTTCTCTTTTACAGCGATGCATGCAATGCATTCCGTAGATCAACCATTCGCAAATGAAAATCTGAAATCGAGAGATTTCCGTTTATTTCAATCACCTTCGTCTGCAGCAAATTCAAACCACATGTCTTCCGTACACGTATGTCTATTCTGTCTTCCTATGTCATTTTGTTCTTTACGGATATTCGGTGAGATTCCACGTTCGTATTGTATACCCTTATTCTCCGTCCTACCTTACTATGTTTATCGCTTATTGTAATTATGATTCTAATAACTAACCCTGGCAATGCACAAAAAGGAACTTTTAAAGAAGAGCCACTTTATCAACATCTTCTACAAAAATAGTTTTGGAGTTATGTATAAACCACCTTTGATCTTGTTTGTAATTCCAAGTCAAATTGCAACAGGAAATTGACACTAAGAATTAAGTTTGACACACATTATATTGTTTCTTTACGCTTCATAAAAGTCATACTCTCATAAATAAGCAAGCTAATTTCAAGATATAACCTCTATTTCACAGACCAAAAATTTACTACAGCAGTTCCGTTCACTGCTTTTACTACCCGCCACCTTCTTGCGGATTGCTAGTATAGTTCTTGAATTCCAAGAAAACCGGAAAATTGACAAGGGTAATAATTCCCTATAAAGGTAATAAAATAATCACAATTGAGTTTACCTGGCTTTCACCATATTTTCACCACTTGCATCTACCGAGAGAAAACTGAGATTTGCTCTTCCCCCGGTAGCTGAGCTGTAGTTGGAGAGAAGGACAGATTTACTGTAGGAAAACACTAAAGAGGTAAATTATAGCGTCCAACATCACATACACCTAATCCTTGGCACGATGTCCATCAACATAAAATTGCAAAAAAGAAAGGGAGGAACAAATCACACTTTGTTCTGCAATCAGTAATGCCACCCCGAAGTAATAGAAGCATAGTGACATATCAAAGCTCCATCAATTTAAGTTGAAACAACACATCGGTATATCATGTCTGAACCTGAAGCAATACTAAATTCGGTCATGCAAGGAAGAACGTCAGAATTGTTAACTGCTAACGACTCTGAACGTGGGCGTGAGGAGGTGGGCTATCGCGTAAATCTCTATGTTCATAGTCTTGAGCAACTTTCTCCAGAATAGAATCTCTAGGGACTAGCTTATAAAACAAGCTCCAAAGATCGCGGAAACGGGATAGATTGCATGAGAGTTGGAAATTAGTTTCCTTCCTACTTTCCCTCCTACAAAATCAGATTATGCTGCTGCTACTATCGGTTATTGCTCTTCACGAACCAAACCCTTCAACAAAAATCACACCCCGTCTCATCACGTAAACGAATAACCCTCAACTTTCACCGCAGAGAAAGTAACGAATTTATGGATTTCCTCCGTGCAAATTCTTTACGCTTCTTTTTCCTTGAGTAAAAAATAGCGTCGATATGTAAACTGAGTCTGCGATGTATAGATAATCTGTAAAGAATATGACTATAGTTCCATTCCATTCCTGCCTTGCTCATGAAATCTTTTGGAATTTCTCTGGAGTTAACTTCCGTAAGCAAGCGAATCTACATGAAGAGAATGACACGGAAAAATATAGACCCTGGAGAAAGTATCTAATGGGATTCTCTTCTCCAGGGAGCCTTTTTCTTGCCAACAATGCCAACCTCTCAGGAATGCCTTGGATTCTGCTCTTGCTTCACCAAGTTCCTTCCATCCTTTCCGATAATCAATCTCCTCCGGCTTAAACCAAAGGGTTAACAAAGAACGACAGGGATATGGTTCGAGATACTGTTCCACTCTGTCCCATTCAAATCGGTTACCAATAGAGTATGTAAATTTACCAAGGGATTTCGGAATGAGGTCGGACGCTAGATCGTTTTCTTGGATATAGTTTCTATTCCAATAAAAAACCATAATATGGTGTCACAGTAACGTAAGCAGTAGGTATAGGGCTGGCAGGGACTACGTCGTTTCCATCCGATTAACTTTATCATGCCTGCTAATAGCCCGCCTGATGTCACTTGTACATACGCTTATCCTGGTATGTTATTTGTGGTTTACCTTATCGGGCATTTTAGCAAAAACGTTTGGCAAACGCCACATTTAAAAAAATTCAAACAACCCAAGGCTCGCATTTTTAAGATAAAACATTAGCAGTTTCAGGTTTCAGCTCTCAATAATGCGAATCAAAGGAAATAGCATTCAACCTGAAGGGATCGAACTGAATAACACTGAACATACCATTGACATTACCCAGGGAAGGACAGAATATATACTTGGTTCAGTATAAGGAGCTTGTTGACGCACCGTGAGAGTGGATGGGTGAATCTAATCCTAGTCTCTTCTACTTGCCTCGGGGGACCTTTTTTGTTATTTGAAGAGTCGTGGTACAAAATAGCGTATCGATCGGTAATTAGTACAATCGCAGCGTCGCCAAGGTTATGCTATGAATTTGCGTAACTCCTCATAAGAGAAGCGACACTCAAGTGAGAAAATTTAGGTAATTGTTACGGATTGCATAAAATAAAATGTCTGGCTTGATTGCCGTGGACGGCGCGGACGTTACCGGCACTCTTAGTATAATATAGTACAAAAAATTGTCTTGGAGAAATTTTGGCGACCACTCAACTTTAAAATGAGCCTAAATGGCATCTTTTCCTTGCCAATTTCGCCCGCTAACGTTACTTTTTATGTTACTGAAGAAAATGCTGGAAGAAATCCGCTGGAACACTTACCATATCAAATATTTGCGTGAGCGTTATCCCAACTTCAATGATAACCGGTTGGGAAGAATTTCTTACCGGTCGAACATCTTTTTCATATCCTTCCATTAAATAATTAAGTAGTATTTTTTCACCCTGTTCCCCCTTATCTTTAACTGCTTTTCCTTTGCTCTTTCCACTACTTTCCTTGGTTTGTTCTCCTTCACTTTCATCTTTCCCCGGGCTGGTATCATCCCCAGAGTTTGTAGGACTGGGAAAAGCTTCTGGAGTAGAGCCTCTTCCCAGGATAGCACCACCTCCTGTACTCAAATCCGCACTCAGGTAATCAGTTTCAGAAGTTAATTGGACGAATTTAGTTGGGATGACGGAAGATAATTTGTCTCCGTCAGTTGTTTTACCCTTGGACACAACCCCCTCCCTCCCTTCATCCCCCTGTACTTGGGAATTAACACTCTTGGTTGATTTAGTAAAGCTTTGATTATAACTTTCACCATCACTTTCACTTCCGCTCGCCTGTTCGGAATTGGACGTAGGCCCTAGATTCTCCCCATCTTTCCAATCTGTCCAGTGCCGAACTAAGGTATCGCTGCTCCGCCTTAAGACTGGCTCTTCAGAAAAATCTTCCTTGGTCGCGGAAGCTGAAGAACTAGCAGCGGCCACAAACGATGATTTCGATGGACCCAGCGTCCACCGAAGAGAGCTTCGCCGACCACCGTTCTCTTCTACGTGTCCCATGCGAGAGGCTCCTTCCTCTGGTTCGCGACCATCATCATCAATTTCACGACCTGCAAAAAAATTCAAAACTTGTAGTTTTACTTATTGTGGCAATATAGTTTTTTACTGCAAATAATCGTTACGGCTATCTTTCAACGACACGATGCATTAACGATAATTGGAATGCAATTGGACGTAGAGATGTTCGTGATATACTGATGTCGTGACACTTTGATTGCAAAGGGTGGGAGAATTAGCGGCTGCAAAGTTTATCAAGTTAACTTTCTTCATAAGCAGCAGATAAGGATGCGGTGGTGAAAGCAGGGCATTTACTTACCTCTACCAACTTTCTTAATGTCCTCCTACTCGCATCACTTTCCTAAGACGACAACTTTATAATTCCTCTTATGTTTTATGCATCAGCTGTTCCATACGACCACCAATTCATTTATTCACATCCCCTTCTTCCCTTTGTATTTTCGGGGAAAGTAATTAAGACGACAATAATACTCTCTTCCCTCATGCAACACAACTTTCTCCGCCGTCATTAATATGTACGCCGTCGAGCTGTATTGTTCTTTCACAACTGCCAAACTCTACCCTTCTTAAAACAATGAGTGACTTCTGCGATTAATCCAAAGAAGAAATAGTTAGGCCTTCAGTTTTAAACACGTAGGCGTGGCTGTTATTTGTGTTTGAACGTCTTACGTATGTAGCGTACAGACCAGAAAATCTCACAAAATGCTGATGAGACTAGACACTAGATAAGGAAGCAGAAATCCAGAATTCACAATCTTCAATCTCTTCTTCACTTGCTTGCTTCATTCCTTCAGCAACAGAGCATATCGATTTTAGTTCCCATGTCACTCTCTCTGTCAGGCTTGTCTTCAGATTA
The DNA here is from genome assembly GCA_906901655.1 of Sminthurides aquaticus. NCBI lineage: Eukaryota > Metazoa > Arthropoda > Collembola > Symphypleona > Sminthurididae > Sminthurides > Sminthurides aquaticus. The sequence goes on along the minus strand of CAJQTT010000016.1, from coordinate 3,646,422 downwards.
TGATTAAATGCAGTCTTCCATTATCTAAGTTGCATCGTTATTTTAGTGGGGGATTTTACAGGCATCGTCGCCGGGATTTTCTCATTACTTTTGCTGTATATTTCTGCTATTAATTTTGCTTACTTGAAACAATTCACAGTTCTTTCAACCCGTGATCAAATATTCTGTAAATCCTAGTAGATCTCATTAAGATTTAAAGAATTTAGAGTTTAAACTTCATCATAGAGTTATAACAAGAGCCGTTTATTTGATGAATTTTTAAAAATCGGTGAGTAATCTGTCGAAAATGCGATAAATGAAAGAGTGATAATAACTCAATTGATGTTTAGTAGTTCTAAGATGATTCGTTTCTGTTTCGAAAGATGACGTACACATTTTAAAAAACTTAAATACATAACGACTTTCACAGCTTCACAGCTGAAGCTTCACATACAGATAGTACTAAAAATTTCTGTTTCCGTTCTCAATATATAACGTTCGTTTATTACTGTCTGTGTTTTCTATTGTTTCCTTAAAAGTAATCTTAGCCCTTCCGTACTTCTGTTTATCTAGAAAAGGAAGTAGCTCGTTTCGTACATCCTTCACTTCACCCTTAGTAACCGATATAACCAGCTTCCCCAACCAATCTCTTGTCAGTTTTCATTTAAAAAAATATTTACTGTTTTCTTTCTCACAAACCCCGTTTATTTATTATAACCTAATCATATCATGCACAGCTCAGAAATGAAATGTATGTAGATGAAAAGAGGCGTGTCAGAGCCAGACACACTTTTTGCAGTAATTCGAAGTTCATGAAGCTGAAGTATATACTTTATTTCCACCTCTTATAGGATATGAAACAAACGTTGACTGATTGGAGGCATTGAAAACAATCTTTCGACTTTATGGTGCGTATATATCAGCGAATCATCTATCAACAAATAATAAAACGCGTACGTTAATAATCTGTTTTATGTTTACTTTAGTAATTACCCTTGTCAATTCCTTGTTTCTTCCCTGTTTTCTTAGTTCTCTTCCTTCCCTACATTTACTTTGTAAAGAAGCACTTATTGCTCCGTCTTTCCTCTTTCTCACCTCTTCAAGAATTCTCTCTATGAACGACAGCTTCAATTTCTCAAATGTCAATAAGATCCCACCAACTCGTTTGTCTATATATACTTTGCCTAGGTCTTTAATTACTTCTTCTTTACAATGTAACGTAACCCGCTTCCGGCCGGGCTCTCGCTTCCCGCTCCCTAAACCTGCATTCACATACACGTCTTTCTCCACCCTCTCTTGCCAACTTTCATACGACAGAAGGTTTTGTAGTTAGCGAGGGATACAATTAAAATAACATGAGTTTGCGGACCCTTACCCATACATAGTTTCGATTGCCTTGCATGACTTTCTATTGACTTTTGCCTACGTTCCTTGTTTACGTCATGTGTACAAAATATATTTATACTTCCGTGCTTCATCACTAGAACATTATCATTTATCATATAATTGACTTCAAGTTATTAAATAACAATCACAGGGAAGAGGAATAAAGCTTACGACTAATTCCAAACTCATTAAGTTATGGGCACTGCATTTTGCGAACATTTGCTCATAAATCCCCACGAAATTCTGAAGTACAACTATCTCTTTAGCTTCGCATTCAAACTAGAATCTATGTGTCACTACAAACACCTCTCCAGTACCTCGTTGCCAGTTTTTCGGAAATTCCCAAAGCAGAGGGTAAAACTAGAAAGTCTGCTGACTTGGGAACAAGCATGAATGCAATAAGCTGATTCTAGAAGTGAACGGTTCCTCATTGATGCTATTTTTGTATTGCTTTTCTATTTCAAATTTCATACGTCTTTGGTAGCTTTCCCTCTCCTTTCGTTTGTAGATTATGCTTTCTCTCTAGCTTCCGTGTCTTTCTCTTCTTCTATAATGTGATTTCTGTTTTTGTATTTAGCTTTATCCTTTACTCAGTTACATACTATGTTTCTAAGGATCCGGTTGGAATGAAATATTGAAGATGTAATCCCAATAATCGCTGATTCCAACCAAGGCAAGCGGCAATAACTTTCTCCGTCTTCGTCTTCCTCAGTCTTGGCTTACTTCCGTTCCCATATAATTAGATGATCAAGGAAATAATAGGAAAGAGAAATCCAGGAAGAGCCAGAGCTGAGCTCTGAACATTAGGGGCTTGGAGAAAGTCTCAGTTTTTTCATCAAACGAACCAATTCCTATGCTTATTTTACCGTGAAGGATTAACTTTCCCCCGCTTTCATTATCGTAGTTGTTTTTGGAGGTAAAAACTTATCCACGCGAGTAATAAAAATGGTATGATTACTTAGAAAACTGGCTGTATTACATGCATAAAGTATATTCGTTTATTCAGTGCATATATTCTTGTCTATATTTCGAATCTTCTACGTTTCCGAGTAAGTTAAGTACTAATAAACGATCCACACTACAACGACAATGTCATGCGACCAAATAGCGAGAAACTCGGGGAAAGTAAGCACCGAGTATCAACTTTCTCCCAATTAAAATTAGCTTTCACCTTTATAAACAACGAGTGAATCTACGCATTCATTCACCCGTGATTCTTGGAACAATTCTACTTGAATCCTTCAAACTTGACAGCATCAGCACAATTTTCCATGAAAACAACCCCAGACTATAAGACAGAGAGTAACCTAATTTTCTAATATACATTATCTACAGCGCTTTCATCTTGTCTTTCGCTTGTTTCCTGTACTACGTAGGATGAGAGATCTGTGAGCCAGCACTAAATTTGAAGATTATAATTTGTTATTTGTTTCTGCAAATTTGCATTTCAATTACTTTTTAGAAAAGAGCAAATATCCGTAAAGGTAGGGTAGTCGACATCTCCATTCCACAGGTTTCTAGTCTCTTAACCTTAAGAATACATAAAGCACAATTTGCACGCCTTGGATCTCATCTTAACAGTAGGACAATGAATCAGCAATAATTCCTGGTCAAAACCAAGAATCTTACACCATCTACTGGATAAACAGTAATCATACAATACACAATTACAGTTAACCAGCCCGCGCCTTAATCTCATAAACATCATAATTTTACGCAAATTATCTTATGTTAATGCCTCATTCTCTCATAGCATCCTTACTGTACACTACAGTATCCTAAGCTATGATTTCCTGTCCCATCCTTCACAGAAGAATTCTCCATCCTCATTTACCCTTAAGATTAAGCCCGAATTTCTAACATTCTCCCATCTTTTAATTGGTGGATATACAATTAAAATAAACCTTAATTCTTAATCTTAGATTATGTTAACAATACAATAAAGTTAACACAATAGTCTCAGCATACAACAACGCTTTACATCTTGATAATGCCACTACTTCCCATGCCTCATTATACCTGCACCCTGACATCCTCCATGAATCTCAAGAGTACCCAAAACAGGATTCAAATCCTGCTCACACACACTAAAGTACACAGCTCAGGATGCAGATCCTGCTCACTCACCCAAATAGTACATAGCGCAGGATTCGGATCCTTCCTCCACACGAAAGTAGTTTCCAGCACTATTTGTCCTTAATGTTCACTGCATTGACCGATGACATCTCCGAGTCTGTTCCTCGGATCCTTTGGGACGATCTTCCGTAACGCTCGTTCCATTCCGGGCATCCCTCCAAGTAAGCTCGATGATTCCTCTTCCTGTCGTCGGATCCTATGACAGTGACCTCTTCCAAGTTGATCCGTGTCCTCGTCCTTCGTCTTTTTCCCTTAAGCTTGCTTTAGCTGCAGTAGCACTGATCATGAAAATCAGTGTATTCCTCATCATTGGAGATGTGTCCCTCTTAGCCGCATCTTCCGTCCAATCCTCAAATGGTATGCGACCCACCGGCCGCATCTTCCATCTTTCCTTTACCACAATGGCTCCTCCCATCATGTCTTCCGATGGTATGTGACCCACCGGTCGCAACTTCCATCTTGCCTTGACCACACTGGTCCCTCCCATCATGTCTCACACATGACCCCAAACAGTTGTGCAGTAGTCCTTGATCCTCGTAAACTTCGGCTGCCCGGTCCCAATCCACAGTCGGTAGACCTGATTCTGGTCCCGTCCCCAGCCAAAGTTTGCAGACCTGCACATGCCAATCGATGCCCTCCTGCCCACCTTACTTGTCCCAATAGCACTCGTTGCTGAAGTCCTTAACGAAGGTGAGCTGACGCTATCCCGATAGCGATTATTCTCCGCCGAGCCTCCATGTCGTTTCTTGCCCAACGGTGCGCTGACCGCTGAATCACGTTTATTCTCCGCCGAGCCTCCAAGTCGTCTCCGTTTATTCTCCGCCGAGCTTTCAAGTCGTCTCTTGCCCAACGCGTTTATTCTCCGCCGAGCCTCTGGTTCAATTCAACGGTGCACTGACCGCCTGGGTACGTTTATTCTCCGCCGAGCCTCCATGGTCCCGTTCAGCGGTGCGCTGACCGCCTGATACGTTTATACTCCGCCGAGTGTCTTGTTCTGTCCTCCGGTGCGCTGACCGTCTGATACGTTTATACTCCGCCGAGTGTCTTGCCTCGTCTTCTTAGCTGGAGCTGAACTTTTCCAGCGGAGTCGGATCCGCCTAAGGAACCATGGCAACAATAAATGACTCCATGTTACCCGCCTGTTCCTTCTCAATTCCTTCTCATAGCACAAACTAAAATCCACTTGGTGATGAGCATACCTCCACGAACTCTTAACTAACCACTTTAGCTAACTCTATCGCGAATTAGAGCACTCCCTATCACACACCCATCACGTCGGGGTCACCAAATGTTAGAGAATCGTGCCTAAACCTCTACCCGAGATCAGACTTCTCTAGAAAAGAAGTAGCTAGAAAAATAAAATGCTAGGAAACGAGAGGGTAAACTAGGATAGTCAAATATTTATTAAAACACGATAAATCCCCTAACCTCAATTAACCCTCAAACTAATTTTACTAAATTAGTCAAACTTTTGCCTCGTTCCTTCTTGCGTGTCTACATCAGCAAGTCCTGAATCCAACTCTCTGAATCCTTGTCCTGCCACTAGCCTTTTCTCCTACCAGGAGAAATTCGCACACGAGGTACTCTAGTCTCTTAACCTTAAGAATACATAAAGCACAATTTGCACGCCTTGGATCTCATCTTAACAGTAGGACAATGAATCAGCAATAATTCCTGGTCAAAACCAAGAATCTTACACCATCTACTGGATAAACAGTAATCATACAATACACAATTACAGTTAACCAGCCCGCGCCTTAATCTCATAAACATCATAATTTTACGCAAATTATCTTATGTTAATGCCTCATTCTCTCATAGCATCCTTACTGTACACTACAGTATCCTAAGCTATGATTTCCTGTCCCATCCTTCACAGAAACAGGTTTATTAGACAGTTTATTGGTAACACGCAGGCTACATATTGCTTTTTTTCAAGCATTTCGAACCTATCTCATGTTGTATTTATAACCCTAAAGTTTCTATAGAGCCTCTGTTCGGACTTTGCACATCTGTCTTAAACATCATTTCGAATTAAAATATTCTTTCAGAAAATGATAAAATTTATTAAATTCCATTTTCAATGAATATTTTAAACTGTCATGTCTTACTTATATTTATGTATAAATGTTTTACTGGAGTCAGTATATTTTAAAAGTATTTTGAAATTTTGCAAATTGCAAATAGTTCTGCGGAATTCAGAATCCGGGGTAATAAGATTGAAATCAATTTATTTTCGTAAGTACACAAGCCAAAATAGTTATTGGATTGCATGTACTGCGTTTTCGGGAATAAACGTAAAAGTAAGAGTGGGGGATACACAAAATACTTTTCATAGATTTGATGATAGTTGCCAAGGATGGCTACGCCGGGGCCGTATCGGGCCGTACAATAAGTGAAAGTGATGGTCACGTGGTATAAATTGGTACGGCCGGCCGTAGCTACGCCCGAGCAAAATCTACGGCCGATGTGTCCGCCCGTTGCTAAAAAAGATTCTAGTTTTGCTGATATTTTGCTTACAAAAGCATGAAATGCACTCCCATTGATTTACTTGGGTGACAGATGATCATTTTGTGATACTTTGAACTTTGATTTGCATTAAAAATTTTCCCGCCGCCACAGTGACACTGTGTTAACAACTCATTGCTAGGCGTGTTACTGGTGGTGTCTCTCCTGTCTTGAAGCTGATTTAGTAGCGACTAGTCATACGAACATTAATCGTTTTATTTTACAGCCGTGGGGCAGCTGGTCCAAGCTTTAGATCAACGCCAAAAAGAGAAAGATAGAGGAGCTAACAGTGATTAACAAAAAAGGTTCTTCTGGGTCAATGGGTCACATAATCCATTGATCCATCGTAATAATGATTGATCCAATGATCTAGCATCATAATACTGCAATGTTAAATATTATTATTTCTGACGCTAGTAGCTAGTAGGAGGTGTAATCAGGAGTGCGTTGATACTTTGTTTTGTCCAATTTGAGAGTTTTCGGTGGACTGGGGGTAAATACGAGTCACCACTGTGGTCGTATGCATGTACGCTTGTGTAACTTATATGCCATGATTAAAGCTTTGCATGTACCACGAGCTGCGAAGGTACAAGTGCCTTCACGACATCCTAACAATGCTCATTGGACTGATATTGGCACACTTTTTATGAGGAATGCATTGCGTCGGGTTCTGCTTATACGCTCATCATTTCCATACCATCATAAGCTAATGCTAAGTAGGAAATGATTTCCAGAGTATGCAACACTGCTAAACACGACTTGAATTTTTAATTGAATTCTATTATCTACTTGGATTTGGCATGCTGGCATCGTTCAGCAGTTATTAGTTCTTTAACCTTCTGTGGACACATTCAGTTACCTAACTGCGGAGTTCATTCGGTTAGTGAAAATATCGCGTCAATACTTCTAAGATTCGTGAGCATGAGAACTAATTGTAACTGCTGCTTCCGCACTACACAATACAATACTAGAAAGCGCATCGCTCTCGAGTTTTCTCAAGCCGACAACTATCAAACCATTGTCTAAGATTGAAAGTCTATTCATCAAAATGTACCTACATTAGCTTGAGTCAAAAAGAAGACCGCAGTGCTCATAACTTGGCACGCTTGTGCAACTCACTGCATCTGATGCATCACATGTATATACGATTCCAACCCTTGTGTATGATCGAAAAAACCAGGTGCAAGTGCGGAATCAAGGTATGGATATTAGTTTCATCGGTACAATTTTATTGTTGGACCAGGTGTATAAAATAATAGAGACTATAGACAAACGTATGAAGATAAAGTTTCTGAGGTCTAGTTTGGCAACTGTACGCTAAAAGTTCAGTTTAAACCTTCCCGAGTAGTTTAACTATTTATTCCAGAATTTGAGTTGCAATTTGAGTTGCATAATCTCCGATTCAATTTCGAGCTCACTTTGCTTAGTACGAGTAACAGGAATTGAATATTGATACATGCACGATGATTTCTTCAAACTGTAATGGTTTGTTTTCATAACTAGTGTTATTCGTACCACATAATGAATAATTTTTAACCGATTCTAATTCAAGGTAGGTTAGTAATTATAAATCGGCTACGTAACAAATTGAGCCCGAGAAGTAGTGTTATACATTGTTATACGCGTCTTTTGATGGCGATGAATAAAATTAACATTGTTTGTAGTAAAACGAATCAAATCTTACTGTACGGTGCAAATGAGTTATCAAATTAATTCAGTAAGTTTAAATAGGATTCGGAGTTATCATTAGTAGCACAGTGGTTGTAAATATGTGTCGTTGGTTACAGGCGTTTGCCAGCGGTATAAAAAAATTATGAAGTAATACCATTGTATTGGAACCCATCTTTATGAATTGAAAACATTTTTGAAATAAGACTAGCTTAGAGCGACCAGGGACGGTACACTAGTTGTATTGAACTAACCAAACAGAATGAAACTGAATTACAAAAACTTGCAATCGATGATAATATAATCACACCACCTAAGATATGCTAAAGTGTGACCACTATGGTTGCATTAATATACGTTTGTGTAATTTATATGCCAAGTGAAATTACTTTACTGACACAGCATGTGCCTTCGCGAAATCCTGTCAGTGCTGAAAGGAATGATAATTACGTACATATAATAAGAAATGCATTTGGTCGGGTTCAGATAATCGCTGCCCGCATTATACCATTGTAGTAAAGTGTTTTATGTATAAGGATATATTTTATATACTTTGGATACATTTAACTTGCTTAAAGCACGTCATCGTAGGACAGCCTGATTTGATAGATGATAAATCATGGCGATTTCTGAGTATACTTATCTTCAGCAGATCATCAAAGAATTTGTTTATAGAGCTATCAAGACCAGTGTAACTAATACCACAGTCCTAGACAATGCAATACTAGACATTCCATCACTATTGGGAATTCTCATTTAGGCAACTATCAAACTATTAAGGAAGATTACAAAGATAATGTTTAAAAACAGCAGCGTATTTATCAACATGTAGGTAGATTTGTTGCAGCTGGATGTTAACAAGGAACCAAAGTAGTCATAAATATGCATTCATGTATAACTTACTACATTATATGCCATTTACGACTCCTGCGCATGCAGGATAGATAGAGTAGGTGATAGAGCTGAGGAGAGTGATTCTTGCTTTTGCAGTGCATAGCCGCGGTTTATAATTTTTAATAATAACACAACACTCTTGAGTCTGATGAGTAGTAGAAATTTGACTCTCGACGGCGGAGCTTAACGGTATGTAAAATACCTTTAAGCTCCGCACACTTGACTGAAATAATTACGGTCAGGTATAAAAATTCCAGGAACTTAATAAATGAAGTACATTGCTGTTTAGAAGCACAAGACAGAGAAAATTGGAAGAAATCAGCAAAATTACTTTAAACAATTCCCTTAAATATGTAGTTGCATTTTATTTCACACTGGGGTTTTTAAATTCATCACAGTGTATGGAATGTTCCATGTGTACGTACAGGACATCACTTGAATGGTAGGTAGGCCACTGTGGCGCATCTGCTGGAGCGCATCGTAGCTTGGTGTTAATCTAGGATGAAAATTTTTGCTCAATGCTTCAGACCAAGGCGGTAATAAGCAGTCAGAACTTACACTCCAAGTATACCACACCAGTGCTCCTTGTTGCAAACAGTGTCGCCGCAAATTGCAATGGCCCAAGCAAGGAAGTGCCTGCAGTTGGAGTAACAAAACTTGGTTTCCTCTACAGATAGCTTCGCCAAAGTTGTATAAATTAAATTCCTTTATTGAAGCTTCTTCAGAATTAAATCGGTGATCGATGCATCTATTTCTTTTGGAAATGAAGGTAAATGCAAATCATTTGTGTGACGTACAGCTAGAAATGGCAAAGAACTCATTACTAAACAATTAAAGAAAATTAGATTTAGGTAACTTACTACTGCTTAACATGGAGATGGTTATGCCAATATGCACAAAACTCCTACAATAAGATTAAATGTGTACTATTCTTCACGTATGCTAAAAAGCAAAGTGGTTGTGCACTGTGTTAAATTTATTTTACATCAACGCGATTTTAAGGTTCTATTAGGCTACTAGTGCCCATTAGCACATATAATTATGTAAAGGCCAACTATGGAGACATGAAATTTGAAGAAATTTGACAATATTCACATTCGAAATTTTGAGGCTGAAATTTACGGCCCGGGCGTATTTCCAGTAGGCACCTGAAGGGCCGTACTGGGCCGTAACGGCCCGGGCGCGCATGGGGCGGACGTGGCCGTAGCTTACGGCTCGGTTGTACGGCCCTTTGGGCCGGGCCGTAGCCATCCCTGATAGTTGCAATTTCCTTGCCTATCAAATCTGAGCTTTGTAATAACAAAACCTTACAATCTTTTCAAATTTCCTCTCCTCTTCTACAAAGTCTAAATTGCCTGAATCGTCAAGAGGATCATCATCTATTTGGGACAGATGCAGGCAAGGGATTTACGAATATTAGAATTGCACGGACAAAACCGTCGAGAAAACACGGGGAAATGAGGAAGACAGAATTTCTGTCACAGAAAACACGTTCGCGAAATTGCTGCCTATTTTTCTATTTCCTATTCCTTCTTCTTTCTGCGTTTTCTTCAACTTTCTCTCAATTTACCAGACTTGACATCAGAATGGTGCAGGATATGCCTGCATGTACGTTTCTCATCAAATAACGTCATTCCAATCTGTGTCCATCCCGTTCCATTCCTTCACCATCTATCTTTCTCCAACCAGCTTAAGAGGTTTCGGGAATAAGACACTGTTACATATTCAAGCTTTTTCGGAAGTAAAACCCTGCCACCATGTTTGAAATCATCTTCATCATAATACCATAGCTTCTCCTACAAGACATCCTCCACAAGATCTTTAGCACGGACTACCTTTGATATTGATAAGAGAAAACTGGTAACTCAGAGAGGGAAAGCATATCAAAAGCTTCAAAGGTACCTTTTAAAATTTCCGCATCAGGAAACGTCACAATGTTTGAAGCTGTTGACATGATTTTTGCATTAGCTTCGTGATAAAGATAATTAAAGCCTGGCTGAGTTGATACTGAACTCGCGGAAAGGTAAGAGGAGAAAGTATCTCTCTGCTTTTAAAGTAATTGCTTCCTCCATATATTCCAATTAAGTATCCACTTTTACTTTCACCTGCTTCTTCAACCAGTGTAACCTAGGTTGATCCGTAAACACTGGATATGTCGGTGGATGCATGACTTCATGATCCGGAAAGTTTTATACCCATTCTCGATAGGTACGGGGCATATTAAGACACCTGTTTACATATTTCGTTTCGTACTGCTTTCTCTTTCGCATTTTCTTCCTTGTAATTTGCAGCTGGTAACTGGAATGTGTACCAAATTTCAAATAAAACGTTAGTATCTATAGCTAGGCTAGCTTCCAATTCTTTTACTCTATAAGCTTGAGAAAGTAGGTTTAACTTGTCCTCTGGAAATACCAGGTTAGTTTCTTTAAGGGCAAGTCGGAAGTTAGTAGAGTCGAGCTGGAAGATGATTTAGAATACTTGGAAGACCCAGGCCTTTGGCCCTAATGAGCAAATACCCTAAAAGGGTAAATGCCAGCCTTCAAGGTACCCGTTTTTACATGCAATTCACGAAGAGTAAGCAAGGGAAGGCGGCAACTAAGACAAACATGAGATTATTTGAAGAATGATTAACGCTCTTGCTGATACCATCTGATGGCTGATTGCTGAAAGCTATCATATTGAGGATGAACCTTTAAGAATAAATTGCATTTGCAAACTTGGAGAGCAAACTGTTTATTGCAATTAGGTGTTTAACTTACTTGAAATTTCTGCTGAGGAGTGAACGAGACGGATACACAAACTTGTGTAGCACCAAACTAATATCACAAGAGTCCAAGTAGATTTTCTTCGCGTTTTCCACCGCATTTTCCCTGAATTTTCACCTCTTCCTACCACAAGGAGAATCAAATAAACAGGAAAAGTAAAACCTGCTTAATATACCTGAAGGCTCATCTAATACACTAGAGAAAAGTTTGTCGCAAGTACTGTAATTCTTGATCGCTTCTAGCAAGATCAATCAAGAAGGAAAGTTGGGCAAGGATATTTTTGAGGCTCATTTCGCCCCGTCGGGAATTATTGGAGGATGTGACTTTCTCTTACAAACGATATGGAGGATGATGCCTCTTTGAGAGTGGATAGCGTACTAAGGGGATGGAGAAGAAGATTTTCCGATTTATCGAGTCGGAAGCAGGAACTCAGCTGGAAGACGGTCATTCCGGAGAGAGCAGATGCTCGTGTATCCCAGGAGTTTCCGCAATTTCTCTTCAGCTGCATCAATGCTCTCTATGAGAAGAGAAAGGAGAGAGAAAGTTAGACATCGTTTCCCCGGGTATTGCCAAAAGAAAGCGTCGAGCTTTACGGCCTTTCAATGGAGTATAGCTGAATTCCTATCACGCCCAATTAGGGTCTCTTACATAACCTTGAAAGTCCAATTCGATACCTATAATTTGGGGTCATAATTTGGTGCTGTAATGTACTTTGAATTTTAATTTTTAGAGCAATGTTTTATTTTTATGCGAAACGAATACTTTGGTATACAAAAGGTATGTTCTTGTAATAACTGCTAAACTTTTCAAACATCTACTTCAGTAATTATCTGTGGGCATCTTCTGTGGATTTGTCTGTACCATATGCAGGACGCAGGACTCACGGATTAATTAGCGATAGTTATTTCAGTATTCTGTACAGTATAGTGATATCTGTGGAATTTGGTACGTCTTTCTAGGGTGCGGCCACGACAAAGTGGTGGTAAAATATTAACTAAGCACGATATTAATTTTAGAGATTAACAGAACAAATGGTATTTCAACTACAGTAGGGGAATTGGCTAGTAATTTAAAATAATGCGTATTACTGTCACAGAGTAGTTGGTTGAATGAGATACTTTCTATTTTCTAGTAACCAACTTAAAAGTATGTGAGAAGCTAGTAGTCAAGCAGTTAGTACGGAATCTAAGATGAATTAAGTTTGAATATTCTAAGTTATCATCACATCAACGTAGCGCGTGTAACTCAGTATGTGTACAACACATATGAAAAAAAAATTGACTTGAGTTTATCATGTCTCCATTTTGCTTAACACCAATTAGAAAACTTACAATTAGTTTTTGTTTAAGATACGATGCATACTTTCTTATTGGGTACTTCAGTTTATAGCGGAGAAGCTGTTTTGAAGTATCAGCAAGTATATAATATTACGTATAGCTTATTAGTTATTCTAGTTCCTACAGTCATTCAAAACCTCCCTCGTACTAGGAACTAGGTACAATTGGTTATTAGAAATGATGCTTAGAATGCAATGCGAGTCTTATTGCGAAACTTGTTGTAAAATATAAAGATAAAAGTACTTGATGAAATCACAAAATATTAAAGGGGTAATAGACTGGATGGAAACAAAATCTAATTAACAAATCTGATTAACTGGTAATGTGATAATCCTTGATCAAAGCCGACTCTGTCACCGATTACTCATATAAGATCCACTTTGTAACACACGTTAACGAAAACTTATGACACAAAGCCATATTAATCGTTACATGGCAGATCAATTTTGTGTAATTACGGACAATCCGATGCCCCTCGATTGCCACCTGCTGACAGTTGACGGCAAAACCATTTTTCATAGTAGTAGTTCCAGGCTAAAAGTGACTTGATCAGCTCATTTACGTGAATTCTCGGTCTTTAGTTTGAAGTCTTGATTGAGCTTGACCTGAAGTAAATGGAAAATAGTAGTTAGCAAAATTTTCCACACTTGGGTTGACAATTTGACTCGTTTGGCTAGTATTCCCAGGAGTATCTAGCTGAGGATGTGATGACGAGAGAGGAATCGTAATGGGTAGGGAACCGTTGCACGAAGCCAACGTGGTGGGAGCAAGTGGAGGAGGCACAGATTCTGAATTCGAAACAGCTAAAATTCCTGGTGGTCGGAAATGACTGTTGTAGTAATGTGTAGGCGTGGGCGCGGGTCCTGCAGTCCAAGAGTTGAAAGATGAAGCGCTACTAATCACTGGTTGATTTAGATTCTGACTAAGGTATGAAGAAAAATAAGGAAGTGATCCAGGATTCATCATTCCGTTAACATTTGTCACAACACTATCCGAATTTACAGCAGTGCTACTATTCCTAGCTGTTTGAGGCCCCGACATTCCACTATTCCCACCTGTAATTAAGTGACCACCTCCTTGACTAACGCTGGAAGGATGGGTTGGAGGCACGATTCCACAAGTCAAATTATTTTGTAACACAGAAGCTAGCACAGCCATATCGTTAATGGATTTCATTTCCACGTTATCGAAAGGATTTGCCGTATCCGATTCAAAATCAGACAAGTTAAATTTGTTCATCTTTCCGAGAATAGCCGACCTTTCAGCTTGAGCTCCGGATATCGATATCGAAGAACCAGCTGGATTAGGTACGGAGGACGAAGGCTCGTTCTGGGTTGCGATTGCTGAAATAGCTTCATTACGGCGAATCGCAGTAGTGAAGTCCATTACTCGTTGCTGCTGATCATAGTTTTCAATTCGAACTACTTCTTGATGAGATTGCTGTTGTTGCTGTGGTACATGCGATACAGTGCAACCAACGGAGTCTTCGCCATAATACGACGGGGGCGACGATACGCTGCTCACTCCAGATTGCGGTTGTACACCTTCAGCAGTGGGTGAAACATCAATTGTTTCAGGCGATGAAATCCTACTAGGGTCAGTCACAGATACGTTGCCTTCTGAAGGACTATAAATCCCGGTTGGCCCTCGATGCTGCTGTTGCTTAGCTAATTCTTCCTCATATTCTCGGACTAGAGCTGCCGCCTTTTCAGCTGCTGCTTCCGCATCAGCTTGCGCTTTTACTTTTAATCGTTCTTGAACTTGCAGAAATCTTTGTCGGGTTTCTTCTTTTTCTCTCGCATAGTTTTCAAACTCAGAAAGCACTTGCCGTTCCAAATTAAAATCATACTGTAATAACAAAACATCGAATCTAGTAAACACTCTCAGTCCCAACTATATCAATGATTTCAATTCCTGTCATCAACATTCAATTTCTACGAACTACTACACCAATTCTGATTACTCATGACGACAAAGAGAAGTTAGCGATATTTTATAAAATGTATATAAATTCAAGAAAGAAGGTTGCAAAGAATGGATACAAATAAATTTAAATGACTCACATTCTCCTGAAGCGCATCCAATGGAATGTGACATTCAACCTCCTTATATCTTGACTTAGGAACAGGGTAATATTTTTTGCTTAGAACAAGTGGCACTCCATCCACGTATGAGTCCCGTTGGGACATGACATGGACCTAAAGGACCCAGGCTCTTCCAACAAGCTATGCAAAATCTTAACTCCTTCGTATTCAAGACCATTTATATATTTCCTTTCTTGTCAGTCAGCGGGTTAAACAATCAACCTGCAAAATACAAAATTCAAGTCAATAACCGCACTTCAAGAACAAGCCTTGCGGGCCTTTAAATTAACATACACACTTCGAATATGATCCGAGTTCACATAAGTGACGCAATTTAAATCAATTTACAGTTTATACATAATCTTCGAAAACGTCTGCTCACCGCATATATCCTGTAATCTTATGATTACGACTACAGTTCTTTCAATCCCTGATTCCCAGCAGTTGACTTTACTACAATTATCAGTCGCTTATCTGCAAGTAAATTGTGCAATTTATTTAGTTTAGTAAACCTTACTCAGGAAATGACAAAGGAGGGATAGAACAAGGAAATCCTCTAGGTAGAAATTAATATTGAATGAAAATTAAAATTAAAACTGTACAAAACCCTTCCTTCATACTTACCTTCAACCTTGACGTACAGATCAGACGAATATAATTTATTTATTTACCATCAATTGCTTCATACTTTCTTTACTACGATCATGCTTGCTCTTGTAGAGTAGTTCACATTGAGCAGTATACAATATAATTTAAATAGAATTCCAGACTTGCGTCGAACGTGAAAGTAACTAAATTATCATTAACAGTTTTACAGCTATAATCTGACTCAACAACTTCCTCACCTCCTCTCGAAAGAGTTCCACAGAATTCTAATGGAAAACTGAACTACGTATACATAAATTCAACATGTGATTTCCTTTACTCTGCCATTCGACCATTTTGTACTACCTCTAAAATCGTACCCTTTTCACGCAGTGCTGCGCTTACCAATATGGTCAGACCAATACGAAAATCAACAACACCAAGTATGACAATTTTGAATGAGCTCGTCCTGCTGTATATTTGGATTCCTACCGTACCATTACAAAACGGTCAATTTACGGGATGGCTGTCAGATGCGAAGCTTGTCGCTCACTGCTTGTGGAAGTCCAAATGAATCAATGAGTTTTAACATGCTTCACATCAAACCCATTCACTAATATATAATTAATCAGGATGGCACATGAGATTGCGATAACTGGCTTCTCAAATTATTCCACTCGAGTTTTTAAGGATCTTAATATAACTAATATCTAAGATCTTTAAAATGTTAATATTTTCAAACCACTTCATGTTGGCCTCTAATAAAGCAAAGTTATATATGTCGTTAGGTTCATCCTGTAGTGCTGCGATCAGAACAATATGTGTTCAATCTGGGCTTCCATATGACTATGCTTGAACTTTACCGCCGACTCTCAAAAGTGGTTATAAAACTCGATGGTTTCCACTGTCCTCAAAAACTAACATAATTATGTTCTAAAATGTAGCTCGCGCCGCTTTTTCTTTTCACATCGGTTAAAATTAATTCATCTAAAGCATAAACGTTCATAGCATACTTTGTATTTAACATGAAATGTCATTTTCATTAAACTAATAATTGGCCATTATTAGCACCACAGCATCCTTACCTTATTGATGCCTCAACATATGTACGTGAGACATGAAGTAATGGATGATGGATGTATATGCACATATGCTTTGATGTAAAATGCATTGATGCAGCTATATATGGACAGTTGAATTCGTATGCATCACTTCAGCCGTATATTGCTGGTAAAGAACTTTTAGGTACGAGAGAGGAGTATCCTTGATCCTAGTACTCTGGTGGGATTTGACAAAGTAAATAACTCCTTCGGATGATTTTTAATCATTTCTAAAAAGCTGTACGGGGAAACGGTAAGAAATTTGTAATTAATATTTTATGCTGTTGTTATTTGTAGCTTTGCAATTCGGATGAATTACAATTTTATTGAATTCGAATACAGTGTTGTACTTATTTTTGTTTGCGGTACACCACCTCCAAGAACCAACACAAAGGATGAACATCTTTGATGCAACTGGCAGCGACAACTAATAACTGAACTCATCTTGACTTGCTCTTCGCCACGAAGTCACGAAGGTAGAGGAAATGGTTTGAATGAAATTAGCTCTAACGCGACTCTATGCTCGTGGGAAGCGTTTGATAATTATTAAGTGGTAAAATAGTATCTAGTACACGCATAGTTTCTTGAGGGTAGAAATGATAAAGAACGAAGCCGCAATACAGTTACAATTTCCACCAATAGGGAAGCATAGAATCTAGTTCTTCGTGATACTGACATATTCACACATGAAGTTGATGATGAGTTAGAAACAAAATTTGCATTATAAACATTCGAGTACCGAGAAACCACAGGGAATAGCTAAACCAACAACATTCTTTCAAGAAAGTAAGTATAAAATATATGCTGACTACTATCCATGTTTATTTTAACATGTTTAGCCCATGTTATTATCAGACCGCTTGCTTTACTCTTCGATTATAAATGATAGAGGTACTTAATATAAACTGTAGGAAATAAACTGATAGCGATTGAGGATACAGCTATATCTGTGACTTTTAGCTGCAGCATTTGTATGATGGCACACGCATATTCCAACGCCGAACTGAGCGGCATAAGTCCATTCATCTTTAAAAGTGCAATATCGTAGTAAACTAGGCATTAGATTTGAGAAAAAATGATTCGCGTAGTAGGATAGTGCACTGTAGCACTTACAAATGTGAATTTTATCGGTTCATATATTCATGTTACAACACAAGTGAATTCTCATATTGATTCCGTTTTCACCGATTTAATAATGTCAAATCCTGAATTTCCAGATAATTCAGAATTCGGCAGGGTTCAAAGATCCCTTCAAGTGCCGATTCAAAATTTTCAGCGGAGCACTTCAAACTTTTGTTTCTCACCGACCTTCCGACATCCGATTTTAGGACCACAGCTACCATCGTCACGCTGGTATCAGAATCCTGTGCCAGGAATACCCGGATTTGACAACAGTTATTCTGGGAACTCGGAACAACTGATCAGGCATTTCCCGTTTGGTCCACCATCAGGTCAACTTTTAGGACCAGTATCCAGCCCAATAATGGCTCTTCCCACTAATTACCGGCATACGCAGTCCATGTCGTCTCGTAAGTTTTAATCATGAGCATCCATTATGTTTGCGTATCTAAAAGGTTTAAATCAATGGTTTCTGCAGAATATTACAGCCAAGCACGTACCGCACCGATAATGTAGCTTTATTCTGTACGCATTGACCGAATATAGTCAACAGGGCTTTTAATCAGTATCACCGATACAATCTGAATAATACTTTAGCGGGTATTCTTAATGTGAAAGAGTATTTTTAGCAATATTGCAGGGCATAGCTGTAAAATAGTTCGACTGCTTAGGAATTAGCCAACTATGAAGAATGTGTATGCAAGTCGAATCTAAATGACTAAAGTTATATAGTTAGTGTAGTAGCAAATCCATTTGTCTCAAGGAGCATCTTTTTATTCAGTTTCCTATTAGTTTTTGGATTTGATTGAATTGTAGATGGAATATCCTCTCATAATATGACGTCATCCAACATTCTCAAAGGTAAACTTTACCTGATTTGTTTCTGTTGTAGTGTAGTTAGCGCATGCAGTTATTGTTTCTCTCTGCCCTGTATCATCCAATTTTTTCTAGTTATTTTCTTTACCCATTATCTTTTTTCTTACTACTACTACTGCCAGCTTGGTACTTTCGGTTTCACTTCACATCGTATTCCAGACAATTATCTTGAGACTTTCCTCATATTGCAATTTTCATTCGAGCAATAAATTGGCTACTGCTGGATTTCGAGTTTCTCTTTAAATGGATTATGACTAGCCGTAGTCTTCATATGTACTGTTATCGATATAAACAAGCAGTTAGGGTATGTTGTAATTAGTTCTGGTCTCAGCTTACAGGTTTAAAGTAACTGTTTTGCTTGGAATTGGACTGTTTTTGATTAACGAGGATTTGTAAATCGGTATTGTGGATCTAGGTAAAAATTACATGTAATCTTTAAGCATGGGTTTTCGATGGAGTAAGCGGAATGGTATTCGGTGTGCGAGTTTGAAGTAGTTCAAGTCAGCGTAAGAGTTTTATGGGTGCAGGCAGTATGCATTGCAAACTGAATGAAAGGGACTTTGGGGGTTTGAAGATTGCCTAATGAATGTGTTGGCAATTACCAGCGTCGTAATTATGAGAATATTAAATGTTTTTGTGTGACAGAACGACTGCGTGCCTCCGGGTCAAGTGGATCCAGCTCTAAGGATTCTAACGTCAGTCCATTTGTTCAAACACCAAGCAGCCATCCGGCGTTTAGTCCACAGAAACTTGGAACCAAAAGTTTTGCGGTAAGACACCCGGTCTTTGAACATCTTATTTAAGGAAGTAAATTTGAGTTAAACAATCCTCATTTTCCACTCGAAATGGTTAAGATTGCCCATTTCTAGCTTTTAGGTGAGGAAAAATTAAAATTGATTTTCAACTGAGTTTGGCATTGGTAGTTTCATCCTTTGGCAATCGCTTTGTACTAAGTTACGAAAATCGAACATTCTTGAGCTACTATTCATTCGTAAATACACGTCTAGTTACATATATTCTGGAATGCAACTTTATGATTCTTGGGAAATTATTGTAGGATGGGAAGCTTCCGAAACCGCCGAAAGCTCCGGAAAAACCATTAATGCCGTATATGAGGTACAGCCGAAGAGTATGGGATAGAGTGAAATCGGAAAACCCGGACTTAAAATTGTGGGAAATCGGAAAAATAATCGGCCAAATGTGGAGGGATCTTCCTGAAGTAGACAAACAAGAATACATCGGCGAGTACGAAGCTGATAAGGTCGGTCACCCTATTTAATAATAACCATCACTTAAATTCATACCAAAAAACCATTACTGAAAAAGAACCAAAAATTGAAAAATACGCTGCGCGAGGTAAGCTTGTTGAGATCATGACGTCACTTTAAACTCGTCTCTTCTGAGTGCTTATATAAAGTACGTTATTTCCACGAATGAAAGCGTCTCCATATTTGTTTTTCAAAGCTCCGTTTACGTATTCCTCTGTTTGCTCCAGCGCAATGTTCATGTATCCGTCCAGGCTGACGAGAACACCTGACGATCATAATATTTATGTCAAACGCTGTACAAAACCCCTAATTATGGGTAACACGTTATTGCAAACTAATCTATAATTGTAGCAACGGCATCAACTTACCTCGGTAATCAATACCGTTGTTCAGTTTGACGACTACCGGACGACCTTTAATAGACTCCAAATACTCTTGTAGCTTCTCTTTACGATTCATCTTGCCTGCAATACAGAAAACATGAAGAAAATACGCTATGTTTATTTCGCAGTATTTTCACGACACAATTTAATAATCATGCGGTTTAAATTTATCTTGACGTGCGAAATTACCGGTATGAAACAGAAGTAACAACAGCTCAACTCAATAGACGCACGTTGCAGGACTTATCAACTTGGAGCAATCCCAATACTTAATACCAAGAAATTAAGGCATTAATTGAATAGCACGTGATTACTTTTTAAGCGCTTAATGGTTTTGTAGTTGTTATTTGCGGTTAGTTTTAGTCAAGAGAAACGCTTTTCTTCATGAAGGGATAGCTTCTCCGCACAGAGCACGACATGCAGTTAGATGCATATCCATAGCTTCTAAAATATATATAGAATGGCTCGAAATTGTTCACAGTTTGCCGGCAACTGTGGTAGTCCCTCATGTCAACGTAGAGGTGGCGCTGGCAGGCATTGTATAAATTGTGTGGTGGTATGGATGCTTTTGATACCATTATTTCGAGAGTGAGTATTAAGAAACGTTGAAAAACAAAATTTGCCTTCAATATTTGCAATAGCAGCGGGTTTTTATGTTTTTTAACTGTTATTAAAGATTCCAGACACATAATAGTGAGTGTGGGTATGCTTTACGCTTGCAGATCGAATATGAACGGGCACTGAAAATCTTTCATAATTCTCCCCAATACCAGTCGTACATCGCAGCAAAGACGAGAGGTAAATGATGAGAGAGTTTGTCTAATTATCACTTAATAATCAAAATTTTGACCTACGATGCTTATATTTTAGCGCAACAAGATCTGAGTGAGATGAGCAATGAGAGACCAGTTTCTAGTAAGGCTGCGGCGGCTGCTGAGCGAAGGATTGAAATTCAACCTGCGGAGGATGAAGATGGTAACTTTGGCGATAAGTATTACTATTTCTATGTACTCATCTGTATTTGTAAAATTTTAAGTTTATTTTATAGTTTTTTATGTTATTTTAGACATCGATGATGGATTTACGGAAAAGCATAAGGCACACTCACGTTATCTACGTAATCATCGTCTTATAAACGAAGTTTTTTCCGACTTGATGGTCCCTGATATTCGTTCTGTAGTAACTACGGCTAGAATGCAGGTTCTGAAAAGACAAGTGCAGTCGCTTACCATGCATCAAGTAAACAATATGTTTTATAAATTTTAATATGCGTAATATGTACTTATGACGCGATCAATCATGACATTGTATGTACATGGGGTTGTTAGAAAAAATTGGAAACGGAACTGCAACAAATAGAAGAAAAATTTGACTCCAAAAAACGGAAATTCGTGGAGTCGAGTGAAACGTTTACAGAAGAGCTGAATAAGCACTGCAAAAGAGCAGTTGATGACGACACTTTCCAGAAACTTATTGAGAAACAATACGAGCTACTGAAGAAAGATTTCGAAGAGCGGGCCAAGAACGCAGCAGCAGCGGCGGCTGCTGCAGCTGCTGCACAAGCTGCTGCTGCCGCCGCCGCAGAAGCAGCAAGAGAAGCTAGTATGTATATTAATTCAGTTTTTGGTCTATGCGATGACCAGGTTAAAGAGTTTTTTGTATCCTTATGATCTTTCTGTCTTCTAAAAAAAGGTGACCAAGAAGGATCTGGCGATTCTTCTGATCTCAAGAATGCGTCTGCTGAAGCCGGTGCCACCGCAGATAACAAGGACGTCTCAAGCGTCCAACCGGCCATAGCTGATGAAGAAAAAATGGATACCACAGAACCTGCGGCTCCAATGCCTGCCGCAGTGGAGGAGTCAAAGATAGAAGCTTCCGAAGATTTTGCCCCTGGTCCTGGTCCCAATGCAGAAGCGGTTGTTTCTCATCTAGAAGAAATGCAAAATTCTGTCAAGGATGACACTACGGAAACTACACTTCAAAATATGGAACCACAAACGGAGCCCACAGTAACTCAAGAGATGTTCCCTCCTACTGCTGCAAATATACAAGATGAAGCGGAAAATACTGGAATGGACGAAGATGAACCTATGCAAATCGATGAATCACAGGCGGAAGTCCCTTCTTCAGATGACCTATCAGATGTTAAAACAGCCGAAGTGATGCCGGCGGAATTCGGGACTCCTTTTGCTCCAAAAGCTACTCCAGCGGAAAGTTCCACAGCTAATGCGGAACACCAAGACCAATTGGCATTTACACAAGAACATCCACCGGCCATATCTGAAGAACAGCCAAATGCAGATTCTATTCCAGAATTGGCCGCAGTACTCGAAGGTGAAGAAATGCCACGTTCAGAAACAGTACTACAGTATGAAACGCCTGCGGAACCCCAGCTAACTTTTGTGGATTCAACAACACTAACTTCTGGGTCAGAAGTATCAAGTTTACAGGTTTCAGAAGCACAAACAGAAGTCCCCGCAACCACTCCGGAAGATTCCATGCCAGCAGTGGAGGAACCACAAATACAGGAAGAGGTTTTTGCTCCTGCTGTTGAAATAGAACCCGAAGCACCGGCAGACCCACCTCCACCAGTCTTGGAGGACGCCAACATTGCAGATTTACATGAACTTCCCGATGTCCCCGAAGCAGAGAACCAGGTTCATTCTGAACCAATTGGCGAAGCTCCATTGGCGGAACCTGTGCCCACCGATAGTACAGTTGAGGAGCCTGCATCTATGCCTGTTCTGGTAGGATTGTTTACTTTGATTTAGGAAGGATTTTGAAGGAATTTAATCCACCTACTGCATGGGTGTCTCTGCATTTCAGGAACTCTCAAATGCGGATGAAGTAGCTGTGCAGCAGGAACAAACAGATTTACCAACTCCAGTGGCCGAGGCCGAAGTCGAATCTACGGACACCCTTCTCGCGATTTCTGAATCAGTTCAAGTTGAATCTCTTCCACCGTTAGTCGAAACTGCCGAGACTGACGACCAGCCAAAGTCCGAAACCACAACGGAAGAAGCAGCACTCGTTACCGAGGATGTCCAACATTCTGTCGAACCTATCGAGCAAGCCTCCGCTGTGTCAGAAGTTCAAGATGGAGTTAAATCTGCAGATTCTAGCGCACCGGTCGAACCAGTAGCTGAACCTCCGGAATAACTGAATCGTCAAAACTGCACATTTTTTTTTAATTTTCTGTTAGAGTATCCTATTGAAGTTTACTCCACAACTTGAATTTTATGGTATTGTATAGACTCTATACAATAGAGTTATCTATTATTTTAACCTTGTATGTGTACGGTGAACTTTTTCAGTGTATATGATAAATCCTATGGTGTATGGCGATTGACTTATTTAAAATAAAGTAACATAGCTTTTTTTGAATTAAAATAGTAGGTTGTCATTTTACATTCAAAACCGTAATGGTTCCAGTGAAAATAGTATCCTTAAGGTTGTAAGTGTAACTTGTTACCACTAGAACCAAACATCCGGGATATTAATATTCCTTCTACTACGTTGGGACAAACTTACAAAAAACTTACACATTATATTATTTAGTGCCATCAAACTTTATGAAAAATACTGACGCTGCTGGGCTACGCGTTCGTCCCTAGCTAACTATAAGGCATGGCTGTGGGATGCTATTGGAAGACTAGCAGCAATGTTAGGTGAGCATTCTTCGCTTCGGTGGTCCGGCTTGGAAGATCTCTTGTATCAGGAGAAAGCCTTGATCCGTAAATAAAGATTAAAATAAAATAAAATAAAATAAAATAAAATAAAAAACCCCATGTTGTAGAAGACTCATAGACTTCCTTTACTCAACAACATTTTTAAATAAAGAGCGCGTTTTAGTGCTTCTTAATATATCGCGCGTTTTATCGCGTACTATATATACCGCCGCGTGTTGCGTCACTTTATAGCGTGGCGTGAAAGATTTTTAATTTCGACAGACGTTTGCAATTTTACTTATCAGTTAATTCATATTGTATATATGGTATCTTAATTTTCAGCATTTGATTGAATTAGCCAGTTTTTGAAGGTATCCAACAGAGCAAGAGATATTGTCTACTACATATTAATATTACATAAATAACACTGACCTGAGCAAAAGGGTACCCAACTTTAATCAGTGAGGTGCTAACAGCGGGTAGAGGCATAACATTAACCTCCGTCAAAAAAACTTAACTTCAGCTATAGCTAGAAACCTAACCGAGTTCCGGCTCGACTGAGGCGAGGGACGAGGAGGCTAGGTCAGGCTGGCCGAAGTTAAGATTTTTGACCACCTCAAAAACCTTTCCCCATTGAATTCCAGCTGTGCACCTTGGCTGAAGTCCAGTATCTATTTTTATGATTTATGGTTATAGGCTTGCTGTTTATCAAATCGGAAACTGCAAAATGGTAACTTACGCAGATAGCAAAAAAGCAGTACCGGCTGAATCCAACCGTTCTCGTTTAGAAATCAACTTCCGTAGATTACTTACGAGAACAGAAACGATGGCACTAGAAGTGAAACAGAGTGGAAACGAAAACTGGAGATTGGAAAAAGTAAGGACGATTGTCATGTGGCACATATCGTGTTCTCAATTACGGTCACATTTTTTTCGAAATTTGAAAACTAACCTTGTGCTGAATAGCTGTATTTCAATGTATTTGCATATTTCAGTTTATTGAAGCACTGGACGAAATGTTAAAAGAACTTCGAGTCGGACCAAAGTAAGCGCACACTACGATATATTATGCTTTTATCACATATTTAATACAGGTTGAACTAACATTGCTTTCTGGATTTCAGTGAACCTGGAAAGGAAACCCTGAACGAGTACACCAAAAGGGTTGAATTTTTGAGCGATGTCCTTGCAACCACCAAACTTGTATGGAAAAAGTTATTAATTTTATAATCATGCTCTAGTAGTGGTCCAGATTTCCTGTATTTGCTATAGTACATAAATGTAAATTTCATAACAGGATACAGTAGAAGAAAAAGCCGCTGCTTCACAGCTCATACATTTAGGTGTTAGTGATTCCTCCTCCCTCGATTCTTCAAGGCCTATGGAAATCAAGCATCGACACCGAAATAAATACGCAGAAGACCTCCGGAACGAACTATTGGGAAATAGCAGGAGTGGCGATGAAACAGATAAAGCTGAAGTCCAAGACAAAGATCTAGAACAAGTACTGCGATACCAACAACGAATGCAAGAAAAGATAGCAGATCACATGCTAGATTTGACCAGAAATTTAAAGGAACAAGCTGCAATGGCTGGTGAAATAGTGCGGAAGGACACTGAGGTGAGAATTTCAACGGTAATATAATCATGTGCTTCCCTTTAGTTCAAGCAAAAGCTTAACGTGTTTTCTTATGGGTCCGATTAAAGGTTCTTGGTAAATCTGTCACTCAAGTAGATGTAAATCGTGATAAATTGCAATCGGAATCTGAAAATCTGCAAGTTTTCCTTAGGCCAACTTGTAAATGCTGGATTTGGTTTATGTTAGTTCTTGTATGCTGCACTTTTGTCGGTACGTCTCTTCTCAACATATTCAGAATCGTTTCCTGTAGTACCAGTAGTGCATAATGTTTCTGAGCATGTAATTGACTAAAATTTTATAAATTGCAGGAACGATCTTGTTCATTCGCCTGTTTCCGAAACGGCGTGTACTTCCGGAAGTACCTATGAGTACCACAGAAGCTCCATATCCCCGAGACGAAGTTTAGGTTCAAGCTTAATTTAACTTTCGGTGCTAATTTAAACGGTGTATAGATTTAATTGTTTTTACGCTCACGATTATTTCAAATTATCAATATTCGATTCAATATATCAATCAGTAATGGAGGTATGTCTACTAATCTGCTGATCTTCATTGAAACAGAAAAGTACTCAAAATTCTGGCGGCTATGTTCCGCTACATACATCCTATTTATTCTGTTAATTTAATTCTACATTTTGTTGATGAGATGAGCCAATGCGAAGCTCATGACAAAATGACTTAAATAATTATTTCGACTCATCAATCAATAGATTTCGTATAGATCGGTTTCGCTTGTTTCTTCAGTCGCTCCTGGACAATCCCCTGTTCCTTGCCCAGCCTTTTTGCTTTTGCCTTCGGGGGCACATTCACAGGCCTTGGGTAGGGTATCCTGTAGTGCAGAGCTGTAGGGTAAGATACAACATTGAAGTGTTAAAAGTTATTCCATAAGGATACTTCGTGGCTTCTGGTATCGGATATGACCATACGCAGTTAAGTATATACTTCTGGATTAGACAAACGGAGCCCAACCTATTTCTAATCTAGCCTCGGCTTCACGAATTTTGTCAGTAATTTGTGCAGAGTCCTTCAAATCCTTGTTTCGCTTAAACAAACTCCTAGCTTCATCAAAGATATAACTTTTTTCCGAGGAAGTTGCGATCGGATCTCCGGTTTTTGATTGCCAGGTTCGTGCCACCCCAAGGATTCTTTTGTATAGGTGAAGAACTTGTTGGCGTTGAGCCATCATGATTCCAAATGAGAAATCATAAAAACACAATTCAGAAGGGTTTATAGAATTCAGACTATGTAAATGGACACTTTCTCTAAAAACCTATATAAGGTTCGGCCGGGTCACTTAGATTTAATTACGCGCACGTGTTTGCGAATTTTTACGGATTCAAAATATTCAGCTACTGATACTGAACAGGCACGCAGCAAATGAAATAGCCTGTGAATGAATGATATAAGGAATTTGCATCTACTTCAGCTACTCTTCCTTGTAATATGCACAGTTCATGTGAAAAACTAGATAGCCGACAGCCGACAAAATCGGATGGGCGTTGATTGGCCCCGAATAAATACCCCTAATAATAATAATTAGAAAACCCTTTGGATCAAATTATGAGGCTCATAAGCTCAAAGCGTAAAGGGAGCTGGCGAAGTTTTCAAATTCCATCACGTACATCCTTCAATAAGGCTGCTGCTACAACGTTACGTTTAGACAGCAAAATGAATGGCCATCAGGAAGAATATAATATTTTCATTTTCATAGCCTCAAGGAAAATCTGACGTGGTTTGAATGTTATAAACTGTGTTAATTAAGTAAACATTTTAAGAGTGCAGATTTTTTTAAATTAAACTATTATAATAGATTGACCACTGATGTTTATTCTTCAATTCAACGGAATTTAAAGTCGCCCATTGTGGATCACATACTGGACAGCGATGAGAACGTAAAATCAAGTCCAGAAGATACATAAATGGACACAATCTTCAGTCATAACATTCCCGACAAACTGAGGATAGAGCCACTCTACCCAATGGTAATTCATGAGGGCGATATGGAGGTAACCATCCATAAAATCACCAATGATTAAAGTTTACAATCTGATTTTGAATACTTATTTTCTACATACTTTAAAAAACATTGGCTTCATTTTCATTTCACAATCCATGCGTTTTTTCTTACACGGTTTTCAGTAGCCTCCACCTTCATTTAAGAGGCTACGACGCCTTTGAATTCCATCGTTTTAAAACTGAGGAACCGACTGCAAATGGTGGAAGTAACGTGCAACCTCTCTCTATCTCCGCGCTTGAGCTAAGCACTTCCTTCATGTGGATATTCAGTCAGGATCCCACTCAGCCGCGGACGACACATGATTTACATTCCGACCGTTCAATGAAGTGTACACTAGAATTAAGCGGTCCAATGTAAACTTCTGTGATAACTTTCGCTTCTCTCGGCTTAACGGTATAGAAAGAACAAAGAAGCGCATTTCACATGTTTAGTCTTTTCGAAAACTTGAAAAGACCAAAAATGAAACCTTGAAATGAATTCAAACGAAAATATTCTAGGATTTGATTCTGAATGTGTCTAGTTCAGTTTATTCAAAGATGGTTCTTTAACTGTCACATTTTTCTACTTCAGACTTTTGCTGATTATATACTAAATCAATAATTGTGAATGTACATTTAAATTACTTTCTATAATTAACATCATTTACGATCACATATTGTGGGTACAGACGATGGTGTTCATCGTCTATACCCACGTTCAGTAGATTCGACGAAGCTTTTATTCATGAAAAAATCCAAATTTGAACACTAAAATCCTGTTGGCTTATCATATCCTTTAGCTCCTCATCTTAATATAAGTACTATACGGGAGTTACTGTTCTTCTTCTATAAGCACTTTGTTCCTTTAGTTTGCAACCGTCCGTTGCAACCGTCCGTTTAGTTTGAACTTTTGAACTCTAAGAGCATATCAAGCTAGTAGAGTTTTTTAAAATGACTTGTCCACAAGAACTTTACTCAAAGTGTTCCAGTGTAATACCTTTTGTGAACACGTTTTTGGCCTTAATGAATTTGAAACTTTAGATTTATTAGACTTATTGTAATTGTGTTTTTACAATCGAAGTTCTCCCAGATGATTCCAGATTTTACTCGATTAAGACAAGATCAATTTGCTTCAATAAGTTTGGACAATTCAGCTGCTAGTATAATAATTCTGCCGCTTCATTTAGCGATTCCAAATCAACAACCTTGCTACTATTTATAGCTCTGTGCGCTTTGAGTCATTCATTTTAATGTACTCTTTCTTCTGCTAATCTGTGTACCAGTCTATCCAATTTTCATGTATTCATAATAATAAATTTTATGTTAGATGTTTCCCAGAGAAATCTTACTTGAAACGATTCAGGTTACTGAGGTTGGTCTAGTGAAAATTCCTGATGAGAGTGCGATATCTGCATTTGCACATTCACGAAGGTGAGACTCAATTGGCTGGTGCGTCGAAATCCGTAAGAATATTATAATATGTTTTACAAAACCTGGATTTGATCAAACTTACCTCCGATCTTACGCTACGTCACTTTCCCGCAGGCCTGCATCTCCTCTCTCTACCGCTGTGTCTCTTGCGTGCATGCTGATCAAAACTAGAATTTATTGAAGATATCACAACGTCAAGCGGCTTTCTCCGTTTGAAAGCCAATCTCTTTTTCTCTGATACTCACTAACTTTTATTTCCTTAACGTGTAGACATTCAATGCTGTTGCGTTTTCAACCTTGGGTCTTGACCTATGCCTGACTCCACGTAAATATACTAAGAGTCTGCGAAATCGACCAGTGGATTTACTCGGCCATTAGAGGCCATCGAGGTCAATTGATTGTGTCAGTGAATAGCTGAGAGAATTGCGTAAACGCACCCTCTCTTAGATTTGTAATTTGCCCCTTGGGTCTTCACCCTTTGGTTGGCGGTTACTCTTTGTCTAATTAATGATGTGTTAAGGTTTATAGTTGATGGCTTGCAATGGAGGTAGTGGAGTATTAATACACAGGTCCATGTTTTACTTCTGAAGGCAATTACTGTTATTCAACGCTTTAATTATGGTGACTATTTGTATGAACTATAAAGCGAGCGTATTAACAGCGTTAATACGCGTTAACGTTTTATTGTGTTAACGAGCGTATTAACACAATACTTTTTTGCACGGAAATCGCAGTTCTTTTAAAAAACTTCACATGTTGGGTCCCTTTACAAAAAGAGCAAAAATCTTGCCAGTCTTCATACAATTGTTCCTGGTACAATTATTTTAAAACCAACGTTCCGCATTTCAAGTAATATTCTGCTGCATCTTAATTTTTGATCAGATTGACGGCTAGATTCCCAGCTAATGACACACGTGCCAATTAACGATCTTCGAAAAGTTATAACATTCTACTACAATTAGTACTCGATTAACTTTTTGTTTGCATCCGGTCACGTGCCGGATGCCACGTGAACCTTGTTCACCCCTGTAGGCCTCCTCCATATGATCTCCTCCACCACCTGCTCCGTCTACACCTCCACCCACAATTTCACAGAAGCTTGTACAACTCGATCGGTTTGAGAAAGCAGTGACTTGTCTTGATAGTCACAACTTATTCTACAAGAATTATTTGCAGTGAAACTTTTAGCAATGCCAGTGTACATTCCAGAAGTTAGGTACAATTGAAAGGAAAAAGCTGTTCTTCAGGCACCTGACGATTTGCTGCTCGACATTATCAACGTCCCTCATTAAAACACTCTGGAAAACAACCGGGATTTACCTCAATACAGGGAATCTGATCGAATCAGTGACTATTACGGCTTCAATCTAGTGTGCGACTAATTCAGCATACGTATTGGTAGAATAAATAGCCAAGCGCCTGCGTTAAAACTGAAACTTAGTGCAGGTCTTAGTACAAGACAGGCAGACAACGAGTTTATGAGACCAATTAGTGATTTGTTTGCCAGAAAAGAGCATATGAAGAAGCGAATTCGGTTCATATATGCGGTAATGGTGATTGTAAGCTAAACAAGAAGAAAAAAGTTTCGATTACCCTTAGAGAAACTTCCAGAGAAAAATCCATTTAGCAACAGGCCATTAATTACAGCATCAATTAACATAATACTAATCGGTTAATCAACAAAATATTATGTTTAGAATTTACGGAAAGAGATACGAATCCAAACTTTCACATCACCATTGAAATTTTAAGCTCCACTCATCGGGCATTACATCGCCTCTATTTTTGGCTGTCTGTGATCATTTGGTCAAATCCAGTCATTTTGCAGCGTGACATTTGGAATAAAAGAGTTTCCGTTAAAAAACTGCCCTATCGGATAACTTCTAGTTTTGATCCGATACCAAGTCATCCGATAGCGCCCGCGAATCTCTTGGGTAACTTGCAGCTACTCTCGGCTCGCGCTGAGTGTTGACGTCCTATCGGCCAACTTGCCGTTTCGGTCCGAATCGGATGACTTGAATTCACTATGGGGTGGATAACTTGCAGAAAATATCCGATATTATCATCTAACTTGGACAAAGAATCGTCGGATTTCGGATTACTTGTAGATTCCAGAATGTTGGGACAACTCTGCGCGAAAGATAGCCTCCTCCATACAGTAATATCCAAGGTTCTATCCAAGTCAAGCAAAATATGTAAAACGGCGAGAAAAACAGCTGATTAGTGTTGACGTTCAGTTACAAATATTAACAGGCATGACAGATTCTCACAATTGCAGTTTTCAGCAACCATAAACAGATGCGAACTCGCATTGATTCATCAGTATTGTAATAGTTGGGTTCTATGCACGGAATAATTGCAGCGCGTTTGTGTGAAGTATCTACCAGGAGACCGGTTGTTAGGATTTAAATGTAATGTTTTAGCAGTTGAAGAAAGTGGAAACTAGTGTTTGGATAAAAATTGGAAAATCAGCAATGGGTACAATAATTTGAAATATTTTTAAGCGTTTATTGATTGAACTCTTATTAAAATTTGCTGAACTCACCCTATAAACTTTTGCAGCTTTGGATTCTACAGCGTTTTGGGTCCTGGTAACAGCTGTATCCTTTTTGAAATTGCTTTTGCTTCAGTCGTAGTAAGTAATTCTTTATTGGTTGGAGTCGGGCAAAGGGCAAAGGGGGATCAGGTTACACGGGAATTAGTCTGCGTTTAACTAGGTAAGGTTCGGGAGGTGGGTTAGGCCAAAAGCTCTCGCCCATGTAACCGCAGCTTTTAGCTGATCCCCCTTTGCCCGACACCGGACAGTGTATTTAGCTAATTACGAATCAATTTTAATCAAAAGTTTAACTTTAGAAATGACATCTACACACTTGGTTTCAAAGATATTTTAATCATAATATTATTGTTGTACGTTTTCAGCAGATCAACAGATTTTGAGGTACATCGGAACTGGCTTGCGATTACCCATTCGCTGCCGATTCACAAATGGTACTATGAAAATACATCGGAATGGACACTGGATTATCCTGTAAGAAAGTCCGCAATTTTACACTAAAGTTGCATAAAATGTGATGAATATATGCATAATTTTTATTATTTTTGTTTTGCTGTTTTCAGCCTTTATTCGCTTGGTTCGAATGGATTCTTTCCCAAGGAGCTGTTTTTATAGACAAGGATATGCTGGTTGTATCAAATTTAAATCATGAGACCATGGGTACTATATTCTTTCAAAAAGGATCTGTTGTTCTTGTCGACTTGGTATTAGCGTTCTCAGTATCCAGGTATGATCACCGATTTTTTAATGCACGTTTACTATATTTTTTACTTCTACGCCAGTAAAGGTTGTCAGGACTGAATCGTAAATTTTTTCCTATTTCAGATTGGTACCGTCCGTGACATCAGTATGGACAAATTACAAGAATGACGAGACGAGAATGATGTTTTTCGTTCTGATATTTTTCAATGGAACTCTATTTATCATTGACCATATTCATTTTCAGTACAATGGCTTTATGTTTGGCGTGCTCATTCTCTCCATAGCAAGAATCATGGAGGTAACTTACTCTGATTACAGTAGTTTGCAAAACTCTTATTATGTATTAGGATATCCTATGGCTCCTCACGGTAACTATGACATTAAATCTTCTATATAGGGTCGTATTTTCCAAGGATCTGTGCTTTTTGCAATCTTGTTGAACATGAAGCACATTTACTTGTACATGGCTCCAGCTTTCGGAATATACCTGTTCTGCAAATATTGTGTTGAAACGGAAGGGAAGAAGATTATCGGATTGAATCTCAGAAATCTATTCGGTTTGGGAGCGACCGTGATTTCGGTTTTCGCACTTTCATTTGGCCCTTTCTATCGGCATTTGCCACAGGTACTTAAAAACCTCCATCACCATATTATAATCACAACTTTTAAGTCAATCTCTTCCTAGTTTCAAGCAATTCATTCCTCAGAACTTAAAAGTTGAACTGATCAAAGTTTAATCGCAGATTTTGAGCCGACTATTTCCATTTAAGCGAGGACTCTGCCATTCTTATTGGGCACCTAACGTCTGGGCTGTATATAGCACAGTAGATTTGGGTTTGAACTTTTGTGAGTTTGTAGCGTTTCAAGATTTTAAATTAATAGATATTACTGCTTGTTTTGTTATTATGCAATATTTTTGCTTCACAGTTTTGAAACGAGGAAAAAGCGATTTGGCTAGTGGGATGGTTGGCGAGAAATCTCTGACAATTCTGCCTCAAGTTCAGCCTATTCATACTGTGCTGCTAACATTTTTATTCATGCTGGTACGTAACGTTTGGTTTGCAACACTGATAGCCAATAGTCGCATAAAACTGTATTAGTTTTTCAAACGTATTGGATTGTGAGGTCTTTAATTCTATTTTTTGCACATGACATAGCCTTGCTTGATGAAAATAATACGGAACCCGAGTCACACTAGTTTCATTCACGGGATCATCCTTACATCCTGGACATCTTTCATGTTCGGCTACCATGTTCATGAGAAAGCAATTTTAAATGTTCTCATTCCTTTTGCAATAATCGCTCATTCCGAGCCAAAACTTTTTTTTTTATCTCTTGTAACCGGCACCGTGTCAGTTTTTCCTTTACTTTTCACACCTTGTGAGATAATACTAAAACTGATAATTTGTATCGTACACGGTACTTTTAGTTACATTGTGTTGCCTAAGATGAAGTTAAATATTCTGGAAAAGTTATATTTAGTGGGATTTGTTCCGTTGTATATTATAGAAAATCTAGGAGCAATTTTAGTTCCACAGTATCCCTTCCTGCCGTTGATGTTAGTCTCAGATTATTGTTTCCTAGGATTGTTTATCTGTTATGTCTTATTCTATGTCAAGTGTATGAAGAGTGAAGCTTATGAGGAGCGCCAATCATTTTTCAAGACCAAGAAAGTGGACTAATTTCGATACTTGCGCTTACCACACAAATTTTCCTTCTTTCAAAAAAGAGGCATGTGAAACGAATATTTATATTTTGCACAGTATGCTCTCGTAATGTATGTTTTTTCAAAAAATCTAGTCGTTAATTGCGTATTGATTGATGAATAATGTATTGATGTATTAATAAAACAAATTCAAGTTTAATTATAGGTCTAATGAACACATTACGGCATGTAGAAGCGATCCAAGTTAATTATTCTTGAGTACCAGATGCATCTTAGACTCAATCTCCGAGCTGTTAGCTTACAGTGCATTTACAGTTTTCCAGCCGGATTCGGATTAGGGCGAAGTAGTCGGTTCCACCGTGGGTTCTTCCTTGAAATCTTCCAACTTTTCTGCCTCTGTCTTTGTCTCAGCAACAGTTACGACCGTATCAACAGAATCTGTAGGAGGCGGGACTGCTGGAGGAGATTTGACAGGGGTCTCTACCGGAACCGGTGCTTCAGGTTTTACTTGATTCGGGCCAATGATCCTGATTATACCGACAGTTCCAGGAACTCCTGGGGCAGGAGCTTGTGGTTTAAGCTGTGAGTTTAACAATAACAACAACAAATACGTTCATTAATTTACTGGTCAGCTCGTTGTCTGTTCAACCTCAAATTTTCATCATTTTCAGAAATTCTCACCTCAGGCTGGACGATGTAGTAGACAGGATACTGAGCAAGGTTGTTGTAACCAGGGTACGGGCTATAGGTCTGGTAGGTGGAGACGGATTGGGCTGGCTGAGCTTGCTGTGCTTGGCATGATGGCAAGTACGGGAATACGGAACAAAGATAATTTTGCCATGAGGATACAGGGAAAGATGGCAAATTCGGAATAAGTGAGGGTGGCTTCACAGGTGGCTGAATTGGTGCTGGTGACGTGGGTGCAGGTGTCGTTGTTACCGGGGCTGGATGCTGTTTTTCCACCACCGGAGCGTTTTTCACATAATTTTCAGTCCCAGACTTGCTAATTGATTGCTGTTGAGCCGGCGCGGGAGTTAATGGTGGTGCAATGTAGTAGAAGACAGGGTAGGGTTGAACAATTGGTACGTTTTGATACTGGTTCTGGTTCTGCTGATACGGATTTACGTATTGATTCTGGTACTGGTTTTGATAATACCTATTGAACGCTGACTGAGTTCCAGTAATCTGCTGTGGATTGTGGATGAATTAATTTATATTGTTAATGCAATTATTTGTAGAACCTACATTAACATAACTTACATATGGTTGTTGATGACTGTGACTACAGGGGCCGCCGGTAGGAGCTGCACGATGGATACCGACATTCATCTGGGCGTCAACAGGAATACGCGGAGTGGAATCTGGAAAACAAGCAAACGTTTCTTCAGTCAAGATTCAGATTCCCATGTACAGCAGTCTTACCTCTTAACAGATACATGCATTTAACTCAGTGTCAAAGGTCATCAATTATTCTTTACCTCGGTAGTAATTCCTTGGTGTATTCTCAATAGCAACCCATTTTCCGCCCTGGTCTGCATACTCTCCGGCGTCACCTGGAAATAATTAGAATTATAAACTAACAATTGAGCTCACAGACTCACTTTTTATAGAATCACTTGGAGAACTGAACAACAACACTCACCGTATCGATACAAGACAGAATTAGCAGCTGTAACTGACAAAAAGGTTGCAACGCAAGCCAGAAGAACCTGGGCCCTCATCTTGAAATAGTTTCACTTGACTTAATACTGGAAAAAACTTATTTCTTCAATCAGTCTTGACGCTTCCGCCTCCGGATTGAAACTGAGAGTAATTCAAGCCCGACCTCAACCCTGATCCTGCGGTGGAATCAGATCCTACGAAGAGGAGTTTTAACATTTAAGAGACGAGCAGAAGATGTTCAAGAAAAATGCGTGAGCGTAAAAGGATAAGCGTGTGTTTGTGCGTGCATTTAAAAAATCGTCAAGAGACAGGGTTGTTTGACTGGACGCCAAAGTACCACACCTTTTCGGATTGCCTTTTCGCCCGTAGGTAACTAACCAAAAGGAGGAAGGGATTGTATGCTACGTATTTTTTTCTCCGGGGTCGGCGGCGGCATAGTAGTTTTCTTATTGACTCGGGATGACAGGTAGAAGGAGTTTCTTACAAGAAATGTTTCTACACATTTCCATTCCATCCTTCGGAGAAATAGATAGAACAAGATTCATTTGAAGTGATGGTCCAACCAACTCTTTTAAAAACCTGGATATGATTATAAGAGCGTGATTGAGAAAGTTCAAGGTTGTGTTTTACCAAACACAGACAGGGTAGACAGTACATATAGACTAACAAATATTTATTTTCTCTCAAAGGATAACATGCTGTGTGAACTTTTGCTCGGCCGGGCAAGTGGACATAATACCGATTTGTAAGATCTCTTTCTGTAGGGACGGAACGGAAGAAGCTTTCTCAGTTAAAAATAGCCATTCACAATAAGTTGTATACGATGAATCTTCATTCCTACTTACTTAGTGTCAGCTTACAAATCTTTTCACCTTTTGGCCACGCGATATATCTCTTCTTTTGTTCCGGAATCTTCCAGCCCCAGGGGTAGTAAATATTAAAGATTATTGTTAGTGCACTCAGGTAATTCTTCACTCCTTCGCTTGTCCACATCAGCATTTCAGCATCATCTTACATCAGACTTACCAAAGTATCCGTTTAAACCGTGGAGGGAAGATGCGAAGCTGAAAGGTGAATTCCAAATATACTATTTTCCCAATACGGAACCGAATAAAAGGGAGAGTGAAACCTGACAATGCTGTACAGATGCATAGAACTTTTAAGCCAGGGATGGGATAGATTGCAGACTAAAAAACATTCTTGGCTGGAGGTCCTCCCGAATCACTACAGGATCACTGTACCATACCTGTCCAGAGCTAGCATCATCTTTCCCCCCTCCTTCCAATTGTCCAATCCTCCAATCCATCCCGTAATTCAGCCTGTCTCACCTTTCCCTAACCTCTTATTTCTTCCTCCACTTCTACCTTCATCTATCACGCTTGTAACGATTCCCCTTATCATCTCCAATCTTATCTCACGTTTCTCATCTCTAAGTGGATTCAATAGATGCATTTCATCCAGCATTGCATCTCCACTAAATTATTACGTCTCTTTGCAGAAGTAGAGGCAAAAGGCAAAAGATTACTCTTTTCCAAGAAATGGTAGGATTATGCTTCCTGCCGTTTTGTAGCCGGAGCATGCGTGATTTAGTTCCAGAAAACATCCAACAAATAATTTCTTACAGGTATTCCCCAGAATTTCAGTGCTGTTTACTTGCGCTTTAGCAGCGCAATAATACGGGGAATTATTTCGAAAACTCTGATTAAAGAATCCTATATCCTATTTGCTATGATTCAGCTGAAACCCCCATCTAATCAGCTTTGAATCAGCAGTTAAAATTTACAACATCACAGGCTTAAGATCCTGGGTTTCATGAAGCTGGCATCCAGAATTTCCTGGAACAGAACAGATAGGAATAATTTCATTCTAGTCTCGTAAAGACTGAGAGAGTTGAGTGCGTAACGTGCGATAGGCTTTTCCCCATCCTTGCATCCAGTTTAAAATCGGAAGCGCCTGCTGGATGGAACGTAAACCCGTTCGCTACGCTAGCAAAATTACAAAGTAACATTAGTTGTTGGATTGACAGAGACTGTGCATTAATATAGACACTGTTGATTGGGAATTCATGCAAAGAACTAGCCTGACAAGTCAACTTGGAACATTGAGAAACAATCCATTAAGCCTTATGCTTGCCACAACACTTCTGTCTACTCAGTTTTCAGGAAATGCACAGTAATAATAAGGAAATACCTTTGATAGTCTTTATTCCCGGTTGGATGTGAGCTGGGTATGCTAATTATTTAGTTGGAAGAGATGCTGTAAAAAACTTGGAGGATCCATATTAGGAACTGTTGGGGAAGATGATCTGGAGTATTGTCTCAGCATCAACTTCCTGGGCAATCTTCCTAGCAGCACAACTTGAGCTGTTGCTATTAATTTTGAAAATGCATATATTTTAATGGTTATTGGCAGAGGAGGAAAACAAGTTTGAATGTGTAAGTTATATATGCTCCTCCTTCACATTTTAGTCCACACGGGAGTAATTGCATGGCGGAACTGGACGTTATTGAATGAACATGCATTTTCTCCTAACAGGCACATGTTGCTTTCCGACACGACAGGTCACTCTAACCGAACCTAGAAGTAACACACAAGGACAAGTTTAAAATTATCGTATGATGTGAACCGCTTCTGCTGCATCTTCTTCGGTCTTTCCCGAGCCCCCTTCTACTTCACTACATTAAGCCTCAGGCGATACACGAGCCAAATACGTCGTCACTCGATTCTTATTCTAAACGCATGCAAAAAATGGGTGCCCATGTTTTAGTTAGCATATAACTACCGTGGAACACGCTTCGATAATATTATAATATAGTAGCAATTATGGCTATTAACTTTCATATGAAATTAGCTCCATGCACAAATCCAGCAAGTTCAGAATTGTCAAAAAGAAACTTAGGCCATTACATTGCTCCGAATCCCAGTCAAGGCGAATATCCACGTTTTATGGGCATAATTTAGTAATGAGAGCTTATAACAATTTTTTTCGACAAGCGGAATGTAACTGCTCCTCTTAATATAAAAAATCAAGTCTTTGCATCCCGTTCTAAATGTTTATATCTCTCATCCTCTAAATCTTTCTTAGGTTTCTGTTTATCTTTGTGCTTATCCTTAATTTTCTTTTGTTTATCATCTTTGCCATCCCTGCGTTGCACATTTTCGTGTTTCTGATTCTTTTCCTTGCGATCTTTGGGATGATTATCCTTCTTATTTTGCCTATCTTTGGATTTCCCCGCTGGCCTTCTTTTATCATCAGCTTTACCTTTTGTACCTTTGTCTTTAGCCTTCTTCTCCTTGTCTGCTTTCTTCCCTTTTTTCTGATCTGTGTCCTTATTTCTCTTCGGACTATCTTTCCTACAGTTGCTACACCAACTACAGCGTCGCTTCTTCTTCTTGTCATCTGACGAAATTGGCTTTCTGCCTCTGGTTTGAGACTTACTTTTCGAAGCCGCATTACATTTGCACTCGCTATCACCGTGCGGATAAGCTGAAATTTTCACAGTTTCATCAGTGTTTCATCAATGATTCCATGAATTTATACATCAAGTTTTAATTCACACTTACGCGTGTCATGAAAACACGAGCCAGGATAACCCATGTTTCTGAAATTTTATAATGCGCCCGTTTCAACCATGCAGTTTTCTACATCTCTTTTCTTATTTTAAAAATCATAATTGATTATATTCGTAAAACTCAGTATGAATTGTATGAATGCAAAAACTACGTTGAGTAATTTCCAGAGCCAGAATAATTGAAACGGGATGAGGCAGAGTACGTGCATCCTTGAAAACATATTATAGAGATCATATTAAACATATATGCAACTGACAGGCATTTCATGGTTTCTAAATTACTTGCATTTTATTTTAAATTAATTACCACTGCTCCTAGTGATCGTATACGGAGCTGAACGAGTGCCAGCACTGTAATCTGCATCGATTGCTCTACTCCCTCCTACTCCAGGACCGCCTCCGTAATCTTCGTCTTCGTTGGGCAAAAGAATGGCGAGAAGTCCAGCAATGATTTGCGCTACTCCAATAGCGATGTATCCTGGTCCGTATTCTTCAGAGTTGTAGCTGGATAATATTTTTCTAATCAGTCATTAATAGCTACGTGTACAACAGTACACGTAGCTATTAATAACGTCAATGATCAGTAGAGCTTTTAGTGAGAAAGCTTAGAATTGCAAATAGAGTGTACGATTAATATTCCGCCAGAGGGCGCATCAAATGTGTGTAGCTTATACTGCTCTGAACTGAAGGTAGAACGCTTTTTAAGTATCTTTAAGATGACTGAGAAATATTTATTTGTACTTACTAAACGCTCATGATAACCATTGGTCCAATTATTACAGCGAAGGCATGGAAGATAACTGGGAATATTTAAAAGCTAATAAGCAATCGGATATTGTGTAGCGATTTGATGTGATTGAAAGCTGAATCTGATTCTCTTACCGACCCACGACCAGTATGCTCCAACGTTCTTCATCGGGCAGGTTTTCAGAGTTAGAACTGGTATACAAAAAACTATAATTCCTTCAACAGCCCCAGCAAACAGGCTCCAGATTACAGTCCAACCAAACGTATCGACCCAAACTAGGATAATGTACATAATTCCGGAAACTGAAATGAAGGAAATTGTGTTTATACTTGGGCGATTCAATGAACCCTAGCAGAGTACTGATAAATTAAAGGCAAGGCAATTAAGTCCAAATAAATTTAAAGCTTTAAAACTTGGTTTAAACTGAATCCCTCAGCGCCAACGATTTTCCCTAGTCACTGACCCATCAAGGAAGACTTAATTCCGAATTCGCATGCAAAAAATGTATCGTATTTGTTTTAGAAAGCACGAATTTCAACATATGTATTCTGTTCGTGATTTTAACATGGCATGGTCACACAATGACTGTAATGACCATATGAAATCGATTAGCGCTCCAGGTTTTCCAATCTAATCATCCTAGCCAAAACATTCACGTTATCGTATTATTGACTGTTTTGACAGTCCAATCAGAAACGTCTCTCAGAGTTTAATTTAACAAGCTGCGTTCGCCCGTCAAATTGACTCATTATTCATGCCCTTGAAGTTTACCACCATACCCTATATGCTTACCAATGCACGCAATTTGAAAAAGGGTACGATAAAACATGAAGGATTCCAATTCGCTCAAAATAAGTGCTAATCGTGTCAGCAGTGAAGTGATGCAGAACCAGCAGAGGATTGCAAGGGAATAGTCAGTTCCGACATTGAGAGCATATGCCATGAGGAAGAGGTAAGGCACGTAGATGGCGCTTAATGCCAACATGCTCACGACTGCCCAGAGCAGGAACGAGTAGTCTGACCAGCAGGAGACGTCGCAAACACAGACGCACATATCTACAAAATTATTTGAAATCATTCAAGTTAAACGTATAAATAATTAGGGATTAGTAAACGATTAAATATACTTTGCCACTTTTTCATAAAACTAACAAGATTTCTTTTCTGGAGTCTCTTCTTCACATACACAAGGATCCTCATTGATGCATTGATGGACGCATTCTTTGACTCGATTCTTTCCAGCTCTTCCTGCATTCCATGGAAAGTTCCTGGCTTTTCTTGGGAATGTTTGACATGCTGCCGTGCAGAGGAGAAAAATGAGAGCTAGACAAAATTTTGTCCACTGATAGCTAACCTAGATGAGTAGAATCGTTATCGGTATTTAAATTCAACATTTTCCGCATTGCAAAAACCTCAACAA
Source organism: Sminthurides aquaticus (assembly GCA_906901655.1). NCBI lineage: Eukaryota > Metazoa > Arthropoda > Collembola > Symphypleona > Sminthurididae > Sminthurides > Sminthurides aquaticus. The sequence goes on along the minus strand of CAJQTT010000016.1, from coordinate 3,605,277 downwards.
ATCATAGTATCACAAGAACACAAGATTTCATGGATTTGCGGATTAACTTACATAGTTGAGCATTAGGCTGGACAGATAGTAAAAAATGATCGTTCCCAGGCAGGGGGCGCATATATTCAAGCAGTACGCATATCTCATATATCTTCTGAAATGATCGCTGTGTGTAGGAAACAAAACGCTAAATAATTTTTACGAGACTTACATGGTGTAAAAAATATTTTTGAACCTAGCTACCGCATTACCTGTTAATACTAACTGCAGCACCATATGCAATGGATCCGCCAATTCCCATGAGTAGTACATGTGAGACGTACAGCGTGGAAACGTGGAGAACCAATGCGTCCAAGCAGATGCCCAGGAAAAATAGAATCATCCCAAAAACACCCGCCCACCGACTTCCCACGCGTTTTGTGATGATAACAGAAAATGGCAAAAACTGCGGATCTTTTAAATACAATTTAAAATCTACACCTAAATAATGTTAAGCGCTTCTGAAAATGATATGCTGCGAATTCTACTCTACTCACAAGTATCAGCACCATGTAGCAAAGGCATCCAACCAGAACAGCTTCCATCATTCCGATAGTATAGTTTGCTTGTATCGCCGGAATGAAAATTCCGTAACTGTTTATTAAACCTAGTACCGAACCGATAATTATTGATGTCCCATACGCTATTGCCCAGTCCCTCATTCTATCGAATTTCCCCGGGTTTTCATAATCAGCAAGTCCAGAAACACGGCCATAGCCGCTTCCCCCACCACCCTCCATAAGTAGCCCCAGTCCATAACCGGTTTCAGGGCAACGACATCGCCCTAGTGGTGTCCATGCTTCGCCGAAGATGCTCCCGGAACCGTTATACGGCACGCCATTCTTGAAGCATCCGCACTCTGAGCACGGATAACTCTTTGCTGGTAATCCTCGCGGGCCGTACATCAGCGTGTTTTCCTCGTAGACGACTCGTCTCTGCAATGTGCAACGAAATTTTTAACGTAGCGGTGCAGTAAATTCAAGGTTCTTTCACACTCTACAGATTGTTTATAGATTGTTGAGGTTTTAGCAATTCTTACAGCAGCCTCGGATGCAGGTGTGCATGTTGATTTATGCTGTTGAATCAATACCCCAATGGACCGGATATCCAATATCCCGGCTACGCTTGGAGCACGTGCCATGATTAATTGCTATGAATCAGGCCGAGTTATATAAATATATTTTACTGAAATTTGATTTAACGTCCTACTCGCCTTACTGAAGGGGTATGCAACTTGCAGGGTTGAAACAATCTGCAGTTTTCAATCATTTTTTAAATTGAATTAAATAAAGATATAAAAATCCATGCATCTTGACAAGCAAATATTTAAGCATAAAAATTACCGCCATGAGAAATTGGAAACGTAACGCAAATTTTTTTTGCCGTGGTAATCCGTATCGATGAGTAACGAAATGATCTTGACGAATTCAACTAATTTTCAATTGTATATATATAAGGAAACAATACTTTATTTCATAATTAGTATTTCCTACGACGCTGTTTTACAAACACAAACAATCTCACGCAACGTTAATTATAATTGTAAGCTTTTTTATTCACACCCACGGTATCATTGAAGCAATATATTTTTATAAGTAACCTTAACACATTCCACTTCAGTACTTTACTTCCCGGATCATTCAAACGCACAGGGTCAACGCCAGGTAGTGCCTGCTAGTCGAGATATAGCAGAAGGATGTTATCTAAATCAAACTTACATTGTTTACCCATCACATAATCTCTTTCTCTGGATTTTCGCAATAAAGTTTTGGTTTGAGCGCATTTAGTAAATAGGGGCTTAGCGTCGATCTATAGAAACTACAGTTTGTAGTAAATAAACCCACCTACTATCGTTTTAAAAACTAATTTCCCACCTGCCGCTAAAAACTTCTGTACGTTTGATTAATCCTCAAGACAAGAGTACGGACCTTTATCCTCCTTTCCCGGGAATCGTTATTGATATTGAGAAGAATCCGCTCGTATTAAACGTTATAGGACAACAATGTACATTGTACATGTGTATTTAATAATTTATATTCATACTATTATGGAATATACATGTTTATCTGTAATTATTACATATTATATATTTACTAGTTTATTAATAATCAAATGATAGCTAACCTAAGGTGCTATACAGCGTTGGATTAATTAATCAGTAACTATACAATGTATGGTATATGATAAGTATACTCAACTAATCTCATATACAGTATTTATATAAAGACTCACAGAGCAGCTTTGTTGATGAATCCGCCAGTTAAATACACACAACCTCAATCATTGGTTATACATTATAATATGCACAATTATGTATTTACAGTCAACTTAGAAGAAGCGTGATAGCTGGCCGACCAGCTGAAAAAGAAATGTTTTAAAGTGGGTTCATAGAACATAAAATTGAAATAATTTTTGGATGTTTCATATAGTACATCCCACTGAATTAATTACGGGTGTAGCCGCACCCGTTTCGAAAACAGTGAACGGTGAAAACAAAATTGAATTTCTTGCCGGTGACAACAACCAAATAAGGTTCTTGCGCAAATAACCTGGAGTGACACCTAACTTTTCTCTAACTAACAAGGATATTTTGTGTAAGTAAAATTAATTAATCTACCTTAAGAATACCTTAAGAATATATGTTACTTTTATGTATATGTTAATTTATACGAGTATATATGAAATGGCTATAGTACAAAGTTGAGCTTAATTTCAACAAGATTTCCCCACACGCATATGCTTCATATGGATGTACCGGGATAATTATCAAGTGTCCTTATTGTAGAGTGATTAGTTACGTATGTACAATAGTACAGTGTAGTACTCTGTTAGCAGTACATTATATAACAATGTATGTATAGCTGAAGTATACTAAACGTAAGTTACAGATTACTCATTAAAGTGACATACTTTTTCAAAATTACGCTTAGCTTGTAGACGTTACATGTATTTAGTACCTTTGGAGAAAGTTAACTTTCTCCTACGAGTTCTAGTCGCACCGAATTCGCATTAGTAACATTCTTTTGCGTAGTAGGAAATCATGTGACAGTGTTCCGTAGTTTGCCTGCTCATGTTCTACATTTTGTAATGCATACCTTCCTGTAAACACTAAACTTAAAACAGTTTTTACAATTATTATTTATGTACAGTAGTGCACTATTTCCATTCCTGCACCGTATCAAAAACAACATCCCTTACTGTAAATAACTTGTATCGTAGTAAATCTTGTACGTTTAATTCTTAAGAATTGCGTTAAATCTTTTTTTGCGCGATACCCGATTCCTTTTCTTTGATAATGAAATCATTGATAAACAAGAGCTTTAATATAAGTCTCTCCACGTTTTAGCTTGATTCCAAGAACACAACATTGATTCGGCTGTAGGGGTCGCTGAAGGGGTGGGAGGAAAAGGTTAACTTAGAAATAGAGGTAGAGGGCAGGGATAGCAGGGGAGAAGAGGTAATAATTATTAGCTTCCACATTTTCATTTTAGCAGGTCACATTATTTCTTGTCCGGAAGATTATTCCCACTTAGCTGCGAAATAACTAACGGAGAATTCGCTATGAGAGTTACGCGCTAGAATTCAAGAGCTAAGAAACTGACGTAATACTACTGCTAACTCTCCTAACAACGATACAAACTTCGGGCATCCACCGCCGTTTCCGCCTCGTAGCCCAATCATAACATGCTTCTAAATCCTAGTTATGTACACAAATATATAATATTTTTTGTACATGCATGCATTCTTTCCATTAACCGGTTATTTATTTTATCGCAGCTGTCTGCAGTAAGTAGGCTAATATCTTAGTTTGCACGTTGAAAATTTAGCACAGCTCGTTTAAAATCCTACACTCCTGTACGCAAGTTTAAGTACTTCTGTGATGCATATTTAAAATCAGTTAACTGACAACAGAGGCCCTGTTCCGACATAACTCTTTTCAGTACACGGTTGCAATGCAGCTATACCTTGAAATTATCAAAGTTTCATAGTGAGGTATACAGAAAATATGACACTTTCCGGCTATGATAAACTGCGGGTATTTTAGTTTCTTGTTGATAGATTCCTTTAAATGTTTTTATGGATTGAAGCCATCAGGAATGCCTAGATATATGTATGGATGTTCTTGGAAATTTTGACCGCGGAGAAAGTCCAGAGAGATCGCAAAACGAGAAGGACTCCTAGGGTTACAGAATATATGTTTGAGCATATAGGGCTAATTTCGAGTGTTGACTTTGGAGAAAGGAAATAAGAGGAAGAGAAACTGCATGCTGACATTGCGGGGATTTGACATGCGTGTCAATTCCTTTGGGGAGGGGCCGGTAGTTGTACTGGAAGTGAAGAGATGGTGAAAAAGATGCAGATCTGTAGATGTGAAAGGAGATGAAGCTACAGGAAGGAAGGGGCGCTGTGGGAAGAGTGGGGAAATGCTCGGAGAAAGTGGGTGAAAGTTTTTCTTCCAGGCGGTCAGGCAAATTTTTTTTTATAAATGCTCTTGAACTGTAGAAAAACAGTTTAACATCTGCCTGGACTTGAAAAGGAAGGAGTAAAGTACACAGCTTGCTTGCTCCAAGAGGATAACGGTTAAGGGTTGACCTGCATTTCTCCACGTTGCACCCTTGCACCTGCGTACCGTTGTTACTACTATGACTTCCAATCCCTGAACCGACGTTGCAAACGCCCACTTTTACAAATATCGCAAGCTTCTACAACGGAGGAGTGACCCTTGAACCATTGTTAATTATTTTCATACTTAATTTTGAGACCTTTTGCTCTTATAGGTGGGCGGTAGCTCATATATCATTTAAAGCAAGAATCGTTTTCCTATTTTTAAGGAGCGATGTAGGTAGTCGTTTTGAAAATGTACACATGTTTAAAATCAGAATAGATTGGTGGGAATCGGTATTTTGCGTTCACCTTGTGTTGTTAACCGCTGTAGTTAGTGGGCAACGTTGGAAGTTATTAAAACCAATTCATAAACTATTACACTATTTGTTATGGATTAATTAACAATATAATATTCTTATAGTTTAATATTTATAAAGTTATTATTTTGAGATTATTTAACATATTTGTTTTATTACTTCCCGCGATACGTATCGATGATTTTATCTTGATCGACAGGCTCAAATATATGTGGCGCGTTACATAGGATACCAAAAGTTCCGCTCGCAGTCACCAAAAAGAATATCCACAGTTGCAATCGATCAATTACCATCGCTACGTATTTCCAGTCTTCCCGAACCTGAA